>CM024755.1:180643503-181024131 GCA_014218235.1 Colocasia esculenta | reverse complement strand
AAGGCGGCAGAGGCATTAAAAGGTAGTAAAGAAAATTTAAATTTAAATTCATAGGAAGGTGAAGGAAAATTAATATGATGCTGACGCGTGTCTGTGGATAAATTTGATAGAAAATAGAAAACTCTGTTTTAGTATTATAATATAGATATTATATAATTTTTTTTAAAATAAAAATTTAAAAATAAAAAGAAAAAAAACCTTAGAGACGCTACAGTTATTACTGTAGCGCCGGTGCTACAGTAAAAATGTAGCGCCCCTCCCCAAACTTTGAAAAAAAAAAAGAAAGGCGGCAGAGGCATTAAAAGGTGGTAAAAAGATTTGAATTCAAATTTAAATTTATAGGAAGATGGAGGAAAATTATCTGATGCTGACATGTGTATGTGGATAAATTTTGGCGGGAAACGGAAAACTCTATTTTAGTATTATAATAATATAGATAATAACTTACGTGGATATATATATATATATATAGATGTGTATATATATATATATATATCAAAATTTCTTCACAAACTTGAACTAATAAACATATGGCTAAATCTCCAGTCTTGGACCTTGTTCGTCGTGATCGTGATCGTGCGTACTGTGCTAAGGGGAGGCGAGCCCCCTAAACGACAACTTCGATCCCTTTTTTTAATATATCACTCAAATTAAATATATTAATATGGTACACTTCGTTCTCAATCGTGTCAATAAAATTTGACACTATCAAATCCCACGACCCCACAAACTTGGTCTCGAATAATTATATGAAGACTGACATTTTGAAAAAAAGGAGAGTAAAGAAGAAAACCCTTCTCTTCATCCATCCTTGAGGGAATGATATCTTTTGGACTTAATTATATGGATCCTCTAAGATCCCCAAGTCATGATATTAGATCCTATTTTTGCCAAGAAAGAAGAAATAAAGAGAAAGGGCAATTTTAAGAGAGAAGTGGGAGGTGGCAATTTTCTATTGGCGGGGCGCAATGCGCCACACCCAGTAAGACCCACTCGCATAGTCAAAGGCCCGGTGGCGAGTCAACCAGAAGCACAACGCAAAGCGCCTCTCTCTCTCTCTCTCTCTCTCTCTTTCTGCGCGCTGTCGACGGACCCGGCGGCGAGATCCCAGAGGTAATCCTTCTATCCCTCTCCCGATTTCGGCTCGTTCTTGTCAGCCTCTCGCTCGAGCGCTGCTTCCGCTGCCGTCCTCTCTTTGGTTTCGTTTCGATCTGTTCGTCCTGTTCTTACCAGATCGAGCGGGCCCTGTTGGTTCGATGTGGTCTTCTTGCTATCGTAACTGCTACTGTGTGGTTTCTTATGCCGTCTTATTTAGATATTTCGGCCTTGGGCTTGGTGGGGAGGGAGTTGATGGGCCGCGTATGCCTCGTGTTCTCGTTGCTTCTGTGTCTTGTGGGTTTTCCTTACCGGATTGACAAGAAAAATTGAAACTTTCGGATGCATACATATCAGCATACGAAGTGAACAATCCCTTTTGGATATTATTGTTTCGTGTCTTGGTGGTTCCAACCCGGAGACAAAAAAAATCAATTTTGGGGAAGAATTCGAATAAATAATGTGCTTTTTCTTTGGAGGATTTAAGGGCTTCTCGTTGTTTCAGTCAGTTCTAAGCCTTGATATGTTCAAGAATTGTCCGTGTCTGTTTAAGGATTGGTTCAGGTGTTGCTCAGGACTTTACCCCCCCTCCCCCCCTTCTTTTTCTCTTGGGTGTAGATGGATAGGTCTGGACCTTTGCGATTGATTGCTCTTGTCGTGCTGGGCTTCCTGTGGAGCTTGCAGTCAGCTTCTGGCCTCAGGTTCGTTATAGACAGGGAAGAATGTTTCACTCATCAGGTCCCATACGAAGGGGACACAGTTCACGTGTCCTTCGTTGTGATAAAATCTGATTCATCTTGGCATTATGGCAACGAGGGCGTTGATCTTGTGGTATGTTTTCTTATTCTGTAAATTGACCTATAAATATGACTGCTGGATTTGCTTGCAATTCCTTGGGGCATCAATATATCTTGTTTTCCCTTTTGTAAATGGCGAAATACTGTTTCTTTTCAGTTCATTGAGCAACAACTAATGCTGTCTCCTTACATGGTAAATTGGAGTAATTGCTTAAGTGACTGACGCATCTAACTGCTCTGGTCTTTGCGTGGAGTAATTGATATGATTTTTACTCTATCTTCTCCATCACCATCTCCTCAATAGAGGAATCATCCTTCTCTTTTGGACTCAAAAAGAAATAGTTTGTTACTTCAGTGATCTGCTCTTGAAATGGATACATGTGTACAAGTATGTCTTAAATCAGGCCTAGCATGACGTTGCCATGCAAGTAAACTGCCCGCTGGAACTACTTGTTCATGCAGGATTGGCTGCAGCCTGCAGGTGGCAACCATGTGCATGCCGCATATGTGTGGTCTGGCTGGCTTCTCATTGGACCTATGCGCAGTACACATGGGGCGTGGCTATCCGCTCAAACCACCTTGTGCACAGGCTGTCAGACCCCTTTTACAAATCTGCAACCAGACCACAGCAAGACTGTTGAAACTACCATAAGGAAAGCTTAGAGAAACATTATTGTTGTGCTTAGCATCATCATAAAATGATACCATTTGATCTGCTGTTTCTGGCACCTTCTGCCAAAGATTCATCTTTTCATATTATCTGGATGGAAGAATATACACACATCTAAATTCTGAAAAGTCTCTCAATATAGCCCTCAAGAATGCTAGCAAAAGATGACCATGGCATTCATCCTCTTTACTACAGAAGTAGCAAACATCATATTTTCAAAATAGGCCCACTTGGTCAAGGAAGGGACTCAAGCATGTGTCATTCTCCAAATATCCAAAGAAAAGAAATCCTTTTAACTCTCTACATCGCATTTTATCCCAGACCAAAAGTTACAAATATAATTCACGATCCATTTTTATCTTCCCCTTATACCACCCTGTATTTCATCTACAACCATGAAGTCTTAGTATTGCTTCCTATATTTTTTTCTCACATTTAGCATGCCCTTCTGTTCATGCATGTTCTATTCATTGTTGGTCCACTATTTGATTTTCTCCAGAGAAGTGTTTTCTTCGCATGTTCTTCCTATAATTTTTTTCTAGAATTTAGTATGCCCTTCTGTTCATGCATGTTCTTATCCATTGTTTGCATACTTTCTGATTCTGCCCACAGAGGTGTTGTCTTTTCATCAACGGGACTCCCACATGCTAAGAGGGGAGGAGGCTAGACCTCTTTCAGCTGAAGCTTTAATGAGCTTGAGATTGTTCAGAAGAGTCACCACTTGACACTGCTTTAAGAGCAGTTCTTTGATCAAAGATAGAGGGTATAGATGGCAGTGGAGGTGGGAAAGGATGGAAGGTTCAACCGGTGGTGACAAAGGAATATTTTTAGTTCATCAGGAGTTAAATTCTTCTAGTGGACCGTGGAGAGTTGCACATGGTCAATTTCTTACATGTGATTGCCATGCTTGATTCTCGGATGGTATACTAGAACTACATGCTATTTATGTGATGAGGGAAGTGGAAAGACCTAGATCATTTGCTGGTGCTATGCTTCTTCTTTCGGCCACTTTGGAAAGTGTCTCTCACAGATGGGTCTTTTGTAGAATCTCCCTGCAAATATTTTAGGTTTGATGGTGGACTGGAATCGATCATACAGGCACAGCTTGGAGGGAGCCTAGTGGTTGCTGCTTCTCCCTTGTGTTGGAAACATGGGGGAAGAGGAACTTCCATATTTTTTGGAATGTGGTATCTATGATCTTTCATTTTAATAAAGAAATAACAGCAGCAGAGGGGAAAATATATCTTGTACTTGAGCAGAGAGGAGAAAAAGACAAATTCTTACAAACACTATCTCTATTTCAACAAGCTGGTAGAACAGAAAATACTACAGTCCAAGAGAATAATGAATTCTTCCAACGGTAGACTCTGATTCAAGAGATGGTTCTTTGGCTTTCCTAATCTGGCTGCCATGTCCTGCTCAAAATCCAATACATACCCTCAATCTTCTTCTATTCCTCTCTCACCCATGTACTCCAACATATGACATTTTCACCAATGAACAAACGCCACCAATCTTTGCTGAATTCTCAGAACTATATTTTTCATAGCAAAAGCAGAAGAGCATACCAGCTTGATCTGTTCATTTGTGACCATATCTTGGATTGCTCCTGGGGTGCGGAAGACTGTCATATGTTACGTTTTGAGTACTATTTCTCAGTAGTTGCACCTATACTCTCATGGTCTGGCTTGCAGAGCGCCTTGATTTTCCTTTTTAGTGCTGGTTTTCCTTTATACATTGGGTGTTTTCTTTTATTTTTCCTTTTTCTATGTGTGGGGAGATGGGGAGCATGGGGCAGGGGGAGGAGGTACATTTTGCACATGGTGGCTAATATGTTGTGGTTTGGGAATCTAGTACTGTCCCTTTTTGTATGCTTAATAAAGAGAAAAATGTATTGATGTTGACCACCCTATTCAAAAACATCATCTGAAAGATGCTGCCATGGAAGGCAGAATCGACCGATCCAGATTGGATCCCGGGGGGGGAGGGGGGGGGATGGCCGGATCAGCTAGAATCGGCTAGAATCGGCTAGGATCGTTTGCAATTGGTCCGGATCGGGCAATTCGAATCAGGATCAGCCAATTCTAGAACCAGATATATACTTATTTACCTGAACATCATTTAAGTAAATGTTAGTATTCAGTATTTGTAGTTTCATTTACTTAAGATATTACATGTAAATAAGGAAGTACCCCTTATTTGAATCTAATAAAAGTATCAAAAAAATCATATCTCTTACCAATAAAAAACCAACTCTCTCATCTAATAAGAAAATCATGATTTTGGTGATTCCATCAAATAATGTCTTTCTAAGAGTGACTCCCTTAGAGAAGTCACATGCACATTTGACTTTTTTCATTGGACTTTCGATTTTTAGTGTTCTATTATGTTTATTTGAATTATGAAATTTTTAGATAGATCAAATTATGAGGGATTAGAGAGAAGTTATTTTAATAGAATCACAAAAATTATAATTTTCTTCTTAGATGGAGAGTTGTTTTTTTATTAGTAAGAGATATGATTTTTTTAAGGCTAATGTGGAATAATGTTACAAATTGTATAAAGAATGTAGCAAAACAACTCTTAGGTGAATCTAAAGGCAAAAAGAATGTAGAAAGAGAGAGTGGTGGAGTGAGGAAATTCAAAATACTATTAGAGTTAAAAGATATTGTTTTACGATTTGGCAAAGTAACAAAAATAGTCAAACTTTAGAAGTTTATAAAACAACTAAAAAGAGGGTTAAAAGAATAGTTAGTGAAGCTAAATCAAAGGTGTTTGAAGAATTATATAATAAACTATGAATCTGATAGGATGAAAAGATATATTTAACTTGTTAAATTAAGGGAAAAGAAAATTAGAGATCTAAATCATGTTCGTTGCATTAAGGATGAAGATCAAAAGGTTTTAGTTTAGAATCTAGAGTTAAAGAGAGATGGTGTAGCTATTTCAGAAATTACTTAATAGAGATTGCTTTAAGGATGTCTCTTTAAAAGAGAATCATGAGTCAACAAAATGTGATAAATATCAATATTTCAGGCATATTAAGATGTCAGAAGTGAATGATGTTTTAGGAAAAATAAAATTGGACAAGGCCTTAGGATCGGATGGCTTACTTATTGAAGTGTGGAAAACCTTAGGAGACATTGGTATTAAGGGGTTAACTAAAATTTCCAATAAAATTTTGGAGGAATAAAGAATGCCAGAAGAATGGAGAAAAAGTGTCGTGGTTTCTTTCTATAAAAACAAAGGGGACATTCAAAACTGTAATATATTATCGTGGAATTAAGTTTATGAGTCATACTATGAAACTTTGAGAAAGAGTAATTGAGAAACGAATGCGATGTATGACTACTGTATCAAAAAATCATTTGGTTTTATGCCACGTAGATCTATTACAGAAGCTATTTTCTTATTACGATAGTTAATGGAGAAGTATAGAGAGATGAGAAGAAATTTATATATGATTTTTCTTGATTTAGAGAAGACATATAATCGAGTACCGAGAGATTTAATTTGATAGACATTAATAAAGAATGGAGTTTCTCAAGGATATGTTGACTTGATCTAGGATATGTACGAGGGTGCCACTACTAGTGTGAGAACTATTGTTGTAGAGACTTGTGAATTTTCGGTCACAATAGGTTTGCATTTAGGTTTTGCTCTAAACCCATATCTCTTTGCTCTGGTTATAGACGAGGTAACTAAGTAATTGCATGATGATATCCCTTGGTGTATGTTATTTACAGATGATATTGTCTTAATTGATGAGAGTATTGATGGTTTAAATACTAAGCTAGAAAGTTGGAGGCATGCCTAGGAATCTAAATGTTTTAAAATCAGTAGGAGTAAGTCAGAGTTTATGCATTGTAATTATAATAATAAGAGGGTGTTACAGGAAGATATGGTTCAAATTGATGGACAAGACATTCCTAAGAGTAGTAGCTTTCGATACTTAGGGTCTATCATCCAAGAGAATGGGGAGATTTATGACGATGTAGCACACAGGATTAAGGTAGGTTGGAAAAAATGGAGAAGTGCATCAGGAGTCATCTGCGATCGTCGTATACCAGTGAAAGTTAAAGAAAAGTTTTATAGAACGACAATGAGACTTGCTTTATTATATGGTACTGAGTGTTGGGCAGTGTAAAAGGATTATATTAACAAAATATGTGTGGCAGAGATGAGGATGTTGAGATGGATGTGTGGTAAGAGTAAAAAAGATAAGATTAGGAATGAGCGCTTTCGTGAGGATTTGGGGATAACTCCAATTGATAGAAAAATGAGAGAAAATAGACTTAGGTGGTTTGGACACATGCATCATCGCCCTAACTCGGTGCCAGTTAAAAGATGTGACAAAATCTTAGTGGATACCAATAAAAGAGTTAGGGGAAGGCTTAAAATGAGATGGTGCGATGTTATTAGGAAAGACTTGGACTTCTTGAGTTTAAACATGACTATAGCACTTGATAGAAATTTTTGGCGGAAAAGAATTCATGTAGTTGACCTCAAATAATGGGATAAGGCTCTGATGATGAAGAGATATGATTTTTTTGATATTTTTATTAGATTCAAATGAGAGATAATTTCTTATTTACATATAATATCTTAAATAAATAAAACTACTAATATAAACATTTACTTGCATGTCATTGTTACAAAAATGTGAAGTTCTTGAATTTATTGATTTTTTCTTGATTTTTGCTGATTTTTCTAACATTTTTAAGAATAAATATTAATTTTTTAATCTGACCGATCCAGCATCGGCCAGATTTCTTAAGGATCTGCCGATCCGGATCAGAATCGAATTCAGGGGTCCGATTCGATCCTGCCTTCCATGGATGCTGCTGCTGTGTATCTGTATATTTCCTCTCGACCTACCATTACCATATCTGAAATATGGATATCTTCTCTGGTTGCTGATCTATTTTGGGGAAAATGTTTCTGATCACTAATGGAATTCCCACTGAGAAAGTGCTCGTTTGCCTTTTCATAAATACTTTTTGTGGTTACACTACAAATTACATGCTACAGACAACACTAGATTGATGGGATTTGATGATGATGGTGGTGATTTGTTCCTTCCTGTTTGCAAAATTGCCAGGTCAAAGGTCCATCAGGCGAACAAATTCATGATTTGCGTGACAAGATAAGTGAAAAATTTGAGTTTACAGCCAGCAGGAAAGGGCTGCACAAAGTTTGTTTCACCAACAAATCTCCCTATCATGAAACAATAGACTTTGATATACACGTTAGCCATTTTTCATATCATGACCAGCATGCTAAAGATGGTAAGAATTAACAACTATCAATTGGATTTGAAACTATAATCCTTTTGTTAACATTTTTATGATGTATCTGCAGAGCACTTTGCTCCCCTCTTTGAGCAAATTGCGAAGTTAGAAGAAGCTCTTTACAACATACAGTTTGAACAGCATTGGCTAGAGGCCCAAACTCACCGTCAAGCACTGGGTATGAATTTTCTTCTTGCATCAGCAGAGTCATGATTCCTCTCAGTTTTGCTTTCTTTTCAGATACAATTGCCACTGAAGCTAACTATAGCTTTCTGTATTTCCTATCTCATTGATATGGGATGTGACCTTTGTGGGAATACGCACAACTTTAATTAAAATTGGCCATACTTTTTCCATTTGTAAAGCTTTTGGACTTTCTTAGAGGGGCTTATCTCACAACTGTTCTTTGATTTATCCATTACAACTGAAACAACTTTCATAGGTAAAGTTGGTAAGCTCCGAGTCATCTTGGAAGTAGTTGAAGGTGGATTCCAGGCAACACTGGCATCACCAATGTGCTAAAATGCTTTTGATCTTGAATATATTTGCTGAGCATTGTGTGCATTTTGGAGGGAAGTGTAGCGACTATGGCTTTGGAGATGCATTGATTCATTTATTTTACTTCATAATTCTCTTGATGAGTCAAAATAAAGAAAAATGTAGGATAGATAGATTGCATGTGGCAAAACTTGTCGTCTTATGATCCTTTAGTTGTTCTTTCCCGAAGATATGGCTTCAAAAATATTCTGACATAATGGTCATAAATGTTGTTTGTTGCAGTTAATGAAGGCATGAGCAAGAGGACTGTCCATAAAGCTCTTTTTGAATCTGCAGCCCTTGTCGGAGCAAGTGTTCTTCAAGTCTACCTCCTACGTCGCCTTTTTGAGCGTAAACTTGGAACTTCAAGGGTTTAAACCTTGTCTGCTGTTGTCTTAGTTTCAGTAACTTCCAACAGCTATATGACATTGAAGGCTAGAATATCTAGTTCATAAATCTGTGCTTAGTATTGTCAACTGGAAAAGCATGTACAATAAATCATAATGTCTACATGTCAGTAATGGCCAATCAATTTGTCAACTTCAGCATGTGTGGTGATGGTTGTTTTATAGTTTCTCTTATTTTTTTCCATCCAGAAGAACGTTCACAGTAACAATGGTAAACAAGGAAGAAATGTGTTCTATACAAATTGATTGGGAATGGCAACATAGACATGGCTTCACATAATTTGCATTAACCACAAAATCTCTCACCAGTACTGAGCTGATGCTTGTACCGTGCAAGTGTTCCAGTAGTTTGGCGCAGCTCATCAAACTTCTCCGTGTGTCAGTCCCCCTGTCACAGAGGGGTTGTTCTCAATCAAATCTTCGTGTCCGCTGGTGTCTTTCCTCTAGTCTCCACAAGGAGTTTCTGCTTTGCACTTGTTTCCACTTTTACTCCTCTGGATGCTATTGCTTCACAGGCTCTGAGATGTTTGATATTTGAGCATGTGGGTTGTTCAGGTGGAATTACACATTCACAAATGACCTGACTGTTGCTGATGTACAACCATGCTCTCCCATCTTCTTCCCTATTTATTTAACATTGAATCAAGTCTTTATTTTCCTGTGGCTGCATCTTCCGATGTGAAAAATCAGATTCTGCCTCCTCGTATGTCTGTGGGTGTTGCCCATCTTCTTGCTGATCATGTTAACTCCTGGAAAAGAGCCATGGATGCAATTCTGTAGGCCTGGTAGTCTGGAACCTTGTGTTTAGTCAAAGATAAGTGAATGTTTATACAAGCAAAAGGGATTTCACTGTATTTGCCTGTGCCTGCATGCAAGTAACTTAACACCTGAATTGGGTTCTTTTCACCATATGTGGCTGGAAGATATTTGAATCACCTTTCATGTTTTGCCCTGCCCTTCACCTTAAATAATGCTCAACAGGATGCTGGATGGCATTCCTCACTTTTCTCTTCATCATAGTACATTTTACTGGAACCCTCAACTTCCAGGTTCAAGTATTGGTTGTCTTTCCACACAACAAATTATAGTCAATAAAAGAATCCGGTAGTGGCTGTGGATTTCTTTAACTTAAGAATCATCAAATAGTGGAAATTAGTTGGAAACATGTTGGGCATTTATAGGTATGCATGAGTGCTTAATCCACCCAAGGATGAGAAAGAGCAAATCAAAAGAGAAATCTAGAACCAAGTGGACAATGGATGATGAAGGTGGTGGCCTTTATTCTGATGCTTGCTAAATTGAAAAGAGACACAAAGAGGCCATTTGAAGAATCTCACCCCCCCCCCCCCCTCTTTTTTTTTTTAGTGACACTGAAGGTGGCTTTATTCTATGAATTTTATCAACACAAGAGACCACATGTTCAGATGAAGGTGGGGCTTGCTTCAGAATCTGGGAATGGTCACCTAAATTGACAACCATGTTCAAATATGCATATCCAATCATAAGGTGTCCCAATTTTTATTTTTCTTTTTTTAAAAAATGCAATTTCATATCTGTATCACCAAGCTTCTCTCTCTCTCTCTCTCTCTCTCTCTCTCTCTCTCTCAGATGATGATGTGCGGCAAAAGAACTAAGATGGAATAAGAAAACTAAGTGCATCACTCGCATTTATTGAAGTCTTGAGATCTGCAACAATTTTTTTTTAAATATTGATGTAGGAACCCACCGTTGTCCATGTCTGTATAGGTCATAACACAATTGGACGACTGAAAAGAAAATTAAAAGTAGAGAGATGCGAATGTCTTTGATGGCTGATTAAAATAAAAACAAACAAAAAAATAGCCGATTACGTATGTTCTTAAAGATTCTTTATAAATCTAATCCTCTTGGGATTTGGAACACGCGACCTCAACGTGGTGTGTACTATGGAGGGAAGACCACTAGTCCCATTTATTATTTTCTTTAAAAAAATTGTTAACACCCTCGGACTCTAATATGAAAACTTTTACTTGTACTAGAGCTTGGAAATGGAATAAACTCAATGTTCTATGTTGGATGCATCTCCTTCTTCCCCTTTTGGTTTTTTTCCCCTATTTTTTTTTTGTAAAGAGGAGTAGCGCCATCAAGATGTATTCCTCCTTCTCAATTGAACATAATAATTTGTGTGTGTGTGTGTTTTTTTTTTTTTTCGGTTGTAGTCTAGTGGTTAAATTATTGGTAGAAATTTGCCCTATCTCGAGATCGGTCTTGGGGTCCCTCCTCCCTAGCCCAACCCGCATGTCGACCGTGTTACAAGCGTGGGACAAGATAACAGTTTGTTACTTACCATCAACTTTCAAAAGATAAGTGTACGTAAATGGAGAAGCTCGATATCTTGCAAACCACATACATAGGGGTGCAGATGAGACAAACTAAGTACTATGCTGCTCAAATTTTGTTTAACTTTTGATTAAGTTCCGGCGAAACTTGAGTTTTATCGAGTATTGAAAATAATTGCTTAAATTTAGTTTGTTTAAATATGCTCGAGCTCGAATCCTTGACTAGTATCTTAATATATATATATATATATATATATATATATATATATATATATATATATATATATATTCAATCTAATTTATAAGTAAAAAAATAATTATTCATAAGACCTAAATCTATCTTATTTCAAGTTCATATAAGAGTCTTGATAAATTACTTAATTTAATTATTTTAATATAATATTTAAAATATTTATAATTTATATAATTAAAGAAATTTATTGTAATTAAACGAGTCGAGTAGACTTTTACTCACATTACTCGTTTTGGAAACGAACTTAAAATTTTATTTGAGTTTGACTCATTTATCTTGTTAAACAAGTCTGACTTTGAGTAACATTCGAGTCGAACTCAAGTTATTTGGTTCGTTTGTAACCCTACACACACGTGTATATGTTCAACATTCTTTATTTGATCATTCCGGTAGTTCCCCAACTGACCATACTGACCCTGCCCAGTTGGCTTTGCAATAGCCAACTCTAGTACTATTTCTATACTTCAAACCATGGTTCGCCCGTGCCGCCCGAACCGGGGCGGCACGGGCGAACCGTACCGTGCCATGGCTTTTACGAGCCATGGCACGGTCGGGTCACCCCAATGGGGTGACCCGGGAGTGCCGGGCCGGCACGCCTCGATTTGCCACGGACCGGTACGGTCCGGTCCGTGGCAGGCTTTTTTTTTTTTTTTTAACTTTCACTCTTACATCTAGTGTATTTAAGGGATCCATATGGTATCTAATTGAGATGAAATTTTATACATAAGCTAATTAAGAGATGATACAAATTGTAATAATTTTAGTTTAATTTTTTAAAATAATTTTTCATCAAGTAAAATTTGTCCCAAAAATCATTAGATCGATTTAATCTAAACATTTAAGAGATCTAATGGTGTCTAATTGAGATGAAATTTCAAACACAATCTAATTACTAGATGATACAAATTATAGTAATTTTAGTTTAATTTTTTTAATTAATTTTTTGTCAAATAAAAACTGTCCCAAAAATCATTAGGTCGGTCTAATCTCGACATCTATGCATCAATAACTCATAATATTTATATTTTTATAATCAGTACTTTTTTATAGTAATTATGATGACTTAATATTTGACTTTATTTTTGAGACCAAATGTCGTCCCGTTGAAGTACGCGCACAGAGAGTTCGTCGTACCGCGACAAACTCTATGTGCACTTAAGTGGTCTAATTAGTGTCTAATTGAGATAACATTTCAAACATAAACTAATTAATATATGATACAAATTATAGTAATTTTATTAATATATGAGAATAATTAACATTAATAAATGATAGTCCAATGCCATATTCAGAAGTGCGCGCTCCGACGAGGCGACACCAAAAAACTGTAACGAAAATGAATTTTGAGAACACTATAATTTTCAAAAAAATATGATGATATCAAAAATGTAAATATCCGAAATTGTTGATGTACGAATTTCGATATTAAGTCGATGCACCTATTTTTCGGGTGATTTTTCACCCAGTGTAAAATAAATTCTAAAAATTAAACTAAAATGACCATAATTTGTAAAACTATTACATTAGCTTATAGCTAAAATTTCAACACAAATGGACATTATTTGAATGGGTTTACAAGAGGAGAATGAGTTTCAACACAACATGTCGATTTTCTACCGTATCTCAGCGGTACGGTACGGTTCGATACATACCGTACCACGGAGAATGCGGTACGGTCGATCCGGTCGGTACGGCGAACCATGCTTCAAACCTTGAATTTGGAATGTTTATGAAGGTGAAAGCAAACATAATTTCAGGAGATCCTATTTCATTTTGCAAAATTCACAATTCCTCAAGGAATACAACAAACACAATCAAGCTCAGACAATGCCCTCCTAATGTTCTTGGCTTTACATGAGGTGGATAGTAATTTTCTTGAATTCAGTTGCCCTTATCTCTTTGACCAGATACTTAGGACATATTTAGTATTAGAAGAGATCAGAGATAGAGTGAAGATATCTTTAAATTTTTAAAAATATCTTCACTTTATTCCCGATCTATTTTGATACCAAACATACCTTTAAGGAGTGACTTAATGGATACCTCTTCGTGTATGTTAGGATGAGTTCTCAAGTTCAAATCCTATTGGGAACAAGAGTTTTATAAGGAATTTCTGACAGGAACGATGTACTAAGCTAACTTTCCAACCCCAAAAAAACAGTTAATATTATATATATATATACACACACTAGGATGGGTCTCAATTTATTTTTAAAAAATAATATAATAGACTAATTTTCCAATCAAAAAGAATATTATACAACATTATTTAAGATATCAAATCATCAGTACAAATATACATCATGAGAAAAGCTAAATGTCCACCACCTTAAGATGGGAAGCAAAAGAAAAAAGTGGATTCCATCTCCTTTATTGGCCCCAATCATCCACACTGAATGATTGGACAGTCAGAAGAGCCATCCGCCGCCACATCACCTCCGATGCTCTGTCCGCCACCGCCAGCCGCCGCCATCCTCTGCAAACAACAGTGGCAGTTGACAATGACTACTGGCGGCTGGCGACAGACGGCGACAATCAACAGCAGACGGCACAACAATGAAGATAGTTTTCTAACACTAAAGCCGTAGCCGATGTAGGTGGTTGGCGGTGGCTAATTGACGATAAGCGGCGACCGACGGCCGGAAGCAACGTGACGGTGAAGAGAATAATTTAATGTACTTGAGTTGTACATTTTTTACTTAAAATTTTCCCTCTCATTAGATGGGTACATTATGCCCTCTTTTCATTGACCAATGAGAAGGAAGAAGTATAAGTGGAAAATGCACAACTCAAGTGCACTAAATTCTTCTCGACGGTGAAAGATTCCTCTGACCCCCTGGCTGTGGAGTGATCCATTGTGGATGCCAATGACCAATAGATAGGATGGACAGACTATTCTCCTACCCACCTTACTTACACAGGTAGCTAACATTTCTCATGCATCATATACTAATCTGTACTGTCAACAACCCATCTAAGTTAAAGAAGGAACAATCAGTGTCAAGGATAAGCAGGAGATAAGGCAGATTGCCTGTTATCCTATCAAGTATCAGATAAGTTGACTATATTTAGTGTACTTCTTTCTCTTCTGAAATCAAACAGATTTAAGGCTAGAGGTTTGTCTTACTGTAATTGGTATCAAATAACCCCAAGCTTCTTTCCTGATTCAACCTGTTGAGATCCATAAACAAGAAAACTCAAAGGGCTACGCTGGGCAAGACTGGAAAAATCAAATGAACCCCAAACGATACAGCAAACAAGTGTCAGAGAATTGAAACAATTACAACAAAAGGGATGAATCAGGAGAAGCAACCCTGGGTTTCTGATCAAGTCCTCTGGTTTATATACTACACATACATTGATACAAGTGATTTTGATTAACTTTCACCTTCCCCATCATTCTTCCCCTCTCCATAGTATCAAAGCTGAATCATCACCAGACCACAACAAAGGAGATGCCCAGCAGAACTTTATGCTAATAGCTTCACAATCACAGATCTCATCTTCTGGGAACGCATCATAACCAACACATTTTCCACAGTAATAAAGATCACGTCTCAATCAGGATTGTGCAGGACTGGCTTGGATGCAGCAGCAACACCACTTCCTCTGCATGCCAAGATATGTCTTTGATCAGAATGTTAACCACAACAGGAATGAAAAAAATGAGAGAGAACTGGCGTTGACCTTTTCGATGACATAAGAGATCACCGTTGGTTTAACATTGCATCCTAAAAAGAATAATTTAAGACCACCCTAATGCGTGCAAGTATTAGATCTTACATGATTTGCAGCAAGTTGAATATTAGATATGAGTAGGGAATTGTAACCAAACACAACTGCAAGAACCAGCCAACAACTGCAGGGCATTTTAAAGAATCAACTAGCTATTCTTCTAACAATTGAAGTTTACTCACAGCAGACTTGGTAGAACTAAGTCCTCGTTTCTTGTACGCCCCATCACCCTTCCCAGGAGACTCGGCTCCTTGAGCATTGCCACCTGTCTTCCTCTCATCTCTGGCCTTGTTGAAAATTGCAGTGTAACCCTCAGCAGAAGCAGGGTCATTAACGTCCCATTCACCAAATTTTGGCAGAGGTCGCCCCCCTTCCTGCTGCAGCCACAGAAATTGCTTATAGATCAGGAAACCAAAAGTTATCAGAAGAAACCATGAAATTAAATAGAACATTTCATATTTAGAAAGAGACAGACAAGAAGTCAAAGATGCATCATGCCATCACTTATTATTTCATAACCAAAACTTATTTCATAACTTATGAATCAATGATAGAAGTTGAGGATGCTGATTAAAGAGGTGCAAAGAATCTTTGGTTCCTTAATATTTAGGGGTCCTTTCACTCCTTTCAAGATATGTGGAACTATTTTTGGACTAAAGAATTCAAGCAGTATAGCTCAAAGGACACACATATTAATGCTTCTCCCACATGCTCCATCTTGGAGCACATTTTTTGCATTTTTTTTTGGAAAGGGGGGGGTGGGGTGGGGTGGGTGGTTTGCAGAGTGATATCATTCTCTACAGAAGTAGAGTTCAAGTTGAGAATATTAGCCTACAGGTTTTGTATTTTCTCTATTATTGGAGCCACTTTTTCTTTGGGTCTTTCTAGAGTGCAACGGAAGCCAATGCATTCTATTGGCATCCCTTCAGTGGCTACTTTTCTTTTGGTATGGGAGGAATGACTCCTGCAACTGATTGTATTCCCTCTGTTTTTTACTTTTCAGTGAGAATAAAATTGATGGTATAATTCATTTTATTTCTTGTGAAAAAGGCTTGGGCAAAATCAGCTCTCAAATCAAAGATGTAAGGACTTTCGAACTCCAACTCTCCAATTTCTATTGCCAGGTTTCCCCCTTTTCCCCCCTCTTTTCCTTTTTCTTTCTTGGGAGGGGTTGTGGTGGCATTTGGCAGAAAATCATCATAAGCATGAAGCCTGATCCCATAAATCAAGGATCAGCTTAGCCTCAGGAATACAAGAAACCAAAAGATTTGGAGAAATTTTTCCAGCTGGCTGCCCACCAAAATCCCTCTATTATCCTTCTCTGCACAGGCATCTCTCTTGGCAAATCATGCATATTAAAACAGACAACTTCACTAGTAATAAAAAACATTGACAAGCTTAATATATTAGTATTCAGATCTCAACAGTAAATCGTGATTATGATAGCATGATAAGACTATAATGTGTAAAAAAAATTGATACTCAACAAAGTAAATTAGGATAGAGATTTTTTTAAAAAACGACTTAACTAAGTAGGAGACAAGACTGCTGGCAGGAAGCAAGGTAACATATGAGTAAAGAGACTTTCCATTTCATCACAAAAAGGAAAAGGTCTAAGAAACTTCTGAACCTAGATACTTACACGGACAACTTCCCTGCAACTACGATGAGGGAGGTAGTAAAGTTTAATTTTCAATTTAAATTTCTCGCTTATACACTGAAGGAAATAATGATAATAATAGAAAAAAAAATTCACGTCATGTATGAACTACTCATATGGAGAAGTAAAAAAGGTATACAGCGGGTAATCAAAATTGAAAATTCTTCAAAGTATAACAAAAAACAGATGTATTTAATCAGAGTTTTTATGATGAAAATATATAAATAAAGACATTTTTTTCCTGTTGGTTGGATGACCGTAGGATTCTTGAAATAGTGAGCAATGACATGAAGACTGGAATTATGAGAACTTTCTTAAAGACACTACTCACATAACGTGTACTAATAGTTGAGCATCTAAGCTTGCATTTTACAGTTTTTTTTACACATCTTCCTAGATTTTTTAAAAGTGAAGACATCTCCCAAAATTATCTGATTTGTTTATTCATCTTCCTAACTCCTTTTCAAATGGGCGCATCATCTAAAATTATCTGAGTGGTTCTCTCTACAGTCAGATATGTCGGAAAAAGGTTCAGAAACCACTGGAAGAATTGTTGCAATCAATGTCGTTAAACTTTCTATCTTACAATGCATATATGGCTCTACACACTAACCACAGGGACAAAAATAAGAGGGTCATTCCTTTTGCTCATATCAGTTCCTCATGAACAACACCCCCCCCCCCCCCACCTTTCCTGTATTTCTTCAAGCTGTAACATTCATTCAACGTCCAGCTCAAGCTTCACCATACTTACAGAAGAAAATAGAGATATCCACCAAGTGAACGAAAGAACATGGACCACAACATCCCAAAACTATGTCTGACTCTAAATTCTGCACTCCAGAAAAGGAAAATTGCTTAGCCTGGACCTAGACCATTTACATGGTATTCAACCATACTACACATATGTACATACATATACACATATTTAGACAGATAGAGGAAACATGTCTAATATTTAGACAGATAGAGGAAACATGTCTAACACAATTCACATGAAAGCCACTGAAATCCAAGAACATACTTTAAAATAGGCCGCTACATCATTAGCTACATCTATCAGAATTAGAAAAGACTCGATGCACACAAAAAAAAAATCTGTCGTGCATTTATCACAAACCAAGGAGGCGAAAATATGCAAGAAATGAAATCTTATACCCGCCACAATAAAACAGATTTGTCAAGTAGCCTGGACGAAGGTAGACTTGTGCATACAGTTAGAATCAATTGCATCGAATAGACTACTGCTCGAATTCTAACCAAAGCAGAAAAAACCAACAATTCTTAAGAAACAATTGCAGATACGCCCCACCTAAGCAACATCCGATACACGAAGAATCCCCAGCACCAACAATTTACCTCAAACAGCACAGCGAGCTCAACATTCCAACTCGAATTCTCACAGAATTTGGAGGAAACAACACGAAAAAAAACCCAATTCAGCAACGAGAATCACCAGCAAGCACATGAACAGTACAATCTGACATCCCCCCCAAGAGGCCAGAGACGGCCACCGCAGGTACGTGACCTCGAATCGGGCACCGTCAACGGCCACCCCCGATCCAAGTCAGCCCACCAAAGAGCTCGTCAAAGACACAGAAGAACACACAAAAAAAATCCAACTTTTACGGGGAAAGGAGGAAACTTTACTTTATCTCTAGGGTTCACCAAAGATCGAAGCGGAAGCAACACAGACAGAGAGAGCCAGAAATGGGCGTTCCCCCATCCTTACCGACATGAATTTCTTGGAGACGACGGAGCAGAGCAGAGCACAACACAGCACAGCAAGAGAGGCACCAGAGAGAGAGAGAGAGAGAGAGAGAGAGGACAAGCAGGGAGGGAGGTGGGACGAAGACTGAGAAGAGAGAGAGTGAGAGAGAAGTAGACGTCTACTACGCCAAGCTCTTACTTTTCCAAAAGGCTTTTTTTGCTTTTAGTCCGCTGGAAAAATAGCATTTGATGCCACACCAATAATAACCTCCTTTTTGCTGAAATACCCTAACATGCAGCCTTGTTTCTACTGAAATAATTGCATAAATAATCTTATACGCATAAAGTCGTAAGAATATTAGGCGTAAACTAAGATTGGCTGAATAGTTATATCGTGTTTGAACTTTGGCTCTCATTCGACTCAATAAATTTTAAAACTTTTATTATAAAATTAAATAAATAGTATTTATGTTGAACCATGTAAAAGATTTAACACGGCCGTGTCACGTCGCAGCCTACTATGGTGGAAACATTTATATTATTAATGCCCATCTAAAAACATACAAGGGCAGACAAGTAAATACAAAGAATACTTGTGGCATGTGTACTTAGAGTTATTTTAGGCTTAATTTGTGCAAAAATGGCGTTGTTTTCTTTTTTTTATTAAAAAATGAAGACATTAAGTGCATCCTATGTTTTTTAATGCTAGTTATATTTTCACTTAACTTAGTTATCTCATATGGAGGCTGATCACGCCACCTAACAACAAATGCTCAAAATATACATCACATTGTGTAATAGATTATAGGGAAAATTAAGGTAGATTGGAAACCAGATTCTCTAAATACAGTATAAATTGGAGTGTCCTGCCTTAGTTGGATTTGGTTTTGTCTCATCTAATTTGAATTATAATTATTTTTTAATAATAAAAAATCAAAATAAAAGTAAGAAAAACCCAACCTATGCTGATTGTTCCATGAACCACTTGGATCATTGGACTTGGACGGTGCGATTCGGAGGTAGTGTAACTATGTTTTTTTATAACAAGGAACCTCTGTCTCATATAATTTTGTGGGCTCAGAGATTGATATTCGTGGACTCTAAAATCAAAACTTGATAGTCCCTACTTTCCGTGGAGGTAGTGTAATAGTTTGATCATATGTCTAACTATGGAAAAAATTACACATATATCTTTAAGATATATCATATTTGAATATATACTCTTAATATATATATATATATATATATATATTATAACTTATATCTCTATACTCTTATATTTCATCACATATATTTCGATTCTATTTATTTAACTTAATTATTATTAAGTTGAAATGGTAAAAACAATAACTTGCCATATGAAACTCTCTCAAAATATATTTTTTGTACACCTCACTCCTCTCTCTCCTCATTCTCCCTCTTCTCACTTGAAGAGAGATATCTTAGTAGTTTCACCTCTTATTTAATAATTATGTTCACATATTAATTGAATACTTTTTCATTTGATGACTCCTAATTACATAGATATAATGATGATCTTTTATTTAAAAATATAACATAAAAATTTCAGGACAATACATTCTAAAAAGATAGATGTCAAATATATATGGACTGGAATGTTATTTACAACTCTGCCCTTAGACTTTCTCCCCCTTCCCATCCCACCTTTCAGAAAGGAAGTGGGGGTGGGGGGAGGTGGGGACCAAAGTTAGGTAACAGGTCCACCAGACTAAAGAAAACTCCATATGAGATATTTTAGGTCTAAAATATGTTAGTGAGGTCTACATTTATTTATGTCTATGAATACAAATAATCATGAGTGAAAACAAAATATTGTCAAAATTTTATGAGATAATTAACTCAAAATTAACATGTGTTGTGTAATACACTTATATTCTACATATCTTCACTCGTGTACATGGACGGATCTAGTATATATTGAGTGAAGTCTTATGACCCTATTTTAAAAAATAATAATTAAAATAACTATTTAGATTGAAGATTTGATGGGTTTTTTATGTAAGAGATGACCCCACTGAATTATCTCAATAAGATCACCTCTTATGTATAATATATTTATTTCTATTATATATAATATATTATTTATATAAATATTAAAAAATAATTTAAATAACCTCACTAAATTTAACTAGAACTCACAAGTTAACATATGTTCCTCTCTTTAGTTGGGTGGTAATTGTCCGAATTTTGAGAAGCATTCTATCATGATTGTGATGGAGCCGTTAATTATCCAAAAAATAGACTAAAATACTTTTATCCCCACAACTTATATTTTACATCGCAGACACCTCATTTGTGATGTCGTCACGAAATAATTATTGAAAAACATTTATTACACTTTCTTAATATAACTCAGAACTCACAAAATTAAATACATATATATACTCCTAACTAGTTTAAAGATTGCCAAATTTTGAGGAGCATTCCACCATGACTGTGATGGAACCATGAATTATGTATAAATGGATTAAAATATCATTATCCATGTCGAAGGCCCCTCATCTTCTTCGTTTGTTATGAAACTTTATTGAAAAATATTTGTTACACTTTTTTTTTTGATAACGAAGAAATCCCGCCCCGTTCTTAATACACTTTTAGTATAGACTTATCTCATTAGTCAATATGTTACCGGCATATTGTATTTATTTAATGAGAAAGTCAAAACTACATTGTGGTGGCCAAATCTGGTCACCTAGGCCCATGATGGCTCGTTACGGCCCATTCGCGTCCTGTCAACTAACGTGGCACCGTCATCGAAAGGCACGCCCTCTCTAGGATGGCTTGAAGACCTCCATTGTGTGACCCCCGTGATCGGAAGCTGTCACGTCCCGCTGCGGCATACCTCCGAGCAGGTCATTCGCCTCCCCTTACCGGACAGCTATGAACGGCTTCCGAACAGGAACAGTAACCCCGCTGCACGAGACTACCCTGGATATTACCGAACAGCATGTTCGAGCCCCCTCGTGGGTCACCTGCTCGGGAAGCGTTCTCAAAGAGTTCCGAGCAGGTTCTCTGGCTCGCAGAACGGTTGTAACCGTCCCAGGCCACGATCTCCACCATCAAAGGGCGTGAGCTGCCTTGCAGCCTAACGGGCACTGGAGTCATAACTCCTCCCGTTATGCGCGTGCGTCAAGGCGCCTCCTCAGGCACGTTCCGCCGAACGTTACGCATGATGGCCTCGACACCGACGCTTATAAAAGCACAGGTACAGTACCATATGATGGTACGTTCTCTACCCCTCGCGAATACATTCTCTCATTCCAAAACCCCCTGCCTCTCAAGTTCCTCACTGACTTAGGCATCGGAGGTTTTCCCGGTCTTCACCGGGCCCCCTGATCCTCTTCTGGTTTTACAGGTGTTCGCCCTCACCAGCGATCGTCTTCCCTCTCTGTTTAGTGGAGGCCCGTTTGGCTCAGGCCCAAACAGGATCATACCACCACATTTGGCGCCGTCTGTGGGAACGACGCTGCCATGGCTCGAGGACGATCCTCATACCAGAATGTAGGAAGCATGGCGACGAGGTCTCGCCAGTCACGAGGGGCCTCCCGTCGCCAATCCCCCCTGGTGACGTCGTCGTCGCCACTGCCGGCGCAAATCACGACGTCCCAGCACCAACGATTGCCGCGCCGGCAACGGCCCTCGAAGTGGTAGAGCTTCGGGGGCAAATGCATCAGTTGACGGGCGTCTGCCTCGCCCTACAGGCCCAGTTGGCGGGGGCAGCGGCTCCGGCGGTTTCCCTGCCGCACGAGCGGCAAGCGGAATCGTCACATCGACGCTCCCGCGTCTCCCTGGCGCCGCAGGAGCAGCAGGCGGACTCGCCGCGCCGGTCCCTCCGGGCCCCATCGGAGGAGCGGGCCCAAGAGCGCCGCGGGCGTTCGCCTCGCCGCTCTATTGTCTCCCCCCGTCCGCCACGATCAGTCATGGGAGGCAACTCCCACGCCTCAGGACGAGGGGGCCCCGCCAACTCCGAACAGGAGCTCGCCAGGCGCCTCAAGCGCGTGGTCGATCTGGAGCGTCGTATGGACGCGATGGTCCAGCGGGCGGAGGGGAAAGCTCCCGCGGAGGACGACTTGGACTTCCGCTCCCCTTTTACTAGGGAGATCCTGGAGGCCCAGGTCTCCTCCAAGCTCCCTCTTCCCACCATCGCTCCCTACGACGGCACGACCGACCCGGCCGACCACATCCACGGCTTCGAGTCGCATATGGTATTCCACGGAGCATCAGACGCGGCTAAATGCAGGGCCTTCCCTGCAACGCTCAAAGAGACCGCCAGGGCTTGGTTTGAAACCCTCCCTGCGGGCTCCATCACCTCCTTCCGCCAACTGAAGAAGTCCTTCAGGGACAACTTCCTTGGTGGGAGGTCGCAGCCGCGAACGGCGGCTTCTCTTCTGACTGTGCGCCAGAAGAAAGGCGAGGTGATCTGGGACTTCGTCAAGAGGTTTCGAACAGAGGCGCTCCGCATCTCGCGCCTGGACGTCCCTCTGGCCACCAGTGCCCTCATCCAGGGCACTCGCGACGGTTTTTTGCAGAGGACCCTTGGCGTCCAGCAGCCTGCCACCCTCGCCGAACTACTCTCCATCGCACAGCGCCACGCAGCTTGCGAGGAGAGCCTGGCGGCGAGCAGGGCCGAGCAGGGGGAACAGTCGGACAAGAAGCGGCCTTCCGACAACGGTTCCGACCGAGATCAGAAGAAGGGATGGCGCAATGGCGACTCTCCGCGCCGTCCGCGCCCCTTCACCAACTACACCCCCCTCACCGTGGCTCCCGAACAAATCCTGGCAGAGATCAGGGATGAAGCTTTTGTTTGGTGGCCCCAGAGAATGCACTCCGACCCCTGGAAGCGCGATCAAAATAAGTACTGTCGCTTTCATCGCGACCACGGCCACGACACCTCTGAGTGCCGCCAGCTTAAGGACGAAATCGAAGACCTTATCAAGCGCGGCTACCTTGGACAGTTCGTGCGCCGGAACGAAGGGCGCCGGAACGAAGAGCGCCACCGACGCCGAGACCGCACTCCCGAGCAGCCGATCAACAACGAACCCAATGGGCAAGAGATCAACGTGATCGCGGGAGGTTTCGGCGCGGGCGGAGAAAGCACTCAAAGCCGACGCGATTACGCAAGGCGAGTGCATGTCGTAGACAGGTCTTCGGCTGTTCGGACGGCTCCATATCCTGCCAGCCCTGCACATGCGCAGCCCGGGGAGGCTATTACCTTCTCGGATGAAGATCTTGTAGGGGTTACAACCCCACACACTGATGCGTTGGTCGTTTCGGCCACCATCAACCACTGTAACGTGCGCCGGATTCTGGTAGATAATGGAAGCGCTCCTGATGTCTTGGCTTACGACTGTTTTGTCCTCATGGGCCTGCGGACCGATCAACTCACCCCTGTAAATTCGCCACTGTTCGGCTTTTCGGGAGTTTCGGTCCAACCCATAGGAAGGGTTCGCCTTCCGATCACTTTGGGAACGGCTCCAAAGGCTGTGACCAAAATTGTTGACTTCCTGGTTGTCAACAACATGCCTGGGTACAACGCTATCCTAGGCAGAGGTCTGATCGGACGCATCAAAGCAGTACCTTCGTCGCTCCATCAAAAGATGAAGTTTCCTACTCCGAGCGGAGTGGGCGAGGTGCTCGGGTGTCAGCGCGAGTCTCGCCGTTGCTATGTCCTCTCCCTAAGAGACAAGCAACCACTCGCTGATCCGGCTCCTCCGGCTTCCGATCAGCCTTCGACCAGCCGAGGGGCGCCTGCCGAAGACTTAATCCCCATTCAAGTGGATGACGACCCCGAACACATCTTGTACATCGGCGCATTGCTGACAGGAGCCGAGCAGCAACGCTATACAACCTTCCTGCTGGCCAATTTGGACGTGTTCGCCTGGTCTGATGACGAGCTTCCAGGCATCCCCCCAGAAGTCATAGTGCATCGCCTCCGGTTGGATCCCCGGATCCCACCAGTTCAGCAAAGGAGGCGACCTGTGAATCGAGAACGGCAGACCGCGATCCAGGATCACGTGGTCAAAAGCCGAACTGTTGGGCTCCTCCGAGAAGCCCAATACCCAAAATGGATCTCCAACGTGGTCCTCGTGCGCAAGGCCAATGGCAAATGGCGTGTGTGCGTGGATTACAAAGATCTTAATAAGGCAACGCCCAAGGATAACTTCCCGTTGCCGCGCATTGATCAGCTGGTGGACGCTACTTCCGGGCACGAGCTTCTCAGCTTCTTGGACGCCTACTCTGGTTACCACCAGATCAGCATGCATCCCCCGGATCAAGACGCCACAACATTCGTCACAGACCTAGGTTTATACTGTTTCACCAGGATGCCTTTTGGTCTGAAGAATGCGGGCGCGACTTACCAGCGGCTGGTCAACAAGATGTTCGAGCAGCAGATCGGGCGCAATATGGAGGTCTACGTTGATGACATGCTGGTCAAGACACTTCCGAGTACTGACCATCTTTCCGACCTCCAAGAAACTTTCGCAACTTTGCGAAGGTTTAATATGAAGCTCAATCCTGCCAAGTGCGCGTTTGGTGTTCGGTCGGGCAAGTTCCTCGGGTTCCTCGTATCAAACAGGGGAATAGAGGCGAACCCGGAAAAAATCCAAGCGGTACTTGAAATGAGCAGTCCAAAGACAGTGCGCGACGTCCAGCGCCTGACGGGGCGTCTCGCGGCACTGAATCGATTCATGTCCCGAGCAGCAGAAAGAAGTTTTAACTTCTTCAAGTTGCTCCGAGGCCCTAAAAGCTCCTCGAAGCAAGGGGGGCAAGTACCATGGACTGACGAATGCGAAGCTGCCTTCACCGAGCTGAAGGCATATTTGGCAGCCCCTCCTGTTCTCTCAAAGCCTGTGCTCGGAGAACCTCTGTTCATGTACCTTTCGGTCACCGAACACTCCATCAGTGCGGTCTTGATCAGAGAAGTAGGAGCGGTGCAGCATCTTGTATACTATATCAGCAGGGTCCTCCAAGAAGCTGAAAGGAGGTACCCCATGGCAGAAAAGCTTGCCCTTGCTCTTGTCACTGCTGCTCGGAAGCTTAGGCCCTATTTTCAGGCCCATTCCGTTATAGTTCTAACCGATCAACCGCTGAAATCCATTCTTCAGCGATCGGAGGCTTCCGGTAGGTTGGTTAAGTGGGTGATAGAGCTTGGTGAATTCGACATCAGCTACCGACCAAGGACGGCTATCAAAGCGCAGGCGTTGACGGACTTCGTGGCGGAATGTACCCTTCCGGCCGAGCAGGATCCACCGTTGGCAGACGAGCCCCCATGGGAGCTTTATGTTGACGGATCCTCTTGTGTCACAGGGAGCGGGGCAGGTTTGGTCCTCACCTCTCCGGAAGGGTTAGAGTTCCAATACGCCCTCCGTTTCCGCTTTCCAGCCTCCAACAACGTCGCCGAGTACGAAGCCTTGTTGTCCGGTATCCGCATGGCTAGGCACCTCGGGGCCATTCGGCTTAGAGTCTTTAGTGACTCCCAGCTGGTCGCCAGCCAGGTGAGCGGACAGGTCGGAGGGGAGCCTCGCATGGCTCAATACCTTCAACAGGTCAAGAGCCAGACAGAGGGCCTCTTATACTTCGAGGTTATACATGTTCCACGGGAGCAGAACGCGCGAGCTGATGCACTGGCCAAATTGGCATCTTCAGGCGACATCACCCCTTCTCGCTCTGTGTTCATTGAAGAGCTCGCCTTGCCGAGCACGGAGACTGATGTAGCCGCCATAGAAACGGGCCCACCAACCCCCAGTTGGGTGGACCCTCTCGTGGCGTACCTCCTCCGAGGTGAGCTTCTGCCCGAACAGGACGAAGCTCGGAAAGTCAGGATGCGCTCGCAGCATTTCACCCTCGTAGAAGGCAAACTGTACCGGCGGTCCCTTGCAAGACCTCTTCTGCATTGCCTCAACCCTGAGGAGGCCCTTGCGGCCACAGAGGAAGTTCACGAGGGGCTGTGCGGAAGCCATCTGGGGGGCAGAACGCTAGCGCGTAGCCTCATCCGAGCGGGGTTCTGGTGGCCTTCTCTTCAGAAGGATTGCATGTCCTTCGTCAGGAAATGTCCAGAATGCCAAAAGTTCGGAGTACTCATCAAGCAACCAGCCGAACAACTTCACAGTCTGTTCGAGCCGCGCCCCTTCGCCAGATGGGGCATTGACATCTTGGGCCCCTTTCCAGAGGCCCAAGGGCGGAAGAAGTTCCTGTTCGTCGCCATCGACTACTTTACCAAGTGGATCGAGGCCGAACCCGTTACCACAATCACCGAACAGGCCGCATGGAAGTTCGTATGGAAGAACCTTCTCTGCAGGTTTGGCATCCCAAGGGTGATTACGTCTGACAACAGGAAATAGTTTGACAGCACCTTCTTCAAGCAGAAGTGCGCCGAGCTCGGAATCTACAACCACTTCACCTCCGTCGCTCATCCCCAAGCTAACGGTCTGGTCGAAAACGCCAACCAAACATTGCTGCACGGGATCCGAACCAGAGTGGAGGCTGCAGGTGGATCATGGATCGATGAGCTCCCAAATGTCCTTTGGTGTCACCGAACAACTGCTCGGGTAGCTACAGGGGAAACACCTTTCCACCTAGCCTACGGCTCAGAAGCAGTTGTACCTTTGGAAGTAGCCCTTCCAACTATCCGAACTACCCACTTTGACGAAGCCGCCAATAACCGCGCTCTTCGGGAAAACTTGGACATGCTAGGCGAACGACAGAGCGACGCCAGCATCCGCCTCGTTTCCTATCAGCAACGACTCGCACAATATTATAATGCGTGAGTCCGGGAAAGGCGGTTCAATGTGGGAGATTTGGTTCTGCGCCGATGTTCGGCTTCGGACCCCCGAAGAGCAGTAGGCAAGCTTGCCATCAAATGGGAAGGACCTTATCAGGTCACCCATGTCCTCGGGAAGGCTCATATAAGCTAACTACTCCTAGTGGCGAAGCCATTCCCAGGACTTTGCATGTTTCTAACCTTAAGGCCTATTATGTATAAGAGCCTCTTTTCAGCATCCTACCTCTCTTCTCCCAACTCCTGACGCCATACAGGCATTTGGCATACATACCTGATCGGAATCCCCTTTACGATTCCCCACGGTCTGCGTTATACATGCAATGCTTACGACGCTTAGCGGATTTTGATCCGAGCAAGAGCAATCATGAAAGGAAGAAGATAGAGAAAGCGAAGCTACAAGAACAATCCCATGAACAGAAGACTTCGTTTGCAAAAGTTTTCTTTTTATAAGATAACCCCTTCTTTTGGCCATGGTTACAAAAAGGAGAATACAAGAAGGATCAAGGAGCCTGCTGTGAAGGACCGGCGCCGTCATCTGAAGGGGGCATCCGCCCAGACTGGAATTGTGCGAACCGCACACCATCCAGACGGGCGTCCTGGGTGCGACGCCGGCACTCCCGAACAGCGGCCTCGAAGGCTTCCCGGGCACGTTCAACCCAGGAAAGCTGTTCCCCCACCTCCTTCCCAGCGTTAAGGCCCACCCTGTAGCAGCGGGCCCCATACTACTCCAAGTCCTCCTTGTACTCCGGCCCGGCCTTATAATCGGCAACGGCTTGGGCCTCTGCATTCACCATTACCTTGGCCAGAGCATCTTTTTCGGCTCGTACCAAGGTAACATCCAGCCTCGCAGCCTGGAGAGCAGCTTTGAGGTTTTTCACCTCCTCCTCTAGCGCTGCTTCGCGAACCTTATGTCTCGTGGAGAGGTCCTCACAAAAAGCTGTCTGCGCCTCTTGGAGGTATTTTTGCCTCTGGCCCCGAACAGCCAAAACCCTCAGGACGCCCAGCGACTTGGACATGTCATCCACAAGCGCTTCAACATCAACATCGCTCAAGCCATCTCCCCCCTGGACCTCTGGATGGTAACCTTCCGCTGACCTATCCGAGGTCTGCTCGACAGGAAGGTCTAGGCACCTCGCCAGCTGGTCAAGGTGAGATGCAGTAGGGCTCGGGGGCAGCTCCCTGGGCGCGCTCTCCATACGACGAAGGGTCGCCTCCAGAGCCGCCACCGAAGGGTCTACAGGAAGCTTCTTCTGCAATGACTCGCTAAGGGGTCTCCGGTCGTCTTCGGACTCTTCAGCCCGATCACCGTCCCCAGCACCCGCAACATCCGCCCCCGAATCCTCGGCTACCTTGGAGGTTGCATTTACAATAGCAACCACCTCGGTGGGGGGCATGGGGGGCAGGACACCCCCAAAGGTAGCAACCTCTTCGGACGTCCCTGTCGTCGCAACCACCTCCTCAGTGGTCCCTGCTACAGGAACCACTTCTTGTTCCGAAGAGAGAATCGTGGTCGGCGCTGTGGCCACCACGCTGCTCGAAACCACCCCAGCAGGGGCGGAGACTCCCGTTGCACCAGCGTTCTCCTCCCACCGAACAGGAGACGCCGCGACCTCTCCAATCCTCCTAGAGGATACCTCCGCGGTGTGGCTGGGAGCGCAGTGCTCGTCACCTCCAGCGTTGGAAGCACCGGAGGGCTCTCTATCTCTCGTGTAGGAGGAGCCCCCGGCCTCTCCTCCAGCAGAGCTCTCAGACCCCCCGCTTATAAAAATGAGCCCCAGCTCGGTCGCCATCTTCTGTGCGACCTCGGGGCGAGTCGCGGAGGCCACCCGTGGCACTCCCTCATCGGCCGATTGTACGGCCCTACTCTTTTTGCGCAGCAGCGACTGCACCCCTTCCTCTTCGGTCCCCTCCTCGTCATGTGGAGTAGTCTGGACCGCCTTCTGCTTTTTCCGAGCACGGAGTTGTTCTGCCTCCTCCGCGCTCTCGTCAACCAGAACGGGCCTCTTCTTCGCAGAAGGCCGGCTCGCTTGGTCATCCTTCTCCCGAGGAGTCCGAGCTCCAGCCGGTACCACCTCTTTAGTGGCCTTCTTCTTCAAGCGAATCCTTCCAGACTCCTTCTCAGGAGCCTGTGCCTTTTTGGGGCGCCCTTCGGCAGTTGACGGAGCAGCAAGCGCCATTGTCACCGCGGCACTAACCCTCACTGCGGAAGGAACCCGAACAACAGCGGCGACGTCGTCATCTTCATACACCCTGTGCGCTAGCACAGGGATCTGTTCGGCGAAATCCTCATTCGCCTCTTGATCCCTTCCGGCCTCCAGCTCTGCGGCCGCTGCGCACAAAGAAGATAAGAAGAAGAAAGGTTAGTATGAGGTCACCAAACCTAAGAGTAAAACAACCGAGAGACAGTATACTTACTCCATGGTTTGCTGAGCCCATACTTAACAAGCTTGAACTCAGTCACATACCCTTCTCCGTTCCGAACACTTGCTCGGAGAAGTGCGTCTGATGCCCTCGCCTCATCCTGGATAAGCTTCGGAAAGCTATCCTTCTGTGCCGGGCGAATGACTGTGGGGAACCCCCATTCAGCGCCGCTCCGGTGACGCACGAAAAATAACATGTCCATCCAACCTTTGTTGTTGGAGTACTTGCTGGACAGGCCAATGTGCATCCGATCTGTTCGGTGCTTGGCGTAGTAGATGTCCACTCCTGAGGCCCGCGAAGCTGACAATTTGAAGTGTGCTCGGAAGACGTCCGCCGAACCCCGGATCTCCTTCAACTTGCAGACAACACCGAAGATACAAATGTATCTCCAGGTGTTGGGCGTCAGCTGTATCGGCGAAACGCCCCAAGTGTTAAGGAGCGCCTTCGCCACCTCCGGCAACGGCAACCGGAAGCCTGCCTCCAGATGGTCCACGGAGAGGAGCAGGCAACCTGGTTTATTCACCAGGATCGTGTCGCTCTCCTTGGCGTCGACGATCTCGTACTCGTCCCCGATCCGTAAGCGCTCACGAAGACCACTGAAGTGGCGGTATCGTGGTCCACTCGACGCTGCGACAGTCACCCCGCTAGCTCCGGCAGCGGCTTTCCCCTTGCTCGCCATCGCCGGGAGGACTACAGAAAGCGGCAACGGCGCGAGAGGACGAAGCAGAAGACAGAGAGAGAAGAAGGCAAGGAAGCACGAAGGTCTCAAAAATGAAGGGTTTCTGGGAGGCGTAGCTCCCGCCCTCGTCTCGTCCCCTCCTTATAAGGAAAGAGGAGGGAACGAAATTCGAGGCGGACCCTCAAACGCCGCTCCTTCCCATTTTTGAAAACACCCCTTCGGGTACAGCACTGGCTACCGTCCGAGCGCAGAGGCGGCACCTCAAGCATGGCGCGGCTTTGCACCCATCATGATGGGTTAGCCGTTTGACAGGACCCTAAGCGGCGGCCTCCCACGACGGGTCATCGCATTTAATGCGGAAGCGACGCCCTCGAAGCCATCGTCTCACCGAGCCTCTCGAGGGCGTGGGGGACAAGTGTGGTGGCCAAATCTGGTCACCTAGGCCCATGATGGCTCGTTACGGCCCATTCGCGTCCTGTCAACTAACGTGGCACCGTCATCGAAAGGCACGCCCTCTCCAGGATGGCTTGAAGACCTCCATTGTGTGACCCCCGTGATCGGAAGCTGTCACGTCCCGCTACGGCATACCTCCGAGCAGGTCATTCGCCTCCCCTTACCGGACAGCTATGAACGGCTTCCGAACAGGAACAGTACCCCGCTGCACGAGACTACCCTGGATATTACCGAACAGCATGTTCGAGCCCCCTCGTGGGTCACCTGCTCGGAAGCGTTCTCAAAGAGTTCCGAGCAGGTTCTCTGGCTCGCAGAACGGTTGTAACCGTCCCAGGCCACGATCTCCACCATCAAAGGGCGTGAGCTGCCTTGCAGCCTAACGGGCACTGGAGTCATAACTCCTCCCGTTATGCGCGTGCGTCAAGGCGCCTCCTCAGGCACGTTCCGCCGAACGTTACGCACGATGGCCTCGACACCGACGCTTATAAAAGCACAGGTACAGTACCATATGATGGTACGTTCTCTACCCCTCGCGAATACATTCTCTCATTCCAAAACCCCCTGCCTCTCAAGTTCCTCACTGACTTAGGCATCGGAGGGTTTTCCCGGTCTTCACCGGGCCCCCTGATCCTCTTCTGGTTTTACAGGTGTTCGCCCTCACCAGCGATCGTCTTCCCTCTCTGTTTAGTGGAGGCCCGTTTGGCTCAGGCCCAAACAGGATCATACCACCACATACATTAAAAGTGTATTGAAAAAGTATAATAAATATTTCCAAACCTCCTTGGAAAAAAAGTATTCTCTTTGTCCATCACAGTGGGGAAAAAGGAAAAGACAGAATATATAGGACTCCTCAGTGGGTTTCAGAACAAGGGCAAGTTGGTCCTTTGAGTCCATTAAAACCCAAGAGAAGCTAAGAGGGGGGTACGCACGATTTAATTAATATGGTAAGATATAGAGCACGTATAAAATTGTATACAAAATGTCAGGTGTTTTACATAAATATGATATTTTTGAAAGGTATATACGTAATTATTTTTGTATTTAACAATTCCACCATGGCATTCCATGTTCATGCTTGTCTAAGGTAAGAGAAAAGTTTAACACTCGGCACGGCCGAGTAAAGCACCGACTCGGCGGCGCCGAAATTGTTTGATGGGTGGGCGGGTTTCGCTCGCCAACCAATCTCGACACGGTTGGATAGGTGTTTTACTCGACCGCACCAAATAGCATCTTCTAATATAATATGTTGGCTCACATTAGATTTAAATAAATTGGCGGATTTCTTCAGTGCCAATAGGTCTTTCCATATTTCTTGGAATTATAAAGAAAAAAAAAGTAAAGTTAAACTATTCATACTTGAGTAATCGAGTCCAAGACATTTGAAATTAAAAAAATAGATTAGAACCGTGCAACAAGTGGATCACGTTCTGGAAGGAAGACTTTTAATTTTGCTATATGTGTGTGTGTGTTTATTTTATTGGTTTATAGATGATAATTATAATTTTTTTGAAAAAAAAAAAGAAAACAGTTGATGAGGTTTAAAGTGACCTCCCACCAATCAAAGTCCAAGTCAACCGATGAGTTGACTAACTAGGGTTCGCTACCAGGACTTTTCAACAGCTGATCATATGATCTTTCCTTCTATGAAAGCACAAGGTATGGAAATAAAATGTCCATCTTTTCTTTTTCTTAGTTTTCTTGTCAAAAGTATTTATAAATTTTGAGGAGAGGATTTATATATAGATAAACTCTCTAGGGATATGTGGGTTAAATCTCTCTTCCAATCTATCTCCCAAAACTTGCACATAACTCTCATAATCTCTCCAACAAAATAAAGAGGAGGTGCCAATTAAGCCAAAAGTTTAGTGACAAATGTCTAGATTTCTTTTAGGTCATGGGTTTAATCGATCTATCAAAAACATCATAATTAGTCGTATCGTATCATACTGTGTTGAGGATTGATTCAATACGAATAATATTTTTTTTATGATGAAAACTTAGAATCTATTGAGTCAAATTGAAGTCAAACCTAATTAGCATGATATGATATATCTAATATCGTATCGTACCGTACCGTACCAAACAAAAATCCGTTCAATCCGATACGACTGTTCGGCCTAACCTTACTTAGAACCCTAACCTTACTTAGAACATTTGCACAAGAGGGTAAATAAAATATATACTTTTGGCCAAGGAGTTGACATTAGAAGTGATACATTTCTGCCTCCATTAAACTTTTATGTGGGGAATCTGATAGCAACCTACTCCACTTTTTGGTAATATGATCAGAGAGAATCACAACTGACAGGACCCTCCAACCCTCCCCCCACCCCCAATAATAAAACACACCCACAAGTAGCCACCTTTATTAGCATACCCCTGTAGTATAACCAAGAATAGACAAATGTTGGTACTCCCATGAGCATAATTAAGACACCTTATAAGATAGTGATGAATAATAATAATAGCAGCTCTTCTTTGTCTCCACAGATACAACAATTGGAATCTAAAAGGAACCTACTTTAATTATTTGTCCCCCAAAAAGGGAGAAAAAAGAAAGGCTTTGTATCTTTGTCTATTTGCTTGTCAAAACTTCTTCAAAACTATCATACACTGTTATTATTATTATTATTATTGAAACTATGACTCTGCACTACCTTATTACACCATCCCAATGACTTTTTGAATTGAATGAAAGAGGTCATAAATACAATAAAAAAATGGAAAAGAGAGTATTATAATCAATTTTTTTACTGTGCATCTATTTTATATTTTACTCAACTTAAAACGATATGGTCTATAACTATAGTTTGAATATAGAAGTTTACAACTTGATGCACAAATAAGTCATAACTATTGAGCCACTCCTCCGGTACAATCATTATCACTCAACATAATTACATGGTGCTATCGATGGTGGAGATATCAGCCTAAGTGGAGATATCAGCCTAAGAGGCCCAAACTCCCTCGAGCCCATTAGGCCCAATTCTTTCAAGCCCAAACTCCCTCGAGCCCATTAGGCCCAAACTCCCTCGAGAGAGAGAGAGAGAGAGAGAGAGAGAGTCCTAACAGGTAAGAGAAGAGGAGCATCTTGGGAGCATTTACTTGGTTATTTGTGCCATTTTGTGGGAGGGTAATATAGGTTGTAAGTAGCCATTACGGTATGGGTCTAGTACCAATGTTATATTCCTAAATCTATAAGATATTTTCTCGTTTCTTATGAAATAATAAAAGGTAAATTAATTATTTCCCAATGAAAAACTTTAAAAAATAACTGATACACCCTTATTATAGAGAAGAAACTCTCCCTGTTGTGCCGAGGTGGACTTGTGATGTCAAAAAAAAAAATGTTGTGAAAGTCCCTTGGTTTTGAGTCTCCATTGAAGGTAGTGGGGGAAAATGGTTGGAGACAGTGACTTGTGTACACACGTGGTTTGGGGAGAAGACCTTGTGGTAGGTTGTGAGGCTATGATCCCTAGCTAGTTTTGCTTTCTCATTTGCCTCACTCTTTATAGAGTTTGAAGCCTAATAGAGGTGATTAGTTGTGGAACCACATTTTGACTAGGTTGTAGTCAAGTTAGTTGTGTCGATCTCTTATAGGTCTTACTCCATGCGTGTAGATGTGGTTAGGCACGATATAATAGTTGGGAGTTGAAACGTAATTGGCACGTCTGACTTTAAGACGAGCAGTTGTGTTACTTGTCATTATGGTCAATATATGCTTATCCAATCGAGTGTACGCTAGTGTAGGACAACTAGTCTATGTTCGAGAGTAGAACCCCTTTTTTGACTCTATGGTGTGTACGTGTGTGCGCGTGTGTGTAAGAGAGAGAGAGAGAGAGAGAGAGAGAGATTCTCATTTTCGCCATTGTGTAGACTAGTTCAGCACTTTACTTCATTCTTTTAATTAGAGTTGTTACTTTTCTACTTAATTTAATTTAGCTATTTTTTAATACAATGTTTTGATTAAGCGGTAGGATTAAAAGATCCCTATTAAGCTATGACCCCCCTGAGACTCACTCTTTATTTTTACAAATGATGACTCATGTATTTAGCGCTCGCACTAGATCAATGAGTAGCTCGCAAAAGGCAGCTTTTTTTCTACCAACAGTGTTGGAGCAAGATAGCAGGGATATGCCCATGGAATGTATAATATTATTTTTTTTTACTTGTATTATTATTTGGGATATCTTCTACCTTGTAAATATTCTAATTTAATGTCAATTATAACTATTTTAATTTTTTATTCATCTGACTAGACCGATTATTTACCCTTCCTACATCTTCTAACTCGTCAGTGACATAACGGAGTTTGCGCTTGTACCGAGTTCTTAGTAAGCCACAGATCTTGGGTCGTTGCATAAGATACTCCTTAAAAAGTTCATCCTTGTTCTATATGATTAAAAATGGACTTCCAATTATCACATTCATTTTTTTGTAGTTTGTACCACAAGCTAAGGGTGGATTAATCCTCCACTTTTGTTAAATATAAATTAATGGCAATGAACGTGTGTGTGTGACACGGATGTACCATAAAACACCGTATTTTATGTGCCATATGAATACGGTACATATGAATATGATGGTGTGTTTACACTACTTTAGATCAAAACAAGCAACCCCGGAGTAGACAGCTATGTTCTTTATGCTATGTGGAATCTTATTATTGCATAGATAAATAAAGATCATTGGAGTTTTGGTCATTAATCACAAGATTAGAAAACAACCTATATATGAGATCCTCGTTTGAAATGTGGCGTTGGGAGGAGACGAGGGTGTGATAGTAATCAACAACGAATATGGAGTCTTAGATTAGAGATCTTAGGATCTCTAACAACTACTACTCCCCTAATCAGGTTAGCCACATTATAGTTTTTTAACATTTTTTTAAAAATTTTAAAAAAAGAAGAAGAACAGACATCTTAACATATTTGGTAAGTAAATTATTTTTTTAAAGTAAAAATTCTATCCTATGTAAATCTCTCTCAAAATAAAAATAAATACTAACCAATTTTTTTTTAAAAAAAATACACACACACGGCTCTCTCCTTCCTCTCCCAGACTCCCCCCCCCTCCTCCCCCGCCCCGGCGGCTCCCCCTCCCACGACGAACACCCGCCCTGCACCCCAAATATATTAATATAAATTTTAAAAATTATGATATTTTTACCGAATAGATAACATCACATTTTCATAATTTTAAATTTAAAATTTAAAACGAAGACAACATGATTTTTTAGGTAGAAATAGTTTTTTTTAATTACTCCCAAACACCCTATTAATCACAAGATTAGAAAGCAACCCATATGAGATCCTCATATAAAATGTTGCCATTAGAAGAGACGAGGGTGTGGTGTATAGTAATCAACAATGAATATAGAATAATCTTAGATTAGAAAACAAACACTCCCCTAATCAGGGTGTGATAATAATCAACAGTGAGTGTAGAATCTTAGGTTAAGAATCCCAAGATCGGTAACCACTACTCCCCTAATCAGGTTGGGTTAGGTTAAACTACCCCAGATCTTTCTAGCTAGGTGATAGATCTTCGGATGGATGTTAGTGTTTTTCTTACCGTACTTTGGGCCCATGTGATCTATGATTTGTGATTCCATGGATCGAAATATTTACTACATTTTAAGAAGTATAATTTCGTCATATTTAAATATATTTCGAAAAATTCATTGATCCACTTCACACAATTCATTGCACCGCACTGTGCCACACGTTTTTTTAGATTTTGGAATCCAACTATTTATTTTGACACTCAATTTTTTATTTTCACATCCAAATATCTATGTTGACGTCTAAATTCATTTTTTGACATTATTTTTGATGTGATATGGTGCAATAAGCTAAGTTTAGGTGTCAAAATTAGAAATTTGAGTGCCAAAATAAATTGAACTCCAAAACCCAAAAAAAAAAGTGACACAATACGGCGCAATGAGTCGTGCGAGGTGGACCAATAATTCTCAAAATACCTATTCATATAATTCAACAGCAAGTGAAAAAAGATGAATTATCCTGCTTGTGCTATTATTGAACAGAAACCATTATTTTCTACCACATCCAAAGCGTTTGAGGATGCCTCATGACCTATTCTTGCGGTAAAGATTGTCTTGACCTTTACAAAAGACTGGTTATAAGAGCAGGGTTTTTTTTCCCCCTTGTATATACTTCTACGTTACAAGTCAAATGACGTGAGAATCTACCTCTCATATTTGCGTCTACATGTATATCTTTTGTGCACGAATGAAGTGTACATGCACACTTGTTGTTACTTTAAGGTCAAATCCCCATCTCTACACTATCTATTAAAAAGATATTTTTTCAATGGAAAATCTTTAACATAAAAGAGAGATGAAAAAGAAGATTGAATATCTGACAAACTCTTTTCTACAGGGAGATGCGTGATATTCAATGAATGCATGGAGCATATGTACGTAAACACAAATATAAGACAGATGTTGATGCAAATTCACTCTAATACAGGTACATATCCAAAAGAAGAGAAGAATTTAGTGTATTTGAGTTGTGTACTTTCTACTTGTACTTCTCTAACACAATACACCCCTCCAATGAAAAGGAAGAAGTACAAATGAAAAGTGTACAACTCAAATACACAATTATTCTCCCAAAAAAATCCCAACAGGTAAGAGAAGAGGAGCACCTTGGGAGCATATCCTTAGTTATTTGTGCCATTTTGTGGAAGAGTGATATAGGTGGTAAGTAGCCATTACGGTACGGGTCTAGTACCGGAGAAAGACTTAGTGCACTTCTATATTGCACTTTAAGTACAATATGACTAGGCAATAGCCTATGTGGCACCCCTCACATGGAGAGTGATAAGATGACAACCCAATTGTTGAATGTCACATACACTTGTTGCCTAATCATATTGTACTTAAGTGCAATATGAAAATGTACTAAGTCTTTCTCCTAGTACCAATGTTATCTTCCTAATTCTGAGATCTTTTCTCATTTCTTATGAAATAATAAAAGGTAAATTAATTATTTCCCCCTGAAAAACTTTAAAAATAACTGGCACACCCTTATTATAGAGAAGAAACTGTCCCTGTTGCGCGGAGGTGGACTTGCGAAGTAAAACAAAAAAAAATGTTGTGTAAGTCCACTACCTTATGCAACGTTGGCGGCCAGAGCAGGTACTAAATCCTTCCCATTAGAGAGGGGGAGAGAGAGTGACGTGTCAGAAGAACTGTGACGACATCGCCTGCACCGATAAAGTCACCGCCCAACAACCCGCGGCCGAAACAGCCTCACCAACTTTCAACCCTCTCTGTGACGCCTGCAAATATGTCGTGGCCGAACTTTACTTCCTCAGCTCCCACTCCAAGCCCGTGGAGGGGAGGTGTGGAGGATGGACGGACAACACTTGTTCTGGCAAATGAAAATATTCGGACTCGTGATCACAGGCATACGCAGGTGGACCTGCCGTCCGATTGTGCTAAACAAGGCTTGCCGGATCGCCAATTCGTCTCGAATCAGTTTTTTTTTTTCTAATTCATTCCGATTCGAAAGAATCAGACCGATTTGTATAGGAATTGATAAAAATCGATCTAATTCGTATAAGAATCAGACGAATCAGAAATCCCGTGATACGTTCTGATGTCCGAATCGAACCAATTCGATCCGATCCGTCAAACTATAATGCTACGTGATATTTTAAGATGAGAAACATTTGTTGTTCGACGTGTCTGAACTTGTGTCCATAGACACATACGGATGAGCCTCGTCATCAAGGGTGGATCTAACATATGTTCTTGTTGACAACGGGACCCAACCACATACATCTACGAGTAATTTTACTCGGACAACAAATATTTCTCTTTTACGATATAATCTACTGTAAAGCACCAAAAATTTTGTATGTTGGGCGTATCAAGCAAATAAGGTGTTTTATTTTCGTTGCAGTATTTTACAACAAACTACGCAGATCCTAGCTTAAAAAACTGGTGATTAAAGAATGGCTGGCTACCATTTGATTATACAACAGAAAGAGAAATTTCTCTCATCCAAAAATCTAATTATTACAATGCTACCACTGGAAACTCACATTCACAACAGCGAACGCTCTAATCCTGCATGAGGCCTGCAGAAATGGAGCACATCCCTTAGACATGTTTCAGAACCCTCTGGCACAAAATTTACATGAAAGTTTGTTATAAACTTGTATTTGCATATCTGCCCTTTGTGCATGAGTTAATCGTCGCATATTATCACTTTTCTTTGACAACTCATCAAAGTCTCTCAAGAAGAGAGAGAGATGGATGAACACTGTGGATATTAAGTTCAAATTGGGGGGCAAGGAAAATGCAAAACTGGGACATCTTTTTGCATAATTTTCATTTTAAGAGGGTTATGTAAGCAAAAGAAACACCCAACAGTTATTTAAATCAAGAGTGTTTATAGAAGCATAGATCAGAAATGGATCCAGCTATTTAATTTTTATTTTATACCATAGTCTGAGCTCCAATGAGTTACAGGGGAACCCTAGTGAAAGCATGGTTTGGCGGATTGAATCAGATCGGCCCGATTCTCCCGAATCGGGGCGAATCATGGAAAATCCGATTCTCGATTCCATCGATTCAGTCCAATTCGCCTCATATATATAATATTATTATATCATATTAGTAATATATATTATACACTAGCTCTATACCGGTGCGATGCACGGAAAATTATTAGATTTGAATAAATAAATTTTATAAATATTTATTATTAATATAATAATTTCAATAAAAAATTTTATTAAAAAACATGTAATATTTTTTTATTTTTGTTAGAAATAAAGAGAAGGTATTTTGATGAAGAGAGTAAAATGGAAAAGAGTTTTGAATAAGGATGTGAGTTTTAGAAAAGGTGAGATGTTTAATAGAAGGTTTTAATGGGAAAGAAAGAGAGGGGAGAAATTACATTAGCAAGTTTTTATATTTACAAATATGACGGGAAAAAATTCATCCTGATGCTGCCACGTGGCAGCACCAAAACTGAGAAATATTATATTAGTATAGATTATAAATATCATATATATAATATATTATATATATAATATATATTATACCCATGAGAATCGATCCGTTTCGGATCGATTTGGGTCGATTCGGGGGGAATCGAATCGGATCAAGAAAAATCCGATTCGCCTCCCGATTCCGATCCGGCAAACCTTGAGTGAAAGTGGATATCAATGAAACACCTGTTTCTTTAACAAGTTATGAGCAATTTATATGGCTAAAAATCCAAAATTTTAACTATAACGAATGCTTAATAGAGGGAGCCAGTGATCGGTGTATACAATAAGAATGAGGATTAGAAATCTTACCAAATAAGAAAGAAGCTTACATGAGCTCTAGGACGAGTGCTGATGCTCCACCTCCACCGTTGCAAACACCAGCAACTCCAAACTTTCCATTTCTGTGTCTCAACACCTGAAAAGTAAGAAGGAATGATGAAATAATACGAAACTGAATAGCATCGTTAATTAGTAAGAGATATTTGTCGCGGAGAAAGGTCGAAGTGATGTCCGATCGGACCGATTTTCCACATGGTATAAAGCAGCATCTAGATTTGTTGGACTGTTCAAGGACAGATGGATCACTGCGGGAGTGGGAATGATGAAATAATTCATCTTAAGCAATAACAGGGTGAGATTTCAGTAATATGTAGGGCAAACAACTTTACAGCATCTAGATTTATGGGATTGATCCAGGATAGCTGGATAGCTATGGAAGAGGAAATTCGGCATCTGGAAATGCAAATATACCCAGCTGAGAACATCGATAAGTAAGAAAAAACAGAGTGATGCGAAAGGCAAATGCAACAAGCGGTGCTGCATCTTCGCACTGTTAGCTATCGATGATCTTTATAGGTAGAAATTTATTCTCCCAGATACAAAAAAGGTCCCCCAAGCAAAACGTTGTTCTTACCCCCAGCAGAGTGACCAGAATGCGGGCTCCACTGCAACCTAAAGGATGTCCAAGAGACACAGCTCCACCATGTGCATTTAACTTCTCCTGTAAATAGGAACAAAAAGGATCACAAGGGGCAATCTATTCTATGCAATGAATTCCAAGTCAGCTCAGGTACCCAGATTAGGTAATGCCTGATCCCCATCCAATCCAGATCAGAGAGATGATCCATTTTTTTTAAAAAAATGTAGATTAGGGCATTCAGACAAGATAAAAAGACAAAGGAGCACCTTTTGTCAAAAAAATATATTATTTTGACCAGAGAATTGCATAAAAAGCTGCATATTTGAATAATTGTTGCCATTAGAGCCACAACTTGGGTTGCATTTACTGATGATGGGACCCACCCCTTACCCAATCAATTGAGAGGATGACCTGACAACCCAATCCTCTCCAGCCCAGACCTCACCCAATGAAGTGCTTTCACAACCTAACCCAACTTTAACCCAAGTTTGACTGTTTGAGGCACTTAACCCAACCCAATCTCAATATGAACTTTGGGTGGAGCCAACCAAAACTTGCAGCCAAGGATTACTGTCACAGAATTTGGCACCACATCTGAGGTTCAAAGAGAAGAGATCTACGAGAATCTCAAAGACCCGAGAGATATTTTCTACTAATCTTCCTCTTCTCCTTCCTGGTCTTCTCTTACTCTTCTGTTCTCATTCCTCCTACCTCTTCTCTCTTTTCTGTATCTCAATGCAAATTTAATCTTATGGGGAAATACAAATCTAGAAGGGATTATGAGAGATGGTGAACCATGCTCATAGCACTCGTGGGAATGAAACACTAAGAACATTGTTCAATGGAACAATAAAAAAGGTAGTTTAAGGCTTACAGAAGAAAGCCCAAGAAGCTTCTGATTTGCAAGAGCTACAACCTGTCACCAGGAACTTTCAACATCAGAGCTATAACAGATATGATGAAGACAGTTACTTAGATGTAATTTACATAGTGAAACAAATTAATTTAGAAAACTTACAGCAAAAGCTTCATTTATTTCATAATAATCAATCTGTGAAGCATCCAAGCCAGAATTTGAAATGGCCTTCGGTATTGCAAGAGCTGGTGCTGTTGTGAATAGTTCTGGTGCCTGCAAGATGAATATCTCACCGGAACTGAAAAACGTGAACTAAAAAAGTTGCTTGGGCGTTTCAACGAGTGCATAAACCACATGCATAATCTTTTCCAGTTTAAAGCAATACTACTAGAGAATTTGCCTAACAAAATGTGCCATGAAATTACCTGCGCGGCATCAGCATATCCCCTGATCTTTGCAATCACATGCAGACCTAATTCACGTGCTTTCTCTCCACTCACCAATACCAGTGCAGCTGCGCCATCACTATTCACAGACCAGGATTTCAAGAAGGAAAAAGATCTTAACAAAAATTCAAGGATTTACAGATTGTAAGATATCACTGCAAGACAACAGACACTTTCATGCATATTATTTTTTGGAACAAAAACATATAATGAAGGCGGCAAGATGTTAGTTGTTTCTTGTGGATGAGACAATCTGTGAAACCCACAAGGCATAAACATATGAGTTTTTATAATATAAGAATAACAACTAAAAGGCTATAGAACCTCAAGACCTAGAAAAGCCATTCTCCTTTTTATGCAAAAAGTTTTCCTGCATCCTCAAACACGTCCCCTCTTCCTGGTAACCCAGATGTCTACGCAAGTACTCAACAAATGGAATGTTTCCTAAATGCACAACATTCTGTAACTTTCAAGCCTTCATCCTAAGGCAACCCCCAAATGAAGCAATCATAAATACACAAAATTAAGACTATCATGTAATATTAAAAAGACAGCTGGCTGAAAAAAATGATTTATGCAGATGTTTGAATACTTCATGATCTCTTTTAGATCATGAAGTATTGAAACTTTAAAAATGCATTAAGGAGTCAATGGTTTAGTAAACATTGGGGGCAGTCCCTCCCCGCAATCAAGGTTTAAAAGCATAGTTTTAGGGACCAGACAAGTCCAGGCACAGTTCCACTTACAGTTGGTTCCCTGGTCGATTATGGCCAAAGCTGGCCAGTTTTAGCCAGAAACTGACCACCTGAGCTGGAATTAGCCCTGGCTGGTCCCTGTCCTCGTTCACCCAGTTCCAGTTCAAGCAGACCAGTTTTTTGAAGGTAGCCAGCAAGGCCACATTTCATAAAAGGATAAGTAGGTCACAAGGAAAACAAAAACAGGCCAGTTTTTAAAACCATGTTAACAATGACAGAAAATACAGTGTTAAAGATATGGGATAGACAAGAGAAAGAAAAATAAATGGAGAGAAGTCATTCAGAACTTGGATAAAAAGTAGTAGTAAAATAAGCAACTGCCTCCTAAACTGATGCATTTGATAAGCACAAAACTCTTCTATTTTGTATGTGTAGATAATTTCCAATGAAAACCGAATCATCTCATTCTGGTGGATATGACATGGAATAGCTGAATCTTTTGCATACTCAATATTTAGGGAGGAACAACCACTTAAACCCTCATTGAATGGCACAAGCAGGAGATACATGATTCCAAGGAGTGACATGACTAATGGGACATGAAGGGAAGAATTCACAGCAAGGTCTGGATTTTGAAACATGTGAAGATAAGGAAGGCAATCCTGGAAGACAGTCCAATATGGCAAAGATGAGCTATGTCTATCATGGAAGGTGAAATGCTATAGCTAGACATGTATCCTGCTCTCTTCCATGGAAGTTGCCATGGTAAAGTAACTACACGATGCAAAGAAAGTAGTCCACTATTCTCTTCTATTTTGGTCAGAACCGAGTCCTAGAAACTCCTCTTCTAGGAACACTTGGAATCTCATTTTTTTTTTTAACTACCCCTTACGGTGGACTTTTAAAGATGGGTAAAAGCACCATCTCCTTTTAGTCATGGAATCCTTTTCTTTTTTTTTTTACTACCCCTTACAATGGACTTTTAAAGATGGGTAAAAGCATCATTTCCTTTTAGGTATTACCAGGGCAATTGCAAGGAGTGGATTTGGAATCCATTACTTTGATGGTACCCAAGTTGTGTATGCCATGAACTTTTTAGATGGTAACAATCCAGTGTAGAAAGTATACTGTAATTTCATTGATCCTTACAACTTGTGTTATCTGGATGCTTTAATGGCAAAGGATATCTTTATTAGATCCATAAAACACAGCAAATCCACTACTAGATATAATTCAATCCTATATGCAGGTTCAAATTTCCCAAAAAACCCAGACCTTATGCTCAAACATGTACTGAATATTTTTTGAAAAAGTTGATGGTACCATGTTCGTATCGAAACAAGGATGATGCACAGGTATAGAAATGACAAGTACCCAAAAATTCCTCTATATAAGCATAGAACTAGGTGGTGTCACTCACTCTCCAAAAACCAAGAAGAGAAGAAGAAGAAGATAATCACATAACAATTGAGTTTGCCCAATTATGTCACCGGATCTTGCACCCATAATTGGGGCAACAAAGACTCTTATAGGTTAGAGGTCAAAAAACTTCAGTTCACATTCATCTCATCCGTGAAAGAGCATAAAATGGGCACTTTATCTTATATTGCCCATTGAACAGTTTGATTAGACAATCAGCAACAATTCTGGACTATGGTAACTGTTCAACCCTTGCCAAAATAGAAAATAAAACTTGCATGGTTGAACAGGTATCATTTCAACAATAGGATATATGTGCAGGCACAACAATTTAAAACATTTTTTTTTCTGGGAGACCAAAGGAAAAAAATGGAAACATATTATGGTATGCAGAGAAATTCCAGCAAGAAGTTTATTGAAAGAATGGGTGCATGATTGTGGTACCTTATGCTAGAGGCATTGCCGGCAGTAACTACACCACCATTCCCCTTAAAACTTGGACGAAGCTTCCTCAATTTTACAGGATCAAACTGGTCACAGACACAAATACAATGAAATGTTAGATGACATAGGATAGCCATTGGCAAAGACTATTGTTGCGGTTTAGTCCCATATTGGAAATCCAAGGGAGTTTTCACCTCTCTATATATGTAAAAGATTCCCTCAACTCAATGACTAGATTTTGGATTAGAATTCGGGCCTTCAACATGGTATCAGAGCCAGTTTACCCATTGGATCATCTCTTCGTACGTGGACATTTGTCCCTACCCATGTTGCACAAAGGGAGGTGTTGTGGTTTAGTCTCACATTGGAAATCCATGGGAGTTTTCAACTACATATATGTAGAAGATTCCCTCATCTCAATGCCTAGGTTTTGGGTTAGAGTTCAGGTCTTTAACAACTATAAAACATATCCACAGGTTCCATCCCATGTTTTATCATCTTTCTATCCTTAAGGGTGCTGCTGTAAGATCCTAGGTTCAATTTGGAGAAGAAAGAAGGATCGGAGATAGAAAGACAATATCAACAAGATTGGCTGCTTTGTGGCACAAGGATGATGCATGCCCTTGATTTCTTTATAAATCAGTAGCATGACACAGAATATCAACATCTGGTTATCCCAAGACAAGCAATCTGTGATGAAATTCATTGAATGAAAAGAAATCCTTAACTTATCAAGGCATCTTGTAAATTACTGAAGATTTAGACCTAGCCTATATAAAGTAGGGTTGCAAACAATCCAAGCTTCGCTCTGTCCAAGCTTGGTTCGTCAATTATTCAATCTCTTGTCAAGCTCAAGTTGTCTGAATATCAAATGAGCATAGCACTTGTCTGTTCAATTAAACTTATTTATTTTTCAAGCCAACTTTAGGCCCAGTTCAAGCTCTTTGAACACGAATACAGAACATTTAGTATCCAAAAATTGTTGCAGGTCATGCTGTGAGTCAAAATATATATTTACCTTTTTTTTAAATGGGTAGTACCACATGTATATATTAAAAAGAAGAAGAATGTACAAGCATAGGTGAGCTGAAATACACCCAAAACAAAGCCACCCCACAGCACCTATACAAGAAGCAAACACCAAGAAAGTGTAAAGCACTCTACCCTCCCAAGATGCTCAAAAGGGGAGACAGAGAAGCATTTACATTAGACAAATAGACTGCCCAATCCTTCACCCTTTCCCATACAAAGTGGACCAAGCTCTCCTCCGACTGAGACTCCCTCCTGAAAATACGGTAATTACGCTCCCCCCACACCGGCCATAGGGTAGTATGTAGGATGAGCAACCAAACTTTGTTGCCTGCGTTGAGTGGCCAACATCTATGCCAATCCTTAAAAAGAGATGCCACATCACCCCGAAAGTTGATAGAAGCACCGGACTTCCGAGCTATCTCCCGCCAAAGCCCCTAAGCATAGGAACATCCCACAAAAAGGTGCTGCAAGGACTCCTCGTGGGTACCCCAAAAACAGCAAGAAGTATCCAAATTAGGCAAAAAATGGCTCAGTCTATCCCTCGTGGGAAGCCTACCCTGAGTAATCCTCCACATCTACCTTTTATTATCTTTACATGTTAATCAAGTTATCAAGTGGACATAAATGAGCTTTAAGTGATCTATTTAAACACATGTGAAGGGACTGTAAGCAAATATGACCAGGTCTTTCTTGGTAGCCATATGCAACAAAGCCTTAATCTAGCCTATTCATGAGCATAATGAGCCGAGCATATTATTCAAGCTCAGATTATTTGTTAAGGAAACCCCAAAAGTTGATTTGTTTTTTAGTTGAAAAGGCTGAGCTAAGCTTTCATCATGCCTTACGTGAGTTATTCATCAAGCAGAATAAGTCACTAGCACTCAATAAAAAACATGAGAAAATAACAGGAAGAATAGCATATTCTGAACACTGGAAGAGTAAAAATAAAATTAAACATTAGGATACTGATGCAAGTGTCAAATTACAACCTTTTCTAAGCTCTCGTCCTTGTCGATAAATACTGATGGCCTTCCTCTCCCTCCTGGAACTTCAACCTGCAAAACATGATTCACGGTCTCATATGGCAACAACACATAGAAACAGACAACATATCAATTCATTACAAAGGAAGAAAACAAACCGGCACTATTTCCCATGAAAAGGCACCACTGTTGCTAGCAGCAATTCCACGTTCATTGCTTTGAATTGCAAAATTGTCCTACATTGGTATATAAGGTGTATTATATAAAGAGGTTGCATGTGGATTTCAAGTTTAATCAACAAGTTAATTTGTTTCTGGACTATATGTCAATCACTATTACCATAAGCTAGTAAAACAAAAATCACTACTGGAAATGAAGCTGATACAACAGTTTCTTCTCTTTTTACATACAGGGAAAACCTAACCAAAACCCCACTGAGCCACCAAGCATCACAAATGGCATCTGCACCCTGAGAGCGGTACATACCCTCACGGGCCCATTGTCTTCATGGCCACCTGCCTTCACAGGGTGGAGCAAAAATACTTAACAGCCTTAATCTAGAAACCCCTACCCAGGATGCATCCTTGTGGTTGTTCCCATGCTCTCGTGGTTGTCCAAGAAACATGTGATGTCTTCCACCCTACCACTAGAACAATAGCTGCAATAAGGCATTTTCGTCTTTTGAAACTCGTTCAACAGTTCTGTACTTGTTTTAACAGAATATTCTTTAGATTGTGACAGCCAGTTAACCCAAAGGATATAACTGAAATATGTGGTACAGTTGATGAGGTCAAAAATTTAGGAGTGTACACGAGAATACGGTAGTTTTCAGGGGTATATATGTATTTAACTCAAAGGTTTTTAATGTAGTTCTATTATAAAAGGTGCTTTTATCATAAACTAATTCCTATTTGTAGACTAGCAACACAAAGAATCATTTGAAAGTATGACAATAGGCTTGTTCTACTGAAGGGCTACTCAAATCAAATTCTCTCTCAACTTTCACAATTCAGGGCATGCAAATGCAGACCGACTCCAGAATTGGTCCAGGTCAATGCCAATCTGATCCATAGCCAATTGTCTGGAACACAGGCCAATCCTGATTCTGCTTAAAAATTTTATTTAAATGCTGTAAAAATCAGGACATCATATAAATTTGGAAAATTTTAGAGGAAAATGGATAGAAGTTTGTGACATATAAAAAAACTGAAAAACTTAGCATAATGTTTCATGCATTTAGATCACAAGGTAACATAATAATAGAAAATAACTCTTAAGAACCACTGAGCACGCTAAATTATGAATTATGTTCTTCTCAAACATGAAAACAATGAAAATGCCTTGTAGCACTACTCCAGAAATCACACTTTTGACGATCCATCTTCACTTTTATCTTAAATTATCCCACAGCTTAGACTTCTTTATAGAAAAAGATCAATTCATGGTCCAAACATTGATTTTGAACATTATTCTCCACAATCCCAGTTGCCCATGAAAACTGAGTATTTTTTAACATTAGATTACAAGACAATATTAAGAAAAAGTTAGACAATGACAAGTATTGGCCCAAATCTGGCCTGGATCACTGATCTGGGCAATCTCAAGCTGGCCAGTTCAGGCCGATCCCCACAGAGTCTTCTTAAATGGTGGTTATATTACCCCCTAGAACCAAGGATGGGAGTGTCGGTTTCAGTATCGGTTTCAGCCGTATCGGGCGGCCTTCAGAGGGAGTAAAACGGCTGGTTTTGGTCTGGTTTCGGCCGAAACCGGCCAAAATTGATTAAAATATTATTTTTTAATGATGTCGGATTTGCGACAGTAGTTTCGGTCAGTTTTGGACTGAAACATTTCAGCCAAAACTCCCATCCATGCCTAGAACCACATGGTGACCTGGTGATTCCAATCCAGATCAGCTGATTCTGCATTTTATGACACTATTTCCTTCTTGCCACATAACCCATTAGCTATGTTATCAAAGGCGATTGAGGCGGTCGCCTAGGCCATGAGGCAAGGCGGGTCACCTCGCCCTGACCCATTTCGCCTTGGCGATTTCAAGCCACCAATTCCACCCTTTTTGCCCTTGTCTAGCCCATATATTGGCCCATAAAGAGGCCCACTTAGCCTATTTATTTACTTGCAATTTAGTTTCTTAAATTTTAGTAACTTTACATATAGAAATGAATAGATTTAGTAAGTCATACAATAATTTGACATATATGAATGATTAATTTTATGAAATATACTAGTTTCATGCACATATTTAGGTGATATTTATAGATATATTCATATTTTTTAACTATATATATTATTTTATAATACATCGCCTCAATCATCTAGGCCATCGCCTAGGCCTTTGAGGCTGAGGCGACCCCTTGATTGCCTCAGTCGCCTCTCGCCTCTCGCCTCTGACTACATAGCCCATTAGCATATTCATAAGTTACAAATGGCATTATTCACTCACAAGGAAAATCTCATTAAGGCCATAAAAATGCATGGCTCCTCATGGTTAGTAGATCTCTAACCAAAGTCGTGTCCTTTGGACAAGAAATATACACCATCTCTTGTTTGTTACTTTTCAGGCCATAAAAATGCATGGCTCCTCACGGTTAGTAGATCTCTAACCAAAGTCATGTCCTTTGGACAAGAAATATACACTATCTCTTGTTTGTCACTTTTCAGGCCATAAAAATGCATGGCTCCTCATGATTAGTAGATCTCTAACCAAAGTCATGTCCTTTGGACAAGAAATATACACTATCTCTTGTTTGTTACTTTTCAGGCTCTAGAATAGAACTCCCCGAAGAATCATAGGTATGTTAAAAAAACAACCTAATATTTTTGCATACATAAAAGAAAAGTCGTGTCCTTTGGACAAGAAATATACACTATCTTTTGGTTGTTACTTAGGCCTCTAGAATAAAACTCCATGAAGAATCATAGGTATATTAAAAACAACTTCCTAATATTTTGGCGAAAAGAGATCTAAAGACTACTGTAGGATATAAAAACCCCCTTATCAAGCATACACTTAGATAGAAAAGTTGTCTGAAAAGTAGGCAATGGTGCAAGTAATTATCATGTAGACATGTTATGCGAGGATGGAAGTCTACTTATTTACTTACTCTAGATGACACCAAATCAAAGGTAGCCGATTATTCCACCTTTTAATGAAAGACATTTGTTAGATTCAGTCTATTCACCAAACAAGCTTTTCAAATATCAGGACCAAATAACACCTTCTACAAGCCTTTTATTCACTTACAAATATGATACGCAGATGTATATCATAGGATTTTACTCATCCATTGCTCACATAACGAACAGAAAACATTTTTCTTGAACTCCAATAGCGAGGACTATGAGTGCCCACAGGTTTCTCAGGCAGGTTAACAAAATAAGACTCTAAAATAATGAGACCAAACAAGAGTTCGTATATGTACATGTAAAGCAGAACATTCTAAATCCCTACCTGCTCTTCCCTGGTTATTGAATGTTGATCAGCACATAGCTCTGCACACATTCCCATGGCATAGTCATTATAGACATCCCACAAGCCATCTTTCAGCATTCCATCAACAATAGTGTCATGTCCAAAACGAGATCCTTTTCTGCAAATGTTGACAAATTTATTTAGAACACATTTACTGTTCTTTATGTTGAGAATGATAGCTATCATTATATGATTAACTATCCTATGCTTAAAGATGACAATAATGACCAACCAATGAACATTAAGTTGATCTTTAATACAATAAAAACAAACTGAAACATAGATAGCAATTTCACAGGATAAACTCCTTATGTTAATTGATTAAATAATATGCACTTTATTGACTGATGTACACAGCTCACTATGTAAGCAATACTTCTTTTATAAAGAAAAATATTAACTATAAGCACTATAATTAGATAGGATGCCAATATTAGCTAGGTTCAATCATGATCTGGAATGGATCAGAATATTTAAATTGACCGAACAAGGGAACAGTCAATCTCATTAAATAAATTATTTTCAATTTATTTTTAAAAGTTACATAAATTTTCATAATACAAGTTACACCACAAAGAACAAACAAACTTTTTTCAATTTGGTTTGGTTCAGCTTGTATGATTTGTGCCTATTTATAAGGAAATTATCTTCAGTATTAAATTAAATCAACCCATGAGCCCCCCAGAACATAAATGGAGTTAACAATTCCTGGAATGAAATAATACTTAATTAAAATCATGTCCAGATTAATGTGATTGACCACTCACCACAAACAGCTTACAGCTTTTCTCTATTCCTCTGTAGATCAAGGAGATAATGATTATACAAGGATTGCCATCTCTTTGAGATCCTCTTTAGTGTTCCAAGATCGTTGCTCTTTTCTCCAAGGTGGCAAGTTGCTATAAGAGTTTGACCAATCTCTCTGAGAAATTTAACCAAAATCCCAGATCTATTACATGTTGGACCCCCTGAGATATTGCTAATAAGAGGGACAGTAACTTTACCATTGCCATGAATTTCACAATCATATCGCTTTAGCTAAATTGACGTATTTGACATGCATTTTAAAGGACGATGACATCATGCAAGGCAATCAGCCAAAAGAGATTGCAAAGGATATCTGATTGAACATTAAGTTGACCATAAAATGGAGGAAAAATACTTATTATGATCAAGTTGATGATGCTTTCGCAGAAGCACAATAGCCAGGTGACACAGATTTGTCAGGTTTGTATAGGTGTTAGGTTGGCTTCTTTTTGGGTTTGGAACTTTGGACCCATCTATACTTGTACATTCTCTATTTTAAAAATATATGTCTGTGGTACTATCCACTTTCAAAAAACAATTTGCAAGAAGGCTAAAATCTAGCAGTAAGGAGCTTGATGAAATGCTAACCTTGCTTCAGCTAGATATTTAGGTGCATTAGACATGCTTTCCATCCCACCAGCTACAACAAAATCATTGATACCAAGCTGGATAGTTTGTGCCGCAAGCATTGTTGCTATGAGTTAAACAAAGACATGTACAATAAAATTTAGACCTCAGTAAGTCAATTCTGTGATTAAGAAAGGCAACATGTCATGGTGCAAAAGCAAAACGCACCCTTCATCCCTGATGCACAGACTTTGTTCACAGTAGTGCATACAACAGTATTTGGTATCCCAGCTCCTAATGCAGCTTGCCGAGAAGGAGCCTGTCCCAAATTTGCACTCAATACATTCCCAAAAAAGACTTCTTGCACAAGTCCTGGCGCAATACCTGCCCTCTTAAGAGCACCTGAAATTTGAATTAGAAAGCATTCAATAAAACTTATGCAATAGCAAAACACCAAAGTTTTAAAGGTCTCACCAAGAAAAGGGGTGCTTGTCTTACCTTCAATGGCAATGGACCCAAGTTTGGTGGCAGACAAGGATGAAAGGGAACCTAGAAAGCCACCCATAGGTGTGCGTGCAATTCCAACAATACAAACATCTGCAGAAGTATCCAATATTAGATTGAAAAGCTCTCAAAAGATCATAACTACATACAAATGAAGCTCCATGGTCCTACGGCTGTATCAGCTTGAATGAACCCCAGTAAGACATAACATGAGAAGTTACTTTGGTTTTTCTCCTATGTCACTCCGTTACAAAAACTTATCACTCTCATTGTCTCCAATTGTACACAACAACACTGTGAATACATTTAGCATATTTGGATATGTGGGCTTGACTTTTAATTGTGCCTTTTTCACCTTTAATCTAATTACAAAATTCTCGTAACAAAAAGGTGGCCATCTGATAGCATTATTGCAGAGTTCTTATGAAAGAAAGCATATGAAATTGCTTACAAGATGTAAAGCAAAGGTGGAGATATAAAAAACATTCATCAATTTCACAAAGAATTAAATGAAAACAATATTGGTAGTTTCAGTTGTTCTTTTAAGACAATTAAGGTGTATGCTTCAGGTACAAACTAAACACCATGGACATTGAAATTCTTGCATCATGTTCTAATATAGAACATCTATCATCATGAAGTAAAGCTGAAGCATTTACATCCTCAAGATTAAAATAAAATGCCTCTACAAGTCCTAGAATGAAATTTGATTCAGGAACCATCAGGATAACTTAAGGCCTGTGATATGTTCATATCATCAGTATGATGCCTTGTAGATTACAGAATTAACATGTCTGAAAGCATGAGCTTACCAACTATGATGAAATGGAAACACTAATCAACCAGCCTTTCCGCCCAAGAGATCAATGACACACTAACAAACTTCTAGTCACCTTGCAGAAGTACTCATATCTGATTCGGTAACAAAGCCGCAAATTTTAATAATGAAGGATAACAATAGAAGACCCAGTGAGTGGGTAAATTTGATGACCATCAGATGAATACCAACTAACCCATTACAGTTCTAGAGTTTTACACACCCAAGGGTATCGCAATTTTGAGAGTAATAAATAATAATCATAATCCACAGTCTAATGATTCACAGTTCATGACACCAACAAGAAACACCTACTCGGAGGTAATTTAAAACAAATTTCTATGTCTCAAAAAGTTCAAGCATATTCCAGCGGGTTGAATTAAAATTCTTTTCAGCAAGAGGTCAGTTTGACATGAAATTAAAAAATTATATCCCTAATAGTGTTTTCTTTTGGTAGATTGTCCCAAGAAGAGTTCCTGCAAATATTTCATAAAGGATAACAGATTTACGCCAAACCTCTGGATCATAAAGGCAGGTGCTCATCTGAAATAGAAAGGTACCTCGAGGCTTTAAATTGTCGGAAGCCATTTGGAGAGTCTGTCTGCGAGCAGATACACGTTTCCTCCAACGATCAAACTCTACAAAATTACAAATAACGCAGAATAACAATTATTTGTACCTATGCTTATCAAGCCATGCGAAGTCAGTCAGAAACCAACTACCACAAACGAACCCACTAGAAAAGTTCGACAAGGAAGATAGGATGCTCCCTATAAGGCTATAACTACAGAATCGCGGATCAGATGTACATCTGTACATTTCTTCATCATACTTCCATCCGACTTTTTACGATTTATCATCAGTCAATTGTTGCTTAACAAACTCAGAGGAGCCGAAGATTGGGAGCATGGACGGATGGAGAAAACCTCACTACTGTTTTCAAGTAGCAAAGTTAGAATGACCGAAACCGCCATCAGCAAAAGCCAAATGAACCAAACGACCAGAAAAGGGCGATTCAGGAGAAAGAGCAAGTTCCACGAACAAGCTCAAAGTTAAGATCGGATGCGATCAGAGTGAGTACGAGTCTCCGAGGAAGAGATGCCACCGTCTCCTTGGGGACGTCCGCTAAAATTGGAGCAATTACAGAGGAACAGATGCCACCAAGATCCCAGAACACGATCACCGCGAGCCACTTTCCATTGGACTAACAGCAACAAACAGACGAAAGAAAACGCAAGAATTCCGATCATCTCGTGAACCAAATGAGAGACGCCAGAAATGCACATGGAGATGGCGGCGCGAAGAACAGTTCGAGATGCCACCAAAATCCCAGAACACGCGCCACTTTCCATCGGATTAACAAGAACAAACAGACGAAAGAAAACACCAAGAATTCCCGGCTGGCGCATCCGATCACCTCGGGAACCAAATGAGAGATGCCAGAAATGGACACGGAGATGGCGGCGCGAAGAACAGCTCGAGAGCCGGAGATCAGGGACGAAAGCGATAGCAATGGGGAGAAAACAGGAGATCTGAGCAGGGAGAAGGGGACGAGAAGGGGGGAAGGAGCTCACCTCGCTGCTTGCTTCCGCTGGAGAAAGAGAGAGAGAGAGAGAGAGAGAGAGAGAGAAAGAGGAGGGGGGGGGCAATTTATAGGAAGAGCAGAACCAGTAGAACACGCAGCATCGACTGCTTCGCCTTCGTTGGTTTGCGCCAAGCCAAGGCGGTCGGGTCCTGCGGAGGCCCGAAAACATCGGATCCGACAACCGCGGAACTTCTTACCATTTTAACTGGATCTTATCGCGGAGGAGTGGGTAGCGGTGTTCATTATTGGGTTGGTTTGATTTATAAGAGATTTTTAAAAAATTAAATTAAATTAAATTTGAATTCAACTCGAATCAAATTAAATCGAAGTCTCTTGAAATCAAATCAAATCAAATTAAATTTGGTTTGATTCAGTTTGATTCGATTTAACTTAAAAATAAATAAATATTTATATTCTCTTAGTCTTAAATAAGATTTTAATAACTTGTTTTTTTAATAAATTATTATAAAATAATATTTGAAATAAAATATTAAATGTTGATGACCATATTAACCTCTATAATATATATTTTTACATAATATATTAAAAAATTGATATATATATATATATAAATTAAAAATCATTATTATTATTCGATTTAATCGATTTAGTTTGGTTTAGTTTCTAGAGCTTAGAAACCGAATCAAACCGAATTTTCTTTTTCTATTTGATTTGGAATCAAACTAAATTTTTTTCATGTTCAAATCAAATCAAATCAAATTAAATCACTCAATTCGATTTGATTTTTCGTTTTGAACCAAATAGTGAACACCCCTAAGAGTGGGTAGTATTTTTGTTCAACACGAAAATCAAATTGAATTTGATAGATTAGATACGGCTTGATTTGAATTGAAACTTTAAAATTTTTTATTTTAATTTAAATTATTATAAAATTTTCAAATTGATTTGGTTTTTATTTTTTTTTTAAATCAAATTGAATCGTATAACTTGATTTCAAATATAATTTTATCAAATTTTTGTAAATAGATATTCTTAATTCTAAAGACATCAACCTCGCCATCCTCTACTCGTCGTTCTTTTATTGACTTATTTTAATGTACCAAAATCTTATAACTCCCCGTCAAATCTTAATTCAATGTTTGATTATATATGAGGCAAGAATTAATCACTAGTTTCACGATTTGATTAAAGTATTTCAGTATTTAGTTAGGTTAATAACAATTTCTTTGGCCACTTAATACATTGCTAATGATTATGTTATTAGTCTATCTCAGCACCATTGACCTACAAATATGCACATAACTTACATGAATTTATGGAATAAAGAAAATAGTGACATGCTAATTATCATTGACAAATGCAAACTCAATCGTAAAATTTATCAATTATGATTGAAACCGGACCCAATCGAATAAAATTAAATTAATTTTATTTGGTTTGATTTTATTAATTTCAAAGTCATTTAATTTAGTTTAATTTGTGTTGAACTCTTAATTCAATTTAATTTGACTTGAGAAAAATTGAATCAAATCAAATCTCGCTTATCCTTAGTTTGTTGGTTTCATAAAAAAAAGTTATAAAATTATAATTTTTTTTATTTTATAATAGCATGTAAGCAATTTATTAACTATAAAATAAATTAGTTGACTCACTTTCGATCATTAATTAGAGTAAGTTGAGAAATTGTCGTCATTATAAAATCTTAAATCACTTCAAGAGCTCCATCCCTGTGACTTTTGAAACCCACAAATCAAAGTATAATAAATATCTTTCTTCTCTTTATCTCTCTCATCTCTCTCAAAATCTATTTTTGAGAAATTGATTTTTATTTTTTATTTAAAATATAGAGTGAGAAAAAAAGAGATTCTAATAATTGAAAATTATTTTTCACTTTTTCTTCGACGCTGCCTTATCACGGCGGATCATACAAAGTATTCGGATTGTCTTCTGGTTTACTCATCGAATCCGACATTGAGGCACCATTTGTGTGGTACTCGCCGTGCGACAGACCGTGAGTTAGGATCCACGCTAGACTTGTATAGGCGGGGGAAAGATCCGAATCCAATTGGATCATATGAGATCTTTGGCGCAAGGGCACTTGCAGGGCCCACCTCCACACCAGACTGGCTCAGGGATGACAAACCGTGAGTTAGGATCCACACTAGACTTGTAGGCAGGGGAGATCCGTGAAAGATCCGAATCCAATTGGATCATATGAGATCTTTGGCGCAAGAGCACTTGTAGGGCCCACCTCCACACCAGACTGGCTCGGGGATGCTTCTTTAGTGGGAAAGGGTTAATTTGTGAACTAATTATTGGAAAATTTAAATATATAATTAATAAGTCTTAAAATTAGTGGGAAGATATTATTTGATGAATCTATCTAAACCAAAAAAAAAAAAGAGAAATACTCGGGGCCCTCTAAAGTGGACAATAAACAATTCTATTAGTTAAAAAGAAAAGAGAGAGAAAAATGTCATCAAATTTCAATTAGTAAGATTGCTCGGAATGTAATCTATATCATTTTTATTACATTCTTTAGAAGGCACAAACCATTTCTATATAAAAAAAAAAGTTATACACTGTTGAAAGGAGGATATAAGTAGATTTTATTACTATGTTGACAGAGAAACTCACATTCACTTGTATTTATGAGTACAAGCGATCGGACATTTCGCACAACCACTCTAAGTGATTCTCTCTCCCACCAACTATTGAGAAAAGAAAAGAGGATATCAGGCATCTATAACTAAGGTAGGTTATTTAGGTTTGTTGTGATGATCAGTATCTTATTGGACATGGACAACATGTCATTCCTTGAGAAAGCATATGCTAAGAAGCCCATTTGTGTGTCCGCAAATATTTCAAATCCTAATACACACAAGATGGTGTGAAATGTGTATTAGCAAATCTTACTCTAATTGCATAGATCGATCTTTTAGTTAACAAAAAATTAGTGAACTCTTTTAGTATATATTAGAATTTTATTACTACTTTGCCGAAACAAAATTAGTAATTTTATAAAGCTCATAGAAGTAGACATGATCCCATGATCATGGCATCCATGCCGTTGATAGAATAAAAGGGAAAATAATGGAAAACATAGACATGATCACAGAACATGAAAAAATGTAAGATATGTTACACACAAGTGGTAGCAAATGATAAGGCAGTAGTAGATACAGTACTGTGATTGGTTTATATGGAAGTGAAATAAATAAAATAAGATATAATGATAGACTACTCTATATATTTTATTTTTTACTAAATATATGCATTATTTCATAACTGTTTCTTTTATGTGGACCAACCATATGAAATATAATGTCATTTCATCACTTCACACACATTTATGTAACAGATACTATAAAAGAAAACCAAGAGACCATCCTATGCAAGCCGACAACTTTTTGCAATAACTTTTTTTGTTTTTGTTTTTGGAAATACTTATTTCAAGACCAATCTTGCTACAATGATGATGTGAAAATAATTTGTATCATTATTATTACAAGATTGGTCTTGCAATAAATATCTCTCTTTAGTTTTCTATATATATCTTGCATATTTCATCCGAACTTGCTTAGCGCTAGTATTTTCGCTTCTCGGCATTTAAACCATCAAACTAGTGTTTCATACGACGCATAATAATAAGATTGCATGCATCATGTCTAAATGATTAACTCAATATCTAAGTACATTGATTCACTACAAGAACATGCATTGTACCAATCCAACACATAGTACACTAACCATAGTTAGACCTATAAATTTTTCAAACTAACCAAAATTCTCATAGATAGGATTGATTAGTACTCATGTAGTTTGATTCACCTAATCCAATCTCAACCATATCATGTGTGTGATCAATGACCATTAATTAGTCACCTAATATCATCTCTAGAAGAGCATGTGATCAACATGTTTGCAGGGCATATATCCACATCTTCAACAAGTAGTAACACAACCTGTTTTGTGAGAGGGGGGGGGGGATACTCATACTCCTGCATGAGTTGGGCATCCATCTGTGTCATTTTCTCCCAAAATAAGAAGCTTATAAGCTTTTATTGGCAAAACTATGGATGATCGACTCAATGGGATTTTATTTGACAACACTTATTTGGGAATTGTAGAATTCAAAGTGATCAGACATATCCTTTCTTAGACCTTTTTAATGAAGGGTCCTTTTATCTTTCATATTTACTCATAACCTCTCTCTCTCTCTCTCTCTCTCTCTTGGGGAATAGGGCACATGGATCCACAGTGCAAGATTATCCCCCTAGATCAGTACTGTCAAGATGCTACAACATGTTGCTCTACCAAGGTGGACTAATCTCATATCAAAGAGTATTTATTCACCATCATGCAATTTAATTAAACACCATCATTCACAACACAAGGAACTAACTACCATGACAAAAGAAGGAGGGTTAAAACTAATATGAGCCACGATAACTTTAGTCATATACAAATCCTACTACTGCACTATATGGAGACAGATCTTTTGCTACCCCCCCCCCCCCCCAACATATATGTGGATCTGCCTCTGCTCACCACCTTGGATCATCTTTATTAGTCTTCAATAAGAAACAAGTTTACTTTTAATGAATATATAAACTTAAGTTTAATTAGTTTGACTGACTTATAATTAAGCATCATAGAACCTTCCCCATACCCCACAATATTCTTGCTCCTTGTGCATCAAAGAAGAAATTAAGTTGTTCTCTTGATTACTAGACAAATATACAATTACTTTCCTGTTTCATCTTCTTTGTCCTCTCTTAATTATCTACAACTTTATTAGAAACACACCCATGTTTCATAAGATGGTTTGTATAATATGTGGTTGGAGAGAGATGACTTGTCACATGCTCACTCATTCAGCACAGTCAGACTCATTTTTACAACAAGAAATTTAACACAATGGTACTCAAGTTTATATAGAGTGTTTAGGAGTTCAACTCTAGCAGTCATCTAATTCATGGGTTTCTTTTTTTTTCACCAAATTAAGATAATAAACCCAAGACTCACATCTCTTGAGAATTAAGTGTGAGTTAGATAAGTCCTCCTTTCTAGGTCTTTACCTGTCAAGCTTCTTGTCCATCTTCTTTTTATAATATGGACCCAACACACCCCAAACATGGTATATATTTGAGCAAACCTACAACTTTTTATATGTGATTGCAGACACTATGATCAAAACTCATATCAACAACCTTTCTCTCCTTCTCTGATCTCCACATAATCTTCTTCTCTTATTTATAGAACTATGTGCCCAACATATGATCAGATTTTTATCTACACCCTTAAAATGATGGGTAATATATATATATGACCCCAACCAGTAAAAGAACAATAAATGAGCTCCCCCCCCCCCCACCCCCTTTATATGTTCCCTGTCTTCCAAAAAGGAGGAGGAGTTCCCACATAGGCCAAAACCTAAATTAGGCCTATGAAAGTTCAGTCCTACCCAACCAATAAATGAGATTCCAAAACGTTTACTTGTGAGTCCTTTCAATAATTAAGATTCTAAACATCCCTTTTAGGGTTCCCTCTCATTAAAAAAAAAACACCATTTTGATAGTAGTAGTGATTAAGTTGATTAATATATTTCCAATGGTAATTAGTCCAATCCATAAAAAAAACATAAATTTTCTTTGAGATATGAGGCAAATGTATGGATCAACTTGACATATATATGATCAAGAATTATTGTTTTTTAAAATGTACTCACATTAAATTTTAAGACTCCCCAAAACTTCAAATATTCGCAAATAAATTATATATATTAAGTACTACCTTAAAATTAACAAGCTGACCACTGATCAAAACCTCCTCGCCGAGAGGGGTCATGGAGAGGTCACGGTGACGGCGACCGCACCTCGTGGGAGGAAACCGGCAGCAGCAGTCTGCCGCCGTCGCCATCGACCTCCCAGTTCCGGCAACGGCCCCATGCCCGGCCCGCCTCCACCTCCCCTTCCACAGACGGCAACAGAAAAAGGAATCCAATTTAAGGCACTGCTGGGTGCTCACAGGCCGCGCTCCCTGCAGAAAGAGGAAAGAGACGTCCACTCCCGCCGGCCACCCTGAAACCCTCACCCAGCTCACCCCCTCTCTCGGTGGCGATGTCCCCGATGTGTGTGTTCGCTTTCTGGTTTCCTGTTTCTGCTAAGGAAGTAAACACTAGTACTAGAGAGGGGTAGGAGGTAATGGCTTCAGGAAGGGCCCTGCTGAGCTTATATGCCCAGTTAGTAGCATACCCTTAGACGGGAACTGAGACCTGATCAGCCCCAGCCCACCTCATGGAGGGAGAGGAACTGGCCAGGGAAGTACTCCAGCCATGTAGAGAGAGAGAGATCTAGAGAGAGAGAGAGAGAGAGAGAGAGAGAGCAGTGGGTGTAGCTAGAGTTGAGGCCTTTGTCCACCTTCTACTACACCCTGCATATTTAAGATATCTATAGCTAGCTGTTTGTGGTGTACCCATTTGTTACTTCCTCTCTGAGCATGCTGTTCTTGATCGATCGATATCGATCCGTTACTTCTGTTTCATCTCTGGCCTCTTCTGTTGTTCCTGATCCCTCTGGTTTCTAGCTCTTGACCTGAGTGAGTCTACGATGGAGCTCGCCTTCTCCTTGATCTGTGCATCGGTGCTCTTCTGTGATCATGGGATTTCATATGTATCCTTCATCGATCGTTTCCTTCCGCGGTCGCCACACCCTCTCTGATCAAAGGATTAATATCCCCACCTGTTCAATGTTTCATGTATTTCCATGGACCTGCATGCGCCGATCTAGCTCACAGTACTGTTTTATGATCCTGTTCTGCTTCCTTTAGCTTGATCTCCAGGATCTTATAAACGAAGGTTGGGTTTTTTATATCCTACAAACAGAAGAACATCTCTCCACAGATCAGTTTAGGTGCTCCTGCAGTTTCCTCTCACATCTGCGCAGATGCATGCATGCACAGTACTACACAGCATATATAGTTCTTAATTAACACGCTTGCACCCACACATGTGTAGCTAGCCGATGGGGTTCCTGTCATGTTTTAGGGTTTCCTCAACTCTCCTTTAATTCCTTAATCCCTTGGATTTCCCCCCCTTCTGTAATCCTCCCATCCATTGCTACGGAGAAGCAGTTGCAGAAGCAAGAACAGAAGCTAATTAAATCCTTCATGTGTGTATATATATATCCACCAAAACTCGGCTTTTTTTTTTTTGGTTGCTGTTGTTGTTGTTCTAGTCTTTCTTGTTCTTCCTCTCTAAGACGAACTCGATCGATCGCCAATTAGTTATGGTACGTTTTCTACTCTCTCTCTCTCTCTTCTCTTCTTGATCTCTGGACGAACGACGCATGCAGAGGGCCGGGCCTACAAGGGAAGGGGGGAAGAACATGGAAAACGTCATGACAGAAGAGAGAGAGCACAGCCCGACATTGGCGAGAGAAGGGCCCCATGCTTCGCTCTTGGAGGGGGTGTGCTCTCTGCTCTTTCTGTCATGACCTTCTTGTCGAGAGCTTTCTACCATCATATTATATGGCGCTCTGCTAGGTGGGTAACTGGTTTGCTTTCTTACATGTATATGTAAGGTGATCAGGTAGGCATCTCTTCTCTTTAGAACATTAAGGCTAGCTAGCTCCTTTCATAACCTGATCTATGGATAAGATATATATGTTATGTCAGCTTATATATATATGTGGTTTTTGATTTGGTAGAAGTTAAAAGATCTCGTAACTAATAACTATTGAGACTTATCTGGTTATCAAATTAAGTAGCTTTTAATTTTTTACTTCCTTTTTTTGTTCAGGGTTAATTTTTCTTGTGTGTACATGCTAAACATCAAACAAGAACATGATCAGTACTATTACATATGTGGACAGGATCAAACAATCCAAGTTGGGCAGGAGAGATCAGCACATCGATCGATCGGTGCATGGTAGAAGAAAAAGGAGCCATCTTGTTCATGTTGCTTGCGTACATGTTCTTCCTCTTGTCTCCACTGTCACCACTTCTTTAGATCTTTGCCTGGACAAGGTAGTCACCACTTTGGAGATGAACCAGTACCCGTTTCCTAGTGGTTTGTATGGATTTGATGTTATATATATGTCGTCAACAAGTTCTACTCGGTTTTGCCCTCCATTATGTACTCTGTTTTGTGCCTTACATGTATGCTTTACATATATGGGCCATTTGACAAGAGGTTATTTACCCCATGGGTAAATTACCCATGGGTGGCTACCCACCTTTTTATAGAAAATCACTTGAATTGTTGGTTAAATTAACCCATGGTTAATTTTTCTTTTTTTTAGTCAACTATGTACTTTGACTCTATTTTCTTAGTATTATAAGTAAGAGTTTTTTACAATTTAATGATAATTTTTATTGTTGAGGAGGGGTAGAGCATTGCCTAAGTGACTTTCCAAGGGTACCCCTGGTTTACATATATCAAAAGTATATGTTGGGGGCTTCAAAATCTCAGGGGATAGCTCTTTGGTTTGTCAATTCAAGCTTTGTGTGTCTCAATTAGCTATCTTATGTTTGGGAAGGACAGAAGACCCAATCTTTGCAAATATAAGAAGTTGTTCTTGTTGTACTTGGATAATTTTCATTAAAGAAAAATATTTACTGCATTTGTGAGTGGTTCTTGTTGGACGAGCACATTAATGTGCCGCCCTCGCATGACCAATATGAACCACTTGTATGAGTGCAACAAATATTTCTCTGCATCAAAATCTCCTTTTTCGCAGCACACCTTTGATCTATTAATTCGGACATAAAAGCCTTGTAGATGAGATTAGCTAGCGTTCTATTATAATTAATAATTCGATCCATAATTAGAATAAAGAGCTCGAACTAGAGAATTGAAGAAACAACAAGTGAATTTTATATTGTTGATCCTATGTGACTTTGTCCTAACCCACCTTATTTTACTAAAATCTGCAAGTGATTAAACAACATGTCTTGTTTTTAAGACATTATGATGAAATTAGCTGTGTGGCAGAATGCCTCGTTCAAGCCCGTTAAACCAATAACGAACTTGATTCGAGTCCGCCTCCCGCGAACGGGCCGTAGCCTCGCAAGGGATGTCATACTCGAGTCCGTGTAAACAGAAAGGAACACACATGCTCACATATAAAATTTACCATTTTATATATATTACATCAGATTTACATAGCCAAATTTTAACAAAAGTACAAGAAAGTACAGAAGCATGGGGCATACCCCGATGTAAGCTGGTACAACTGAGGAAAGAAACTACACAGCTACGGAAGCTACACTGCTGGAGGCACTGGTCCAACACCGCTGCGGCGTGGCCCTGAACTGGAAGACGGTAACGAAACCTCCTCCTCGCCTTCGCCTGTGGGGAGTAGGGGTGAGCTACACTAGTCACTGGATCAGTAGAGAACTCCCCCAACTCGAGAAAACCATACACAAGTACGGAAGCAGCAAACTATACTAACAATTTATAGCACAATCGTGCAAGTTATTAAAACAATAAATATACTTACCATTTTCCGACTATATTAAACAAAGTAAGTAAATAAACGGCAAAATTCAATCACGTGTACGAGCTAAAGTAGAGACCGCCACACTCGAGCCACGTAGACTGGTTCGTGACACCAGTAACAGACTTGGACAAACAAACACAGGTCTACCTCTCAGTCTCGCAGCCACGGACGAAAGGTCCAGCTGCCGCTCCACGTGAAAAAGTCAAACAACTGTGGAGACCAACTAAACACCACTCCTGTGGGTACACAACCGCATGCCCATGTCTGGCACCTCTAGAGTCTCTGGCCAGAGCACTCTAGAGTAAGACACTGGAAAAGGACTAGTCGGAGACCAGTGTCAACTACCGATGTCCGTACCCCCAACTAAGAGCGCGCTACAAGTGACTAAAAACAAACTCAAGAGTCACTGTCCCACTGTCGTCTTTTATTCAGCCGGATGTACAACTCAAACAAGAGAGTGAGGGTGTCCAGGACAGACGACACAGACCTCAATGGTACAACACAAGTACCGGGACAAGTCCCGAGCTAACAGCCTGGCTCACAGAGAACCTGGGGCACCCAACTGGAGAGGTAACCACGGTAGGCGTCGTACTACCTGCCACGCACACAAAACCACCGCACAAACCACGTGAAATTCGATAATATTCATGAGTACCGACCGACTGTTCACAACACGTGAACACAGTGCGTCTCGCGTGCATACCACGCCAGCATATAAACCACTAGCTAGCTGCGTAACAAATGCACTAGCCTCGTAAACACGCACTCCCAGAGCGCCACAGGTGCCAATGCACCGCACGATATTACCAAATACATCAAATAATAACGATCGGTTAATCATGTCACATAAATCATGCACATTCAGACCACTCGACTGAAGTCGTGACATGGGCCTGTGTCGCCTTCAAAATGCGACGGCCCGATATGGCGCGTTCATGACATGAACGCGACGCACCACCACATTGCGTTCCCCACCTGAACGCGACAGGTCGACCTGTCGCGTTCAGATCGCGACAGGGGTTCTGTCGCCTTCACAGGCGGAAACCCTAATCCGGAATCCCCTCCACGGATTACCACCCCACACCATGCAAACCACCCTTAATTCGTGTTTTTCATGACTTTGTGTGTCCCTAGTCATGGTATCTATAGTTAGGAAAGCAAATAACTGATCAAACCACCCTCCTACACAATCCACAGCCCGGAAAACAGGAAGGAGTCACCCTACCTCCACGAAGAACGCATAGTACGGCGATCCCTCGGTGTTTCTCCCGCTTCACACGAACTCCCCGCAACGAGAGCACGCAAAACCACAAGATTCCCCGCCGAATCACCCCAGGAAACCCGCGCAACACCTCCCTCTGGCCAAACAGAGCATGATGTGCTCTGTTCTGGTCAGCAGGGTTTAAGCTGCATTTGCGGTTAAGAACGCGACGGATCGTTCCATCGCGACCTGATCGCGACAGATCTGAGCGTCGCCTTCTCAAGGCTAACGTCCGTAGGTCGCCCAGTGCTCGACACGTGGCGCACATGCAGACGACACCGATTCTTGGCGGCAACCAAAACGCAACGGTCAGGGCGGTCGCGTTCAGAACGCGACGACCCACTCTGTCGCGTTCACAGATAGAGAATTCCAGGGTGCTACAAGCTCAAACTGCCGGCCTAATAAGCCCCAGAAACACAAGCACATACCACACACGTGCCACATTGGCCACACATTGGCCTCACAAGCGCTAACCACAAGATACACAAGGATCCGAAAAATACACAACGTTACAAGATGTTTAATAGATCATCTATAGCCTGTGTAGGTATCTAGGTAGATATATATATATATAGATAGATAAATAGATAGATAGAGAGAGAGAGAGAGAGCGCTCATGTATCCCAGAACAATAGCGCACGAAATACCAAAGGAGTAATGCTAGCCACTCGGGCGCCCAGGAAACTAGCCGATGTGGATCAGTCGCGCGGCCGACCTAATTGGTCGGCCACGTGTGGGCCACACGCGGGCGGCGTGGGGCCCACATTCTGATTGGTCGGCCGCGTGGCCGATCCAACTCATGCTGGTTACTCGGGCGCCTGGGTAACCAGTATTTCTCATACCAAAGAGCTGTCTTCTTAGTGACAAACAAGAAAACACCCGGTTAATATTTTCAAGGTGCAAAGGCTCGTTTAGGAGTGCAAATCTATGGAATAACTTCAAATAAGATAGAGATAAACATCACTTGCAAGCAATAAGATCAAAGTTTGACCTTTCTTTTTGCTAGGTAAATTTTTTTTGATGTTTTTTTAATAGAGGGAGATCTAAGAACGGCGGGTCGAACTCGTACCATCGCACTCAAAAAGTGAGAGATAGTATCCTTCTAATTACTTATGAATTCTCATTGATCCATCTTGCATAATTTATTGTACTACAAATTGCCCAGGCCATTGTACTATAGCACGTCAAATTTTTTTAATTTTGAAAATTGATTTTTTATTTTGACACTCAAAATTTTATTTTAAAAAGTTCTCTTTTGACGTTCAAATTTAACTCGCTGCCGCACACCACATCAAAAATAATGTTAAAAGAGAAATTTAGGTGCCAAAATAAAAATTGGAAGTCTAAAAATAGTGGGCTCCAAAAAAAAAAAAAAAGATGTGGTGGGGTGCAATGAACCACACTATGTGGACCAATAGACATCTAAAAGTGCAGTTACACATGACACCTGATCTTACTGCACTTATACAAATGTAGGAATCTTTTTTTTTGATAACGAAGAACCCCCGTCTTGTGTGATTTTGTGAGCTCAAGGATTGGTGTTCGTAAACTTCAAAATTAAGATTTAACAGCCTCTACTTTCTATGTACTTATACATGAATCTCTTCTCATAGAATCATGATTAGCATAAACTACCATTTCAACTTTTTAATGATATTTCTAAGTTAAAGTGACAAGAGTAAAGACCATCCCCCGTCCCAAAATATTCTTGCACAATACGATATTTTTGTATACGCTATTCTCACTCTGAAATATCAAATTTAATATAGTATTAATTTAGGAGAATTACCAATTAGTTCTTAATTTTTGAAATTTATTTTTAAGTCTTTAAATTACATAGTTATAGAAGAAGAGACTTACATAATTTTAGAAGATCTTACATAATTAGCAGGGATCTAAAAGTAAGTCCCACAAAATTAGAAACTGATCAATAATTCTCCCTATTAATTTTGACAGTGATAAAATCTTTTGACTCCCCCTATGTTTTATTCCAAAAGGCCATGTTTCGTTCTTTAATCTATATAGTTCATTCCCATTGTGGTGGTATGATCCTGTTTGGGCCTGAGCCAAACGGGCCTCCACTAAATAGAGAGGGGAGACGATCGCTGTGAGGACGAACACCTGCAAAACCAGAAGAGGATCAGGGGGCCCGGTGAAGACCGGGGAAACCCTCCGATGCCTAAGTCAGTGGAGAGCTTGAAAGGCAGGGGGTTTCGGAGTGCGAGAATGTGTTCGCGTGGGGAAGAGAACGTACCGTTGCATGGTACTGTACCTGTGCTTTTATAGGCGTCGGTGCCGAGGCCAACGTGCGCAACGTTCGGCAGATCGTGCCTGAGGAGGCGCTTTGACGCACGCGCATAATGGGAGGAGTTATGACTCCGGTGCCCGTTAGGCTGCCAGGCAGTTCGCTCCCCTTGATGGTGGAGAACGTGGCCTGGGACGGTTACAACCGTTCTGTAAGCCAGGGAGCCTGCTCGGAACCCTTTAAACACACCTTCCGAGCAGGTGACCTATATGGAGGTCAAGAATGCTGTTCGGTGATGTTGAGGGTCGTTCCGCGCAGTAAGGTTACCGTTCCTGTTCGGAACCTTTCTGCGGGTGTTCGGTCGCGGAGGGACAGACGACCCGCTCGGGGGCATACCGCCACGAGGCTTGACAGCGTCCGATCAAGCTGGCGGTATCCTTGAGATCATCACATCGTCTTGGGATGAACGTGACCCGTTGAGATGGGGCCACGTCAGCTGACAGGACGCGCAAGGGCCGTAGTGGGCCATTATGGGTATAGGCGGCCAGATTTGGCCACCACACTTGCCCCCCACGCTCTCGAGTGGCTCGGTGAGACGAGCATTTCGAGGGCGTCACTTCCGCATTTAATGTGATGGCCCGTTGTGGGATGTCGTCGCTTGGAGCCTGGGCAGGCGGTTAACCCATCATGATGGGTGCAAAACCGCGCCATGCCTGTGACGCTGTCGATGCGTTTGGGCGGTCGCCAACGCTGTACCTGAAGAGGCATTTTCAAAAAACGGGAAGGAGCGGCATTTCGGGGTCCGCCTCGAATTTCGCTCCCTCCTCTTTCCTTATAAGGAGGGGAAGAGACGAGGGCGGGAGCTACGCCTCCCAGAAACCCTCCAACTTTGAGACCTCCGTGCTTCATTGCCTTCTCCTCTCTCCGTCTTCTGCTTCGTCCTCTCGCGTCGTCGCCGCTTTCTGCTATCCTTCCGGCGATGGCGAGCAAAGGGAAAGCCGATGCCGGAGCAAGCGGGGTGACTGTCGCGGCGTCGAGCGGACCACGATGCCGCCACTTCAGTGGTCTTCGCGAGCGCTTCCGGATCGGGGACGAGTACGAAATCGTCGACGCCAAGGAAAGCGACACGATCCTGGTGAACAAACCAGGTTGCCTGCTCCTCTCCGTGGACCATCTGGAGGCAGGCTTCCGGCTGCCATTGCCGGAGGTGGCGAAGGCGCTCCTGAACACCTGGGGAGTTTCGCTGATACAGTTGACGCCCAACACCTGGAGATGCATATGTATCTTCGATGTTGTCTGCAAGCTCAAAGAGATCCGAGGTTCGGCGGACGTTTTCCGGGCTCACTTCAAGCTGTCTGCTTCGCGGGCGTCAGGAGCAGACATCTACTACCCAAGCACCGAACAGACCGGATGCACATCGGCCTGTCCAACAAATATTCCAACACAAGGGTTGATGGACCGGCTGCTTTTTGTGCGCCACCGGAGTGGTGCTGAGTGGGGGTTCCCCACTGTTATTCGCCCGACGCGGAAGGATAGCTTTCCGAGGCTGATCCAGGATGAGGCGAGGGCATCGGACAAACTTCTCCGAGCAGGTGTTCGGAATGGAGAAGGATATGTGACCAAGTTCATGCTCGTTAAGTACGGGCTCAGCAAACCATGGAGTAAGTATATAACCTCTTGGCTGTTTTACTCTTAGGTTTTGTGACCCCATACTAACCTTTCTTCTTCTTGTCTTCTTTGTGCGCAGCGGCCGCAGAGCTGGAGGCCGGAAGGGATCAAGAGGCGAATGACGAATTTGCTGAACAGATTCCTATCCTGGCGCACATGGTGTATGAGGACGACGATGTCGCGGCCGTTGTTCGGGTTCCTTCCGCAATGAGAGTTGGCGCCGCAGTAACAACGGCGCTCGTTGCTCCTCTGTCGACCGAGGAGCGCCCAGCCAAGGCACGGGCCTCTGAAAAGGGGCCCGGAAGGATCCGGTTGAAGAAGAAGGCCACCAAAGAGGTGGTTTCGGCCGGAGCTCGGACTCCTCCGGAGAAGGATGACCGGGCGAACCGGCCTTCCGCGAAGAAGAGGCCAGTTCTGGTTGACGAGAGCGCGGAGGAGGCAGAGCAACTCCGTGCTCGGAAGAAGCAGAAGGCGGTCCAGGCTACTCCTCCACGTGACGAGGAGGGGACCGAAGAGGAAGAGGAAGGGGCGCAGTTACTGCTGCGCAGAAAAAGTAGGGCCGTGCAATCGGCCGATGAAGGAGTGCCACGGGTGGCCTCCACGACTCGCCCCGAGGTCGCACAGAAGATGGCGACCGAGCTGGGGCTCATTTTTGTGAGCGAGGGGTCCGAGAGCCCTGCCGGAGGAGAGGCCGGGGGCTCCACCTGCGCAAGAGATAGGGAGCCCTCCGGTGCTTCCAATGTTGGAGGTGCCAAGCGCGGCGCTCCCAGCAACACCGCGGAGGTATCCTCTAGGAGGAGCAGAGAAGTTGTGGCGTCTCCTGTTCGGAAGGAGGAGGACGCTGGTGCCACGGAGGTTTCTGCCCCTGCTGGGGTGATCTCGAGCGGCGTGGTGGCGACAGCGCCAACCATGATTCTCTCTACGGAGCAAGAAGTGGTTCCTGCAGCAATGGCCACTGAAAAGGCGGCCGCAACGACGAGGGCGTCCGAAGAGGTTGCCACTTCTGTTTCTGCAGCAGGGGCCACTGAGAAGGCGGCCGCGACGACGAGGGCGTCCGAAGAGGTTGCCACTTCCACCGGGGGAATCCTGTCCCCCATGCCCCCCTCCGAGGTGGTTGCTAACGAAGAAGCAACCTCCAAGGCAGTCGAAGGTACTGGGGGGGAGGCTGCGGGTGCTGCTCGGGCTGAAGGGTCCGAAGACGACCGAAGACCTCTTAGCGAGGTGCTTCTGAAGAGACTTCCCGGAGCTCCTTCGGTGGCAGCGTTGGAGGCGACCCTTCGTCGGATGGAGGACACGCCAAGAGAGCTGCCTGCGAGCCCCACTGCCTCTCGTCTTGATCGGTTGGCAAGGTGCCTGGACCTTCCTTCCGAACAGACTCCGGAGAAGTCAGTGGAAGGTTATCACCCGGAGTGCCAGATAGAAGATGGTCTGAGCGACGTCGACGTAGAGGCGCTTGCGGACGAAATGTCCAAGTCGCTGGGCACTCTGAAGGCTTTAGCTGTTCGGGGCCAGAGACAGAAGTATCTCCATGAGGCGAATGCAGCTTTCTTCGAGGAGCTTTCGGCGAGGCATAAAGCTCGCGAGGCAGCGCTGGAGGAGGAGGTGAAGACCTCAAAGCTGCTCTCCATGCTGCGAGGCTGGATGTTACCTTGGCGCGAGCCGAAAAGGATGCCCTGGCCAAGTAATGGTGAATGCAGAGGCCCGTGCCGTTGCCGATTATAAGGCCGGGCCGGAGTACAAGGAGGACTTGGAGCAGTATGGGGCCCGCTGCTACAGGGTGGGCCTCAACGCTGGGAAGGAGGTGGGGGAACAGCTTTCCTGGGTTGAACGTGCCCGGGAAGCCTTCGAGGCCGCTGTTCGGGAGTGTCGGCGTCGCACTCAGGACGCTCGTCTGGATGGTGTGCGGTTCGCACAATTCCAGTCTGGGCGGATGCCCCCTTCAGATGACGACGCTGGTCCTTCACAGCAGGCTCCTTGATCTTTCTTGTATTCTCCTTTTGTAACCATGGCCAAAAAAGGGGCTTGCTTATAAAAAACTTTTTGTGAACGAAGTTTTCTGTTCATGGATTGTTCTTGTAGCTTCACTTTCTCTATCTTCTTCTTTTATGCTTGTTCCTGCTCAGATCGGAATCCGCTAGGCTGCATAAGCATTGCACGTAAAGCGCAGATCGGAATTATAGAAGATTCTGATCAGGTGTATATGCTAAATGCTTGTGTAGCGACAGGAGTCGGGAGAAGAGAGGTGGGATGCTGGAAAGGGAAGGCTTTTATAAATAATAAGCCTTAAGGTTAGAAACATGCCAAGTCCTGGGAATGGCTTCGCCACTAGGAGTAGTTAGCTTATATGAGCCTTTTCCGAGGACGTGGGTGACCTGATAAGGTCCTTCCCATTTGATGGCAAGTTTGCCGACTGCTCTACGGGGGTCCGAAGCCGAACAGCGGCGAAGAACCAAATCTCCCACATTGAACCGCCTTTCCCGAACTCGCGCATTATAATATTGTGCGAGTCGTTGCTGATAAGAAACGAGGCGAATGCTGGCGTCGCTTTGTCGTTCGCTCAGCATGTCCAAGTTTTCTCGAAGAGCACGGTTATTGGCGGCTTCGTCGAAGTGGGTTGTTCGGATGGTTGGAAGGGCCACCTCCAGGGGTACAACTGCTTTCGAGCCATAGGCCAAGTGGAAAGGTGTTTCCCCTGTGGCTACCCGAGCAGTTGTTCGGTGACACCAAAGGACGTTTGGGAGCTCGTCAATCCAGGATCCACCCGCAGCTTCCACTCTCGTTCGGATCCCGTGCAGCAGTGTTCGGTTGGCGTTTTCGACCAAACCGTTAGCCTGGGGATGAGCCACGGAGGTGAAGTGATTGTAGATCCCGAGCTCGGCGCACTTCTGCTTGAAGAAGGCGCTGTCAAACTGTTTCCCGTTGTCAGACGTGATCACCCTTGGGACGCCAAACCTGCAGAGAAGGTTTTTCCATACGAACTTCCATGCGGCTTGTTCAGTGATTGTGGCAACAGGTTCGGCCTCGATCCACTTGGTGAAGTAGTCGATGGCCACAAACAGGAACTTCTTCCGCCCTTGGGCCTCTGGAAAGGGGCCCAAGATGTCAATGCCCCATCTAGCGAAAGGGCGCGGTTCGAACAGGCTGTGAAGCTGTTCGGCCGGCTGCTTGATAAGCACTCCGAACTTTTGGCATTCTGGACATTTCTTGACAAAGGACATGCAATCCTTCTGAAGAGAAGGCCACCAGAACCCTGCTCGGATGATGCTGCGTGCTAGCGTTCTACCCCCCAGGTGGCTTCCGCACAGCCCCTCGTGGACTTCTTCCGTGGCCGCGAGGGCCTCCTCAGGGTTGAGGCAACGGAGAAGAGGTCTAGCAAGGGACCGTCGGTACAGTTTGCCTTCTACGAGGGTGAAGTGTTGAGCGCGCATTCTGACTTTCCGAGCTTCGCCTTGTTCGGGCGGCAGCTCGCCCCGGAGTAAGTATGCTAAGAGAGGATCTACCCAACTCGGAGTTGGTGGGCCCGTTTCTATGGCAGCTACTTCAGCCTCCGTGCTCGGTAAGGCGAGCTCTTCAATAAACACAGAGCGAGAAGGGGCGATGTCCCCTGAAGACGCCAATTTGGCCAGTGCATCAGCTCGCGCGTTCTGCTCCCGTGGAACATGTATAACTTCGAAGTATATGAGGCCCTCTATCTGGCTCTTGACCTGTTGGAGGTATTGGGCCATACGAGGTTCCCTTGCTCCAAACTGTCCGCTCACCTGACTGGCAACCAACTGGGAATCACTAAAGACTCTAAGCCGAATGGTCCCAAGGTGCCTAGCCATGCGAATACCGGACAGTAAAGCTTCGTATTCGGCGACGTTGTTGGAGGCTGGAAAGCGAAAACGGAGGGCGTATTGGAACTCTAACCCCTCTGGGGAGGTGAGGACCAAACCTGCCCCGCTTCCGGCGACACAAGAGGATCCATCAACATAAAGCTCCCATGGGGGCTCGTCTGCCAACGGTGGATCCTGTTCGGCCGGAAGGGTACATTCCGCCACGAAGTCCGCCAACGCCTGCACTTTGATCGCCGTCCTCGGTCGGAAGCTGATGTCGAACTCACCAAGCTCTATCGCCCACTTAACCAACCTACCGGAAGCCTCCGGGCGCTGAAGAATGGATTTCAGCGGTTGATCGGTTAGAACTATAACGGAATGGGCCTGAAAATAGGGCCTAAGCTTCCGAGCAGATGTGACGAGAGCAAGGGCGAGTTTTTTCGCCCTGGGGTACCTCCTTTCTGCTTCTTGGAGGACCCTGCTGATGTAGTATACAGGATGCTGTGCCGCTCCTACTTCTCTGATCAAGACCGCACTGATAGAATGTTCGGTGACCGAAAGGTACACGAACAGAGGTTCTCCGAGCACAGGCTTTGAGAGAACAGGAGGGGCTGCCAAATATGCCTTCAGCTCGGTGAAGGCGGCTTCGCATTCGTCAGTCCACCGTACTTGCCCCCCTTGCTTCGAGGAGCTTTTAGGGCCTCGGAGCAACTTGAAGAAGTTAAAACTTCTTTCTGCTGCTCGGGACATGAACCGATTCAGTGCCGCGAGCCGCCCCGTCAGGCGCTGGACGTCGCGCACTATCTTTGGACTGCTCATTTCAAGCACTGCTTGGATTTTTTCCGGGTTCGCCTCTATTCCCCTGTTTGATACGAGGAACCCGAGGAACTTACCCGACCGAACACCAAATGCGCACTTGGCAGGATTGAGCTTCATATTATACCTTCGCAGGGTTGCGAAAGTTTCCTGGAGGTCGGAAATGTGATCAGTACCCGGAAGTGTCTTGACCAACATGTCATCAACGTAAACCTCCATGTTGCGCCCGATCTGCTGCTCGAACATCTTGTTGACCAGCCGCTGGTAAGTCGCGCCTGCATTTTTCAGACCAAAAGGCATTCTGGTAAAACAGTATAAGCCTAGGTCTGTGACGAACGTCGTGGCGTCTTGGTCCGGGGGATGCATACTGATCTGGTGGTAACCAGAGTAGGCGTCCAAAAAGCTGAGAAGCTCATGTCCGGAAGTAGCGTCCACCAGCTGATCAATGCGCGGCAGGGGGAAGTTATCCTTGGGCGTTGCCTTATTGAGATCTTTGTAATCCACGCACACGCGTCATTTGCCATTGGCCTTGCGCACGAGGACCACGTTGGAGATCCATCTTGGATATTGGGCTTCTCGGAGGAGCCCAACAGCTCGGCTTTTGACCACGTGATCCTGTATCACGGTCTGCCGTTCTCGGTTCACGGGTCGCCTCCTTTGCTGTACTGGCGGGATTCGGGGATCCAACCGGAGGCGATGCACCATGACTTCCGGGGGAATGCCTGGAAGCTCGTCATCAGACCAAGCGAACACGTCCAAATTGGCCAGCAGGAAAGCTGTCTAGCGTTGCTGCTCGGCCTCTGTCAACAAGGCGCCAATGTACAAGACGTGTTCGGGGTCGTCGTCCACTTGAATGGGGATTAAGTCTTCAGCAGGCGTCCCTCGGCTGGTTGAAGGCTGATCGGAAGGCGGAGGAGCCGGATCAGCGAGTGGTTGCTTGTCTCTTAAGGAGAGGACATAGCAACGGCGAGACTCGCGCTGACACCCGAGCACTTCGCCCACTCCGCTTGGAGTAGGAAACTTCATCTTCTGATGGAGCGACGAAAGTACTGCTTTGATGCGTTCGATCAGACCTCTGCCTAGGATAGCATTGTATCCAGGCATGTTGTTGACGACCAGGAAGTCAACAATTTTGGTCACAGCCTTTGGAGCCGTTCCCAAGGTGATCGGAAGGCGAACCCTTCCCATGGGCTGGACCGAAACTCCCGAAAAGCCGAACAGTGGCGAATTTACAGGGGTGAGTTGATCGATTCACAGGCCCATGAGGACAAAACAGTCGTAAGCCAAGACATCAGGAGCGCTTCCATTATCTACCAGAATCCGGCGCACATTACAGTGGTTGATGGTGGCCGAAACGACCAACGCATCAGTGTGTGGGGTCGTAACCCCTACAAGATCTTCATCCGAGAATGTTATAGCCTCCTTGGGTGATGCGCGTGCAGGACTGGCAGGATACGGGGCCGACCGAACAGCCGAAGGCCTGTCGACGACATGCACTCGCCTTGCGTAATCGCGTCGGCTTCGAGTGCTTTCTCCGCCCGCGCCGAAGCCTCCCGCGATCACGTTGATCTCCTGCCCATTGGGCTCGTTGTTGATCGGCTGCTCGGGAGTGCGGTCTCGGCGTCGGGGGCGCTCTTCGTTCCGGCGCACGAACCGTCCAAGATAGCCGCGCTTGATAAGGTCTTCAATTTCGTCCTTAAGCTGGCGGCACTCGGAGGTGTCGTGGCCATGGTCGCGATGAAAGCGACAGTATTTATTTTGATCGCGCTTCCGGGGGTCGGAGCGCATTCTTTGTGGCCACCGAACAAATGCTTCATTCCTGATCTCTGCCAGGATTTGTTCGGGTGCCACGGTGAGGGGGGTGTAGTTGGTGAAGGGGCGTGGACGGCGCGGAGAATCACCATTGCGCCGTCCCTTCTTCCGATCTCGGTCGGAACCGTTGTCGGAAGGTCGCTTCTTATCCGACTGCTCCCCCTGCTCGGCCCTACTCGCCGCCAGGCTCTCCTCGCAAGCTGCGTGACGCTGTGCGACGGAGAGTAGTTCGGCGAGGGTGGCGGGCTGCTGGACGCCGAGGGTCCTCTGCAGGAAACCGTCGCGAGTGCCCTGAATGAGGGCGCTGGTTGCCAGAGGGACGTCCAGGCGCGAGATGCAAAGCGCCTGTTCGGAACCTCTTAACGAAGTCCCAGAGTGTCTCGCTTTTCTTCTGGCGCACAGCCAGAAGAGAAGCCGCCGTCCGCGGCTGAGATCTTCTACCAAGGAAGTTGTCCCTGAAGGACTTCTTCAGTTGGCGGAAGGAGGTGATGGAGCCCGCAGGGAGGGTTTCAAACCAAGCCCTGGCGGTTTCCTTGAGCGTTGCAGGGAAAGCCCTGCACTTGGCCGCGTCCGATGCTCCGTGGAACACCATGTGCGACTCGAAGCCGTGGATATGGTCGGCCGGATCGGTTGTGCCGTCGTAGGGCGCGATGGTGGGCAGAGGGAGCTTGGAGGAGACCTGGGCCTCCAGGATCTCCCTGCTGAAAGGAGAGCGGAAGTCCAAGTCGTCCTCCGCTAGAGCCTTGCCCTCCGCACACTGAACCATCGCGTCCATGCGGCGTTCGAGGTCGACCACACGCCTTAGGCGCCTGGCGAGCTCCTGCTCGGAGTTGGCGGGGCCCCCTCGTCCAGAGGCGTGGGAGTTGCCTCCCACGACTGATCGTGGCGGACGGGGGGAGATGATAGAGCGTCGGGGCGAGCGCCCGCGGCGCTCTGGTGCCCGCTCCTCCGACGGGGCCCGGTGAGACCGGCGCGGCGACTCCACCTGCTGCTCCTGAGGCACCGGAGGGACGCGGGAGCGGCGATGCGACGATTCAGCCTGCCGCTCGCGCGGCAGGGAAACCGCCGGAGCCGCTGCTCCCGCCAGCTGGGCCTGCAGGGCAAGGCAGACGCCCGTCAACTGCTGCATTTGCCCCCGAAGCTCCGCTACTTCGAGGGCAGTTGCAGGTGCGGCAGCCGGCAGTGCTGGGACGTCGTGATTAGCGCCAGCGGGGTCGATGGCGACGTCGCCAGGGGGGATCGGCGGCGAGAGTCCCCTCGTGACTGACGGGACCTCGTCGCCCTGCTCCCTATGTTCTGGTATGAGGGTTGTCCTCGAGCCATGGCAGCGTTGTTCCCACAGACGGCGCCAAATGTGGTGGTATGATCCTGTTTGGGCCTGAGCCAAACGGGCCTCCACTAAATAGAGAGGGGAGACGATCGCTGGTGAGGACGAACACCTGCAAAACCAGAAGAGGATCAGGGGGCCCGATGAAGACCGGGGAAACCCTCCGATGCCTAAGTCAGTGGAGAGCTTGAAAGGCAGAGGGTTTCGGAGTGCGAGAATGTGTTCGCGTGGGGAAGAGAACGTACCGTTGCATGGTACTGTACCTGTGCTTTTATAGGCGTCGGTGCCGAGGCCAACGTGCGCAACGTTCGGCAGATCGTGCCTGAGGAGGCGCCTTGACGCACGCGCATAACGGGAGGAGTTATGACTCCGGTGCCCGTTAGGCTGCCAGACAGTTCGCGCCCCTTGATGGTGGAGAACGTGGCTTGGGACGGTTACAACCGTTCTGTAAACCAGGGAGCCTGCTCGGAACCCTTTAAACACACCTTCCGAGCATGTGACCTATATGGAGGTCAAGAATGCTGTTCGGTGATGTTGAGGGTCGTTCCGCGCAGTAAGGTTACCGTTCCTGTTCGGAACCTTTCCGCGGGTGTTCGGTCGCGGAGGGACAGACGACCCGCTCGGGGGCATACCGCCACGAGGCTTGACAACGTCCGATCAAGCTGGCGGTATCCTTGAGATCATCACATCGTCTTGGAATGAACGTGACCCGTTGAGATGGGGCCACGTCAGCTGACAGGACGCGCAAGGGCCGTACTGGGCCATTATGGGTATAAGCGGCCAGATTTGGCCACCACACCCATCATTTATGTTTCATTCAGATTCTATATTTCTCAGTTCAATCGTCTACATTTTATTTCTATAAAATCAGAATAATAACTATAATAATCTGACTAATATAAGTATTAATATACACTATACATTAAGCCAACTTTGTGCCTGTCCGAAACCCGTAAGTGATAACCGTTAACCTGTTTGTCTGACCGTTTCTTAGCTTTGACAAGCCGCATTCAGACAGTATCATTGCCCGCCCCGATAAGATAACCGATACGCGGACACATAAATCAGGCTCCTTAACAAATCTGGTAACGGATACCCCGTTTACCAATCTATATCCGTTAAACCTCCTAACAGAATAATAGCATATTTGTATAACCGAAGGGCAGAGATGATCAATCACACATCCAAGGAAGAAGTGTTCAAATATCAATCTCATCGATCTCATAAAAATTGTGTGTTTTGAGAAATACAGACATATTGTTTTAAAAAAAGAGAAATATATACATAATTAAAAATAAAAAAAACTATATACTATCAAACATATTTCTTGATTTAACATAAGCCAAAAGAAGTTGGAAAAATTACATATACAGCCCTAAAATGCATCGTATTCAGGGTCATACTCCCAAAATCTTCATATTATTATTATATTATTATTATTATTATTTGGCATTCAACACAGTCATCATATGTTACTAAATTAAGAAATTCAAATTCAAACACTCTCATGTAATAAAATCTTCATATTAGATTCCATATCTCGGAAATCAAAATAGTAATCAATTATATCTCCGTGATTAGTCAAACCGTAAAATTTGAGGAATATTTCGTTATCATTTAATAAAACTATTAAAAATGAAGTCAGCTTGCTCAAGTATCTTTGTTAAAAAATAAGAGAGAGAAAGTTAGAGAAATGATAGAAGGAAAATGCTTAATGCCCGGCCGCCCGGACGCGCAGCAGGGGCGCTACCCAACGAGGTAGCGCTAGCTTGACCGCCCGAGCAAATTGCGCGGCCGGGCGCACAGCATCTCTCATGATAGAATGAAGGGAGAGAGAATGTGGTGCGGGAGGCCTAGCGAGGGGTCATACGGGCACAAGAGGGGGGGCTTTCCCCTCTGTGTGTGAGAGAGAGAGAGAGGGGGGGAGGTCTAAGGGGATGGCGAGGGGGCTTGGGGCCCCAAAGGGGGGCCCTCCGGTTCGAGTGTGAGAGAGAGAGAGGAGAGAGAATGTAGAGAGAGATGTCGAAGCGGATGGTGGGGAGGCCTGGGGGTGCTAGAGGGGTGTCCTCCCCCTCCGGTTCCAATGTGTGTGGTCTCCCCTTCTGATTCTGGGTTTTGTGTGTGTGTGAGAGAGAGAGAGAGAACATAGAGAGAGGGGCCAAAGGGGATGGCGGGGGCTGGAGGAACCACGTAGAGAGAAAAAAAAATAATGTAGAGAGAAAGTGGGGGTGGGTGGGGCTGACAGTGGCCTTTGGATCACCGGAGGGGGGGTCTCCCCCTCTCATTCTGATGGGGCTATGTGTGTGTGTGTGTGTGTGTGTGTGTGAGAGAGAGAGAGAGAGAGAGAGAGAGAGAGAGAGAGAGAGAGAGAGAGAGAGAGAGAGAGAGGGGCTGGCGGTGGGCCTTGGTGCGCCGGTCTCCCCCTCCGGTTCCGCAGCAGGGTGAGAGAGAGAGAGAGAGAGAATGTAGAGAGGGGGGTAGGAGGGGCTAACTTGAGGGTGTCTCCCCTCGTGCGCGCGTGTGTGTGTGTGTGTGAGTGAGAGAGAGAGAGAGAGAGAGAGAGAAGTGGAGAGTCAGTGGGAGAGGGAGAGAGAGAGGAGCAAGTGAGAGAGTTATTAAACAATAAATTTCTAAAGAGAGAGAGAGAGAGAGTTAATTTTTTGCCCTGTTAATTTGTTGAGTTAAATAGATAAAATAAAATAACAAAAATATATATTATAACTTTTTCAATTTCATAAATATAGAATCTAATATAAAATTTTCGGAAGTATAACTTCGAATACAAATATGCGATGTATCTAGAGATATGTATGTAATTTTCCCAAGAAGTTAATATTGAGCAATGTCACAAGAAAAGAATAAAAGGCATCAACCTTGATTACAAGATGAGAAGAAAAGAATGAATGGCATCAATTACAAGATGAGGAATACTTAGCTATGCATGTGCACATGCAACTTTTTACACAAATAACATGTGCACCACCACCACCATCTGTATCTGCCGATGGGTAGAAAGATACCCGTCCATGCGAGTAACAAGAATTTCTCTTACAAGATTGGTATGGTCAAGAATCACCGCAATGGAGGAAAAGAGAATCCCAAGTGGAATGTGGTTGAAATAAGTGAGAACGGCTATTTAGAGCATATCTACCAGATGTCAGAGATATGAATAAAGAGGGGTATTTTACGTACTGCAAGATGTTCCTGAGACAAAATTTGGAAGGCTCAGGTTTTCACGAAGATTTATGATCAGATACCCTTTCAGATGATGCAGGGGCATGAGACAAAGGTTTTTCGATCCTCTTTTTTCACTACCAACTAAAGATCCAGTTGTAGGTGTTAGTGAAAGTGAGATTATTAAGAAATATTTGACTTCTGTAACTTCATAAAACTAGTTATGAACATCTTCAATTTATAATTTTGTTTATGTTATAAAGTCGAAGCCAAAAATCAGTTGCAACAAAAGAAGAAAAAAAATCTTCAAACAGCCCCCAAGAACCAGTGGGCCTTTACCCAGGCTATATACATGTCCCTGAAAGTTTTGCCTTCTATATTCGAAGACTTCTCATCCACCATCTATCCTATGATTCCTCCTTTTTGTGTTGAAAGTACATGACTACTGCTGATTCTCTTAAATATTCCTTATAGTTCTTCTTTCTACAACCTGGTGATGGGTCTTGAACCATCTTGAACCAATGGAGGACCTCTACCAACTAAACCCCCCCCCCCTTGAGCATCCTCTTATTACTAATAACCCTATTTAATAATCCTTTATGAATCCTTTAGTCTGGTCCCTACATGGGTTTTAATCCTTTCGCCGCTTTGTTTTCCTGGTTTGGTGGAGAACCCTAGGTAAAAATTGGTTTAAGCAATATATGACTTGGTTAGGGTGTATTGCCTAACCCACTCTAACCAGGTTAACCCCCTTTGACCCAGGGTTAACCTTAATCTCGTGAGTGTCCAGAGGAGCCTTACCAATGGAGCCACGCCTTCAAGACACTCTGAAATGTCTCTCTACAAGCTTTTGTTTGACACTGAATATTTCCTAGCCTATGGCTGGTTTCATGGGGTAGCAGGATGCTTTTCACCACACAATATCAAGTATAGAGAACTTGTGCCTGTTATATATAAGAGGCAAAAGATCTCTTGTTAGTAGTATTCATCTGTTTTGCAACCAGGAAAACTGCAGAATCATGCTACCATACGAATGTAATGAAATTAATAACAAGAGAACGAAGGCCAGAAATATTTTTTTTCTCCAAGAGACATGAGTACAGAAAATATTAAAGGGCTAGTTCATCATACTGATCAAGTCATTGATCTTATCTTCACGGTTGCCCGTATCACCACCATCCTTATATGGCCGCTTCTTTTTGTGCAAAACTCCATCTTCTGGCTTCTTGAGCTTGAAAGGGTAGAGAAAGCTGGTTGTCTCCTTGAAATGGGGACCAACGGTGGCTATCTCATGGACTATATCCTCAAGGCATATGACACCATGGCTTCCAAGAGCCTGCATCGGCCAAGAAAATATCATTGTAAAATGGCTCGAAGAAGAATGCAACGAGAGCTCAAGAAGTAATAATGGCTCAAAATCCAAGTCGGAAAATTGGAATCATACATAGGACAACAAATTCAGATCCATTCCCAATCCAAGAGACTCGGCCTAAATGCACTGTTCAAATCTTGTTAACTCATTCCCAATCATTCCTATTTTGTTTGATTAGTATCTTTATTGGGAGGGTAATCCGATTGTTCTTTTTGTTTCAACTCATTTTCACATCTAGGGATATTAGAATTTAGAAACAAAATCAATTCTATGGTTGCACATGCGGGAAACTTTATACAAAAAGAAATCTGGCAAAGATAAATCATCACTAGACGGGAAATACTATGCAGTGCTACTAGGACAGTCAGGAATATACAGGACCAATCAGTATGGTATGCAAAGAATTTAGTGTAAAATCCAATGCAAACAGAACCATTTATCCAAAATTTATTTTGTCCACACACACACAAATTTATCACAGCAGCGTGAAATTTTACCATACACCAGCTTTATGAGAAAAAACATGATGGATACAAATTGAAGGTTGGAAAGCATGGCTGGAAGATTAGGAACATTGTACAAATCATATGGTAGGAATATGGGATAGCCTTAACTGAAATCAAGGAAAAACACCACCTTTGGCAAAGTGCATGTTGGGTCAATACCTGTTCAATGAGGTTGTTATCTGTGAGAGGAACTCTTTGCTTATCTACCTTTCCAGTACCCTTTTTGTAAACAAGTTCTTTAACATTCTTTAAGTTAGGATACCTGCAAGGAACAAATCTTGATATAACAACAGAACAAGAAAAGGGAGACAGCAAAACTGGTTTTGTGCATGTATGCGTGTGACAGAGAGAGAAATGAATAATATATTACCCATAAGTGACAAATGGTTCCACCCTAAGTAACATATTCAAAGTTGCTTGATTGGCTTTCAAGAAGACACCATCAAAGATCTGTCTCAACCGCAACAAGTGAAGAGTCTTTCTAGTTCTTGGATGCATATCTTTGGAGCTGAAAATAAGCATGCATGTTGTATGAGCCTTTTGACTGTATTAGCTAAAGCACATAGAAACAACATGTAAAATGCATTGCCCACCCATGAATGCGAATCACGAAAAGTAACTTGGATTCAGGATTGCTCAGAGTTGACTTCCTTAGTTTTACCCTGTTCTTCATGCGGACAAAGTCCAACTCCTGCAAATGATTTCAAATGTTAGGAAGACTGAAGACAACAAATCAATAAGAGTAAAATAAGAGTATACCATCTACACTTGTACATTCTTTCCTTTTAATACAATTGTGGTACTATCCACTTTCAAAAATAAGAGCAAAAATAAATACATTTCAGACGTCCCAGTTTCATCGCCACTGATACAGCAGACATGGCGCAACCAAATTATGCAACTAGACAAGCAGCCAGCTTGTCCCAACAAGTTCCTCTCCAGCCCAAGGTGACAACAACAGATTCTTTCCACTAATTCTATGAGAGTTAGTGTAATGGTTCATTAATGCTTGCTCGGAAACCTGGCATTCATAGCCTAATCCATCTTTTATTGGAAACGTCAGATTTAAAACATGCATACTTCCTTCAGAGAAAAAATGGATTACGGTTACGGCAGCCGTGCTTTGGGCTATCTGGTGTTCTAGGAATGAAAGGAGATTCAACAATGACTATAACCCAGTTTTTGATATTCTCAGAAGAGCTATCAATTGGGCAGTGCTGTGGATAAGGGTGGCCAGCTTTCATCGGTCTCCATCTTTCAAGGAATTGTTGTCCTGGAGAAGATTTCTTTCATAAGTATCATGATACCTCCTCCGTATTGAGGATCATTTCCTGTCATTTTTGTTTTAATCTTCAGTTAATTTGTTAATTTGACTTTACTTTTCTCTTCTTCTCTTCATCAGATGGCTTTGGTGTCTGATGTTCTTTTTCTTTTCATTTTTGTACCTTTCATTTGGTACTTTTATTATCAATGAATCTTAACCAGTTTATAGTTACCTTAAAAAAATGTATATTTCCAATTAACTATCAGAAAAACTATTTCGAATACCATGTAAATCTGTTGAATTGGGATCAAACATAAAATGGAAGGTGTTATTGATAGACAGTGTTATAGTGTAACAAACACTCTGCCACCAAACCACTTCTTTTTCAAGACCTATGTTGGGCTATTGCTTATGAATAGAAAATCAGGTGTGAACTAGGAAACTTGAATCTCATGTTTGGGAGGAAATTATCCCAAAAAGGCAGTGTGCATGTGATATGATGAAGATACTGAGTGGATTTCAACAAGGTAGGTTGACCAAAGAAATGGGTATCTGTAGTTTAATGGAGACAGTCCAGAACTTCTCAAAAAAAAATTGGAGACAGTCTGGAGCTTATCTTGTTTTCCTTTTTCTTTTGTTCAGTTGGGATGGACGACAAATGGGCACAAGTCACAGGTAAATTCATGTCCAGACCAATGAAAGAGCTGGTAGATCAAAGCTAAGTATGATTTATTCAGGATTAACAGCACTGATAGGGCACATGTCCTGGGTTCATGTTTGTGCAAGCTAAGTGCTCAGGCTGAGCTTTTTGGGTGTTTTTCCTCCATGGATCAAATTATAATCCAGTAAAGTATAGCTGTCAAAATTAATCAGTGGATTCAAGTAAATAGAAAGCTTCTCTCACTTTTACCTCTCAGGAAAACAGAAATTGGCTTGGAGAGCTTCCCTTTCAAAAAGTTGCACCTGACTAGGGAAGTGGATCCTGACATGGAGGACCACAATGACAACAGGAACAATGGGGATCACATGTGCTTGCATTTCCAGCCATTATCCTTTTTTCCCTAACATTCTTTGTTTTACTTTTTCTTCTCTACTTTCTTCTGCCTGTTCTGTGAGATTTTTTTTTTCATTTTTTTTTGCATGTGGTAGGAGGAGGAAGGAATCAGTTTCTGGTGAATATCCAGATATGGGAAGTATGCCTGTTCATAGGATGGAAGGAACAGGAGAACAGGAAAGAGAATGATAAGATGGTGGAGAGAAACGTAGGTGATTGAAACCATTGACGATGTGTACAATTGATAATTGCTCAATGGCCATGATGAAATACTTCCAGACTATCTACTTGTCCAATTAAAAGATAGTACAACAGTTGAGAGGGCCCTGATAAACATCGCTTTTACAGATCACCAGCCATTTCAAGGATCAGTAACATAACTGTTCTTGAAACATAAAGTGATAAGGTGACTGGCGAGGACTGGTTTCCTCTGCCAGTTCCATTCGTCGGGGGCGTGGAGTCGGACTCCTTGAGCCTGGTGGTTATACAGGACGACAGCCTGGATGCTGGGGATGCTGTTGGTAATGTAGAAGCACCGTCGGAGAGCTCAGGGACTCCGTAGAAGCGGAAGGGACCCCTCCGTCTCCCACTTCTTGCGGTGGGGGAGTGGGTGCTTCTACTTTGTGCCTAGGTCCCACTGAGGATGCTAGTTGGGCCTTCTACGATGATGTAGTCAGACAGGAGGCGTCTTCTGTGGCTTCGGCGGACTTCTTAGATGTTGAAAATAGAGCATTGGGCTTATGGGCTGGACATGGCTCTGAGGTGTTATCACAGCAGTGCTTTGAACAGGTGTCTCCATTGGCTGAGCTTGAGTGTGCTACAGAGCAGTGGTCCGATGATCTGATTAAACAGGTGGGTTGCTTAGTTGGGATATTGTTTGAAGGTAAGGAAGAATATGTCAGGAAGGCATTAAGGAAAATGCGAAGGGACTTGAATCTACAGCTTAGCCTTAAGAGGAAAGGTTCAGGAGGTGGTCTAAAAATAGGCAGGAGGGAGCTTTTGTATTTACAGAATAACAAAATGACAGAGGGCCTTAGGTCTCAGAGACCCAAGGGCAAGGGTGTTCTCGTCAGTTATTAATGAATATTATGTCTTGGATTGCCAGAGGGATTAATGGGGATGAGAAAAAGAGGGAGATTAATTTGATGGTGAATAAGTTTAAACTGGCTTTGTTATGTATTCAGGAGTCAAAAATAGTAGATTTCAGCTTGGAAGATGCTCGAAAGTTGGGTGGTGGCAGATTACAAGGATGGTGCCATAAGCCAGCACTGGGTGCTAAAGGGGGAATTATTATTATGTGGGATACTGATATTTTGGACTGTTGTGAACAGCAAGTGCTTCAATTTGGTATTACAGTTAAACTGAAGAATAAGAGAGATGATTTTGTTTGGTGGTTTACAGGGGTTTATGGGCCAGTTTTGCAGGAGCAGAAGGTGCTTTTCTTTAATGAGCTGCAGTCCCTTTCCAGGGAAGTCAAAGGGCCTTCTTGTGTCCTAGGCGACTTCAATGCAGTAAGGGCCCCGAGAGAAAGAATCAACCAATTGTCTTGGTCTCAGGAGATGGTTCTATTTGATGAATGGGTACATGCAGCTGGTCTGATTGAGATGCAGGTGAACTCGGTCTTCTTTACTTGGGTGGGTGATGGGGCTAGAAATTCTAAATCCAAACTTGACAGAATTTTTATCAATTCTCTGTGGCAACAGAAATTTAATTTTGCTGCTGTTAGGGGCCTCCCCAGGGTGATGTCTGATCACATCCCACTGTTGTTAAGCACAACTCATCTGAAGAAACTTAAAAGAGTATTCAGATATGAAAGGTCCTGGATTTTGCATGAAGATTTCAGAAATTTGGTATCCACATGGTGGCAAGAAGCACCATCTGAAGAATGTGCAAGTTTGTCTCTGCTTGGTAAGTTGAGGTGGGTTAGAAGGAAAATGAAGGTTTGGAGCAGCAACATCTTGGTAAAGCAGCTGAGCTTAAACAAGAGCTTCTTGATAGAATTGCGTATTTTGACGTTCGAAATGATCAAGGTACTTTATCCCATGGTTTGTCATGGCGGGGCGAATCGGCCCGATTCCCCCGAATCGGAGCGGATCAGGGGAAACCCGATCCCTGATTCGCCTGATTCGCCCCGATTCCCTTTATATATAATATAAATATATATATAATATTATATCATATATGTAATACATATATATATCTGCAATATATATATATCATATTATATATATTATATATAATATACCCATGTGAATCGGTCCGATTCGGACCGATTCGGGGGGAATCGGAGCGAATCAGGAGCAACCCGATTCGCCTTCCGATTCCGACTCGGCAAACCATGCTTTATCCGAGGAAGAGAGCGTACAGTGGAGTGAGGCTAAGAAACAATATGGGGTATTAGCAAAACAAGAGGAGATAAAGTGGAAGCAGAGGGCGAAAGAAAAATGGTTAAGAGAGGGAGACAAAAACACTGCTTATTTTCATGCCATGGCTACCATCAAAAAGAGAAGGACTACTATGGACTCAATCAAAATCAATGATAGATTGTTTGATGACATGGATATTTTACAAAGGGAAGTGGTGAATCATTTTCAGGGTTTGTTTAGGGAGGAGGAGCCTTGGAGGCCGCAGATTGGTCATGAGTTTTTCTCTAAACTCTCTGATCAGGATGCGGGGGATATGATTAGACCCTTTAGTGAGCAGGAGATTAAAGATATTGTGTTTTCTGTGGACCCTAATAGGTCTCCTGGGCCAGATGGATTTTCATTGGGGTTCTTTCAACAATTTTGGGCAGTCATCAAGGCAGATATTATGGCGGTAGTGTCAGAATTCCAGACAAGACCTTGGAGTATCAAACATTTCAATTCCACCCATTTGGTGCTTATTCCGAAGTGTGCTGGGGCAGAGTCGATCAATGATTATAGGCCGATCAGTTGTTGAATTCTATGTATAAAATCATCACCAAGGCCATGGCTGGCCGGCTTAAGAAGGTGATTGGAAATCTCATTGATGGTAACCAGTCAGCTTTTATTAGTGGACGTTTCATTTTGGATAATTTCATGGCAGCCCACGAATGCTTGCATGAGCAAAGGGTCACAAGAGGCATTATGTGTCACTCAAACTTGACTTTGAAAAGGCATATGATAGGATTAACTGGAAATGTCTTTTCAGAGTCATGAAAGTGATGGGTTTCAAGGATAGATGGATTGAATGGGTTAGGCAATGTGTGCAATCGGCAAATTTTCTGTGCTCATTAATGGGTCTCCATGTGGTTTTTTTGGTTGCTCTAGAGGGCTGCGGCGGGGGGACCCTTTATCCCCTTTATTGTTTGTGTTGATGGGGCAGGTATTGAGTGAGATGTGGAAGAAAGCAAGGCAGGCAGAGTTAATTGAAGGAGTTTCAGTGGGAAGGGGGAGTTTAGAAGTTTCACACCTTCAGTATGCTGACGACACAATCCTTTTTTCCTCAAATAACCTCGATAAGCTCATCAATTTGAGGATCCTTCTCAGGCTTCTTGAGTCGGTGACTGGTTTGAAAATTAATTTCCGTAAGAGTGAGCTGGTGGGGAACATTGTAAACGAGAACCTCAGGGCTCAGATTGAGCAGATCATGGGTGTGAAATGGGGGAGTTTCCCTGTTAAGTACCTTGGGTTGCCCTTGTCTGATAGATCTCTGAGAGTCTCAGATTGGAATGGAATGGTTAACAAGTTCAGTGACATGATTAGTGGGTGGAAGGGCAGACTATTATCTGCTGGGGGAAGATGGATTCTTTCTAAGGTGGTGCTGTCCAGTCTTCCTTTATTTCTTGTCCATTTTTAAAGCCCCTAAGGTCATTTGCAAGAAATTGGAATCGGCGAGAGCTGCTTTTTTCTGGAGAGGTAAGGGGCCAGAAGTGCATGGTGTTAACCCTATTGCATGGTCGAAGGTGTGTAGGTTGAAGGAAGAAGGTGGTGCGGGCCTTGTGCCAATGGAGATTATTAATCATGCATTACTCACGAAATGGTTGTGGAAATTGGATGTAAATGATGGGGCATTGTGGAGCTGTATAGTTAAGAGGAAGTACTTGTGGAATGTGGATGGGTGGTGTTCTCACTTACTGAGTAGGAATAACTTATCCTCAATTTGGAAGCACATTATGGGGAATTTGGATTTCTACTTGTGCTCTTCTAAGCTTCAGGTGGGAGATGGTCGGAGAATCAGATTGTGGCAAGACCCATGGTTAAATAATGAGCCTCTCATGCTCTCATGTCCGGGATTGTTCAGAACTGTGTCACAGTCACAGGTTCTATTGGCTGCTTTGTGGTCCCAATCTCAATCTGGTCCATCATGGCACTTAATGTTCAGACGGAATTTGGTGGAGGAGGAGATCAGTGAGTTCCTTTATCTATCTGAGGCACTTGACAACACTAAGTTATCCCCTGGTATGAAGGATAGCAGAGTTTGGAAGTGGGAGAGGTCAGGGAAGTTTTCAGTCAAATCAGCGGTTCGTCTACTAATTCAAGGAGGGTTGAAGGTCAGATGGCATAAGCAAGTGTGGGATAAGGGGTTGCCTTTGAAAATCAGGGTCTTTATGTGGAAAATTGCATGGAAGAGGCTATTTACTTTGGTCAGGGTCAGTATGTTCAGAAAAGATTCGAGGAAAGTATGCATATTTTGTGCATGTTTTCAGGAGGATTTGGACCATCTGTTCACTGCTTGTGGAGTAGTCAGAATTGTATGGAATCTGTTCTTCAAGTCTATTAATGTCTCTTGTTGCGTTCCCCTCAATTTGCATCAGCTTATTGATTTCTGGCCTAAGTATAAACCCACAGGAGTTGAGGAGGATCTCTGGAACTGTGTCTACCAGCGATGCTCTGGTCAATCTGGAAGGAGAGGAATAAGAGGCTGTTTAACCAGGAGTTCAGAAACCTGTTCCTTATTCTAAATGATTGTATCTCCTTTGTGTATCAGTGGCATCTTAGCGTCTCTGGAGAGCCGGTCAAGCTATCTGCCCTATTAGATCAGCTGAAGGGGTGGAGAAATTTACCTTGTAATTGGGTGGTTTCTTTTTTTTTTTTAAGGTTAGGGGCAGGGGCTTCCATCATCTTGATAGTCACCCCTCGTCCCTTTTCCTTTCTTCTGGATGTTTTATGGTTATCTTTTCCTTTTGTATGCTTTTTGCTTTTTCCTTTGCCTTTTGGCTAATGAAATTTGGCCTTCGGCCAACTTCTAAAAAAAATAAGGTATCAGATGATCAGGCCTAGAAGATTAATGCCAGAATTGTGGTTGATAATCTAAATATTAATTTTGGGTTGATAACACATCATAACAAGGTTCTTAGCAAATCCACTGAACTTGAACATGAGAGTTAAATTGCAGGTCTTCACCTTAAAAAGAAAAAAAAATGAAATAACCAAAGGACAATGATTTTTGAAGTTTGAAAAAAATCCAACAGTTATCTCATTAGTGGGATTTGATGACTTAGTGACAAAGAACTTACTTTGTCTCTGTACTCCTTGACGAACTGTTCAGGCCTTTTAATGATATTTTTCAACCTATCTTTCTTAATTTTCTTCCGTGCTTCCAGGTGCTCCTTCTTTTTTAGGGCCCACTGCTCATTGCCTTTTCTTTTCTTCAAAATGGTCTCGGGAACATATGTAAGTGGTTGTGCTTCCTCACTTGCCATCATGTCAAGTGAATTTCTGCAGTCGGTATAAAGAAAAGCACATATGAGGCCTAAATGTTCAAATGAAAAATCAATAATTAGTCAAGAAATTACCCAGAATCAAGAGTCAAAGCGATTGAGGATGTAAAAATAAAACCGGATGAAATACGTCATTTGGCAAAAGAATATACTTTCAGACAATCAAGATACGTCAAAGGGTTCAGAGTGGGAGAATTAGCCTCTAGAATGTTGAAAAGGTGACCAGAAGATATGTTTCCTGTTACTTATGATGCATACATTTGAGAGAGTTGCTAAAGACCACTTCCAATAGCATGTGCAAAATATTTGTTTGGCAAAATGAGTAACAAAACACTGAAAAGGTAGATGCTACCAGGCCCCCAGGAATATACTAGTTGGAAGTAAATAATATAAATAGATAGGTAAATCAGGAAGTTTAAATATCGCACGGCAATAATATAGTAAAGGATGCATTAGAGCATAACACATTTAGTTCTCCAAACCTGTCGAGCATTCCATCAAATTTCAACAGTTCAGAAATTTGGCATTTGTGCATATGGTACATGCACCTTTCAAAAGCACGGACCAAATATACAGATATACACGCGATGAGCATTAGATACGCACCGATTACCATAGACTAAAACAATAAGACTGTTAGTTAAGAATATCAGGAAACAAAATGAGACTCTGCAATCATCCACAGTCAAGAATCCTGGTTTGAAGCTTCGGCACATGAAACTGGTTATCAAGAAATGGGCAATCAGTTGAATCAGGAAACGAAACGAAAGAAAAGCAAATTCCATTTTTCTTCGGAAAGAGTGGATTGGATGTTAAGTTTTATAAACAAAGTGAGGTAAGACAATCAGAGGAGGCATCTAAACTACACTAGAACTTATTATCTCTCTTCAGCAAAGATCCCGATGGTGATGCAACGAAAATCTACTCCAATTACATCATACAGAAAAGAAATCGCCCTACGCTCAATCTTCTCTTCCCAAATGCACCTACAGATTGCATGCAGAAGAATACTGAGAACGAAAGCTGTAATGACTTGAACCTCTGCCACATTCGTTGAAATTTTGGAAACTGGAACTAATAGAAAAGATAACCTCGGAAATTCTCAAGACTTCCACGGTAACGAGACAAGAACACATGAGGTGATCTACAGTTTCTTCATCAGATTTGCAAAATACGCAGGTAGCATCACAATCTGCCCTCCATTTGTGCCCATATACTTGTTTAAGATACCCAGTCTGCCCGAAAACTTCCAGGGCCACGTTTTGGACTTAGACCCCCGGAGGGGTAGATGGAGAAGTGAGCTTTCGACGGAGAAGGACGGCATAGAGGCGTACCACGGATGAGGGGTTCGCAGGTATCAAAGTGCAGCGTGCGAGGGCGCAGCGGGGTCGTCGGCGCCGGTTTTCACAGCAGCAGAACGGCGGCCGTAGGGAGGCGTCGGCAGGCACCAGGAAGCGCGGGAGGCGGCGCGTGCACCAGGCTCAGAGAGCCGTCGCGTGCGAGAGGAGGGTTTCAGGAAGGAAGGGTTTGGGATTATAGTTGGGTCTTTACATCTAAGCCCTCTCAACTATCATATTTACATATATACTACCCCTCTAACTACGCATTATTAAGAAAATATCTAACAAATCTAAACATTTGAAATTGTACCCATGTCCTGTTGAAATCACGAATCTACCCTTAAGTTGGATTCTGTAAAGCCATAACGGGATCACATGATTAAGGTTTTTTAAATTTCCTATATTTTTAACATATTTTAATGGTATAAAAACCAGAAGTGTACAAACAAAACTATTTACATATATCAAGAGTATTTTTATAATTATATGGATATATCTGTAAATACATTTATAATTGCCATCAAACTTAAATGAACCAATAAATCGGTCCACGATTCTTTCTCTCCTAATATGGTTTGAATCGAAGTATATTACATCGTTATATTTTGATTTGATCTGGTTCATAATGACGGATGTAAAATTTTATTATAGTAGAGTCTTAATAATGCACCTAGATAAATTCAATAGGATCATTCATGGTGAAAAATTACCATCATAATGTATATTTTTCAATCTAGTGAGATCTTAAAACTCCACTGAATATATGGTAGGTTTGTCACTGTCAATTCATATTTTAAATATAATAATAATAAATTAAAAAACATGATATCTAATCGACCGTATTTGAAATTGCAATTTGCAAGGCCAGTGTATAGAATCATATTAGTGTAGTTCAAGTGTATCCTACCTTAGAAGGGGATTGCATTATATTAGATACAGTTGATATAAGTATCATCTGATTTAATTTTTTTTATTTATATTATGATAATAGATCCAAATAATTACTTGCACTGGATCAAATATCATAGAGAAAAGTTTACTGCACTTCTAGGAAGTGCACTAAGTGCAATCCATGTAGGATTGCAGCTCACATGATTTTTTTTTTTTGAAATTTAACTTTTCTATTTTAGAGCCCAACCTTTCTATTTTAGAGCCAAACTTTTTTTTATTTTAGAGTCTAACTTTCTATTTTGGAATCTAACTTGCCTTCTGTTTTAGAGTCCAACTATTTTTTAGGCTCTAAAATAAAAAGTTAGACTCTAAAATAAAATTTTGGGCTCTAAAATAAAAGGGTTGGACTCCAAAATAGAAAGACTAAGTTAAAAAAAAAATATGTGGCGTCTTATTGGGCGCCACATGGCTGCAATCCTACGTGGATTGCACTTAGAAGTGCAGTAAACATTTCTCTATAATAACGATTCGGAGCACTTTATCAATACATCGAAGTTTTTTTTTTTTTGTAACATCGAAGTTATGCTCTTTTTCTTTCAAGCTTTCACATCCACAGTTCATCTACTAGATGAATCCATCATATATTATAAATTATATTTGTATATTAATAATTCATTCCAAATCATGTTATTTTTATTAGACTATTAATTACACTTTTCACAAAAATATTTTAGTGTTACTTTTTGTAAAAGGATGGACACCTCACCACCTATGACTTACTCATAGTTAATTTTGTTAGTAGATCATGGTTAGTTAGATATATGATAGTTCCATCCGATATTGTTGACACTTTTACGATATTCGAGAATTTTAGTGATGTTTTCAATAATATGTTAACATAGATGATTACAAAAATTATTGTAAAAATAATATATAATATAAAATTCTCTTAAATAATCATACCAGTAAAATATGTCACATAATTTATAAGAAAAATCTTCCACCTAAGAGACTGCATTAACTCTTTGAGATGGAATATTGTACACTAAGATCCTGGTGATAGAACTAACATTCCGTAACTAATTTAAAAACATTTCACATTAAACTCTTATTATAAACAAAGGAAATTTTTGATAAAAATTCGGTTTAAAATGTAATAAATACTTTTCTAACCAGTAATAACTCGATTAATAATGTAGTAGGAGAGGAAATTTTTAGAAGCTGCCACGTGGATGTTCACAAAGATGGGGGCCATCCACGCCGTACAAAGCAAAACCGACGGCGCCCACACCACGATGGCCTCACCTTAGCCCACGGATCACGACCAAATGTGGGCCCCACTACCCACTTTTTGCAGCGGCGCCCTGTTCCGGTTGCGGCCCGGCCCATCGCAACGGTTGTCGCCGGCGGCCCGCTTCTCTTATAAGATCACCTTCTCCCTCCTCTCCCCCAATCGCGCGCGCTCGCTGCGACGCGTATAAAAGACGAGAAGTAGACGAATCCAGCAGAGAGAGAGAGAGAGAGGAAATGGCGACGCTGGTGGTGGCGACGACGGCGGACCCGGCCTCCGCAGGCCCCGCCTCCGCGCTCCTCGCCATGCCTGGCTGGCACCCTGGCCCTTCCCTGGCGGTGAGCTCCTTTGCCCCCGGGTGCCTCCTCGTCGAGCTCGGGGGAGATGGTGGTTTTTTGGAGTCTGAGGTGGTTTTTGAATCTTTTGGATTGCACGCCGCAGGGCGGGGACGGGGGCAGCATCGCGAGCTACGCCAACGGCGGGGTAAGGCTGCTGCAGCACGGGATCAGCATCGTGGCGGAGGACGACCTCGACCGACGGTGGGAGGCCGCCACGGGGGAGGCCGTCGGGGAGGTGATCTTCCTCAGCAAGCACACCGCCGTCACCAACCGGCCCGCCCTCACCGTCCACCCCATCGGTGAGTTGGTCCGCGCGGCCGTCATTCCTCTTCTGGCGTCCCTCCCTCTGTAGTTTTTTTATTCCCTTCGGGTTCCTCCCGTTTTCGTCCTCCTCTGTCCGATTGCTAATGCTTGTTCTGCTGCTTCTGATTTGGTACTCTCTGTGATGATGGAAAAGGTGTCCCACATTTGAGGGAGGATGAGGTCCCGCCCCAGGGCGGAAGGCCCGGCTGGGCTGGCCTGCCCAATCCCAGGATCGCTCCATGGTTCAGGAGGCTGAAGAAGATCGCCCAGGAGCACGGCCTTATCCCCGAGTTCGAGGTATTGATTGTGTTTAGCGATATATCATTTTGGATATTCCAAGACATTTGCGTAGTGTTCAAGTTCTCGGTTCTTTGATTCGTTTTTTTAATATCTTAAAGAGTTTACTACCTTATGATGGAAGTGGATTTGCTGGCAAACTGGAATGCATTAATGTTTTTTTTTTTGTTGAAAGTGGGTAGAACCACTAGTATATTAACGAAAAGGGAATGCGTTGTTGGGTGTGGTTGCTAAGTGTTTGATGCTGAAGCAAAGGTGTCCATGTCAGATGGTATGAGAAGATCTTAGAGATAGTGTTGTTCCCACTTCATATTGAGACAAATGATGTGTACTATTTTGAACAGGTCTTCTTGTGTTTTTGTCAAAAAAAAAAATTCTGTGTTTGTTTTGACGAGCTGATCTTATCAAGCAGTGATGTACATTGGTCATTCAATGGACGAATGGAAATTTGAGAGTCATGCATAAATTATTAAATTATTTAGGAGTTCTCATATTTTCTACCTGCTGTTGTTTCTTCATTCAACTTATATGCCATTGAAACATGGGAAAACCTAACTTTCTTTCCCTTACTCCCTTTTTGAAGGTTACTTTGGAGGCAACTCATCATGGTCCTGTAGTCAGTACTCCGACAATGTTCGTGGAGATTGGTAAATATGCTCTTTGTTAACCCATTGCTTAACCTAGTAGGTAACTGATCATATCTAACTGGCTCGGCGTCTAATAAAATGATTTTACCTAAACCTCTTGGGTTCCCAAGGAATGAAGAGATAGTATTCCCAAGATGTATCCATTGCCTATATGTTTATAGCTTTGCACTATAATAGTATGCATTTCCCAAGTTTTTCTAGATATAAAGTTGTCGTTTCTTCATTAATGGTTTGCAACTGTTTAAATAAATTGAGTACTTTTTGGAGATGATAACTTTGTACAGCATGCCAAAATACAGTAGTGCTTCGCCAAAAGGGTCAAGTTCATTTCTGGGATTAAGTGAATCTAATGTCTGCTTCCTGTGCATTTTTCTGTGGCTGCTTTCTTAAACTTCACATGTGCTCATTGTAAATCTGGTTCCAGATTTTAGATTTTGTTCACAGCTCGCATTTTCTCACATCATCATCATCAGAGCCTTATCCCATTATTTGGGGTCGGCTACATGAATCCCATTATTTTAGATTTTCTCGCATTTTCTCACATAGAGTCCCTTAATATAGATTTACAAACTTCTCACATAGAGTCCCTTTATATAAAGTCAGACTCAATTGCCTGAACATGATCTCTTCAAATTCAACCAGGGCTGACTAGCCAATCCTTATCTTATGGGAATTACCTAGGCTTCTCATGGCCTTGACTCAATTGCAAGCCAAATTGTTCCTACTGCGAACCAAGTTCAAAAGTCCAGTTACTTTTTCATAGTACTCCTAAACTAGTAAACCCTGTGAATATCTAATACCACTGTGTATGCATGCTGAAGCAGTACATGCTAGATTATGTAAGTTGTAAGTTCCAACCTGTTGTCTCTGAGGTGAGTAAATTTGATGCAATTGCTAATGTGCAAGTTTTTAATGCAGAAAGTGATGATTTATGTATTACCTGTTGTCCATTCTATTTTAAGTGACGAAACACAAGGTTGTAAATTGTAATGCAAAAAGAAATGGCAGGTTGTCTTACTTGCCGGCTTATTTAAGTCATAAGTTCCAATTGCTTGCTGTTTGCGACCTGAGTAAATTTGATGCATTTACAAATATGTAAGTTTCATTTGTCCATGAAGCAATTGTTCATTTTACGTACCACCCAGATCCATTTGATTTCAAGTGATAGAATGCAAGGTCATAATGCAACCAAAAAACTGTGGTCAAATCTTTTTGTTCGATGATGGGTATATGACCATAAGTTCATTCTTTCCTTTTTCTAGGAAGCACAGAAGAGCATTGGAGGAGGCAAGATGCTGCTCAAGTCGTTGCTTTAGTTCGGTATCTCTTGAAATTTGTAGTTTAACTTATTTGGGAACTTAAGTAAATAGATTGTTTTACTGCTGAACTACTAAATACTTGTGTCAGTCTGCATTTTATGCACTTCTGCAGAATAATCGGTCCAGATCGGACCGATTCCAGGCCGATCCTGCTATTTTTTTTTCTCATTTTTTTTCAATCTGATTCCCTTTTCTTCTTCTGTTCTCTTGGATAAGAGAACAAATGGTGTGTGTGGGGGGGGGGGGGGTGGGACACTCTTCCCCATGCACCCCTCTCCCTTCCCCCTTTGCCCTGGGAAAAGAAAGTGGTGGTGCATGGGATGATGGGAAAGCAGAGGTGGGAGTTTATTTTTTGGGGGATTTTTGCACAGAAACCATTGTTACATGAAAAATGGCAAATATGCCCTCGGTGCTAAAATATTGCAAAATATGCCACTCATAAATAGAAAATGTTGCAGATATGACATCATGGTGATGTGGTGTTACTCCCCATCCATTTAATTGTGGGTTTGGTTAATCCATGAAGGAAATCTCTTGTTCATCCTTGGGTTAAACCATCTTAGTACTAAGTCTCATTCTCAAAGTCTTAAAAAAAGATACAACAAGGGCATTTTCATCAAAAATTAATGAACTGATGAGAATAATGGAACTTTGGAGGAATATTCGCTTCATTTGAATGGAAGTTAACCGTGATGGCATATCCGCAACATTTTCCATTTACGAGTGGCATATTTGACAATATTTTAGCAACCATAGCATATTTGCTATTTTTCATGTGACAATGGTTTGTGTGCAAAAAATGCTTCTTTTTTTTCCTATTCAGCCATGGGGAAGAGGAAGAGGTTAAAAGAGGGAAAGGGGGTGCATGGGGAAGGGGGCAATTGGGGGGCCCGGCCTAGGAAAATGGAGGGAAAGTGTTTTTTTTCTCCTCATTTCACCATCTGTTCTTTTTTTCCTTTGATTTCTTTATTTTTTCCTTATTTTTATGAATTTCCTGATTCCCCCTCCCCGAAAAATCTTCCCTTGGATTGACCGAGTCGGCTAATCCAATCCAAGCTGGATCAGATCGGGCTGGCCCAATCCAGTACTTTTTCCATGTGATAAATAATGTTAAAAGAAAACAACAAAATGTTCATTCGTCCAATGAAGTTAGTTTAATTCCAAACATCGTCCATTATTTCACCTTCCAAAACATGTTCATTCTTCACTGTCCAAACAGTGAGTGTGAGATGGTCATTCTTTGGAAGACAACAAAATGTTCATTCGTCCATTGTAGTTAGTTGAATTCCAAAATTCATCCATTATTTCACCTTCCAAAACATGTTCATTCTTCATTGTCCAAACAGTGAGTGTGAGATGGTTATTCTTTGCTGTTCAGTGAAACTGAGAGTTCCCATGTGTGTGTGTTGTTGGTTTCTTTTTTCTTTTTTCTTTTTTTTTGGGGGGGGGGGTGGCGCAATAGAACATGGCAACTGGTAGAGGAGCTTGACAAAAGATTGTGAGAAGTGGTGGGGCTCAACAGAATATAGTGGGAGGTGTCAGCCTCTCTCATCTGTCACACAGAGAGGGAAGTGGCATTGCGGGAACAAAAGAGAGAGTGACAGACAGTAATTCTTGATGAAAGATGCCAGTGGTGGAGGCTGTAAATAGAACATTACAAGAGGCAGTGCTTCTTGATGAAAGGTGGCATTTGGTCCCTGGTAAAAATCTTAGCAGAGAGCTGAATCAGGATGGGATCTCCCAGGGGATCTTGATGGGGGTACCAGGTGTATGTGGATTTTTAAAAGCCCCATTTGGGTCCTTACTGAAGAGACCTGTCTTATTCGACCCTGTGTTGGTAGAACCATGGAGGATGATCTAGAAGCTCTCATAGTATGATTAAAGGTCTGCTAAGAAATAAATACTAAAAACCAAATACATAATCAACAGCTCTTTAGCCAAGATCTGAGATATTGAGAGTTGCATCACATTCATTATGGAAGTCGGAATGAATAATTTATGTGGTGTTGACATAAGGTCTGAATAGCATGTTTAAGAGAGAAACTACAAGATCTATATGGTCTTTTAAATCTAGAGTTTATGTAGAAATTTCTCTTGTATGCTGGTTCATGCAAGTGACATGGTTTTAGATATTTCATCTGTTCTTTCTTTTCTAGGGCTTCATAATTGATCCTTCACATGAACTTGTTTAATATTTTTTACAGCTATTGTGGGAAGGACTTGGACTTGACGGAGGTGATGGAATTGGACAATGGGATAGGTATAAGTGAGCAAATAAACAAAATCATCTTAGGCTAACAGGAAACTAGAATGTTTGCATGATATGGGACTCTGTTTGGTTTCCCATATTCATGTGATAGTTAATTCCTTTAGATATCTATCCAGTTGCATACATTTCTCCTTTCCCTAGCTTACAAACATGAGTGAAAGGCTACACTGGCTTCTGGTTGACTCTAAAGTTTCTTGATGACAACAGGTGTGGTGAAAGAAAGAAGGTCCTTCTGGGCATAGGAGGAGGTCACTATGTGCCTCGGCACATGGATATAGTGGTGTAAGTCTTCATTCCTTGACCCTCTTATTGAATTATGCTGGCAAATTTCTATTATTTATTGAATGTTCATTGATTCTCATGATGAACATTAAATGATATTACTTTCTTTTAGAAAAATGTCCACCTGGAGCGACCGATAGACAACAAAACTGTTTTCTGAACCTGTTAATTTGTGAACTAAGACATCAAACTTTGTGGCATCTTGTGATGACATGAGTCAGGTTGACATACAACGTAGGACAACTATATTAGGCTGTTGTTTGTTCATAAACAGATAACATATACTTGCATATTGACTAATCCAATTTATGTACAGAGGACGGCTATAACTCCTCGCTTTTTTGGCGTTTGGGGAGTTAAGGGGGGCGCACCAGCTGTGTGGTCTCTTTTTGTAAAGGGGTATTTTTTAGATATCTGTCTACACATGTACATCCCTTTTCTTCTATAATATAATCAGTGGTACCACCCACGTAATAATATCTGTGCATGAAAAGAGAATATAAAATACAGGTGGTTGGTACTCCACCCTATAAAAGGATGACAAGAAGGGTTGACTGTTTCTTGCATAGCCTTTGTGGTCTGGCCTTGTGCAGGGTAGGGGTGGTGGGATGACTATTATGAAGAAACCTTTTCGCTTCTAAATTATATGGTTGCATTCTGCTAATGAAGGGGATCAAGTGTCTTCTTTTTACTTCTTGGTTGTTTGGATTTTGCCAAGACCAAGTGGTCTTCACCAACGTTATTTTGATGTTCGATAGTACCATCTATTTTCAGAGGATAGAAGGAATGAGAGAGAAGGGTTTTGCACACTGCTTCTTGGAAGAAGCTGTAAATATGTTATTTCGTTGTCGGAGGTGCAAGATGTTCACGTGGATTTTAGATATATAGCCCATTTCCCATGTTCACCTTTCCTTGTGTGCGAAGTAACAGATATAGTTGATCAACATTTCTGTCATAACAACGCTTTGTCTGATAGATCAACTATTCTACCCATGTTCGATGTACTTCCTTGTATTACTGCCTGATTCTATCCTCTCTCCTGAGGAGTTCTTTCCAGTTTTTGGAAGCTCAATGATGATATAAATTTTTACAACATCTCGTTGTCCATCTATAACTGAGCACATTACTGAAACAAATGCAGGAAAGATGGTGTATGGGTGGGCCACCTGCTCTCAGGATATTCATTGCCTATGGAGGATCCAAAACAACAAAAAACAGACAATCCCGCTAATGGTGTTGGCGGAACATGGAAGCAAGCGATTAAGACTTCATTTGAGGTTACTAAAGCAGCTTTCCCTGGAGGAGAAATCATTGCACATTTGGACCACAAGTGCGTCTATTTTCTGAATTCAGAACCATAAAACTTCAGGAAGTAGATAGTTGCCTGGGCGTTTGATTATTTTAAGTCACTGACTGTTGAAGTCAAGACAAATGCACTTATGCAAGTTCCGTGAATGGTGGATGCAGGTCTTTCAAGGGCTGGCAGAAAAATGCAATTACAAGTTTCCTGGCGAGGAAAACGTACAAGTTGGAAAACCGGCAGACTTCTTCTGATCCATGGACAGTGGTGATCGTATCTTTCTCCCCTGCTTTTCGGCATAGCTTGGGTTTTAATACGGGGAGCATAAATTTTGGTTTCCACAATCTTCCAAGAACTCTATTAGATGATCTTGGATGCATACAGAAGCCTGTACGCGTACCCTGTAGACCGAGTTTGAAGAAGGTGCATGTTCAAATCAATTGGCATTGCCTCGATGATGAGAAAGACCATACGCATTTGTTGTCAGTTTTTGTTAACCCTGGGATGACTGGCAGTATATGAGCAGATAGATCTGGTGTATACTACAACACCATTGATTCAATAGCAAAGATGGACCATGTTATTTGAAGTTTCTTCTTATTTTCTAGTATCATTATTTCAGTGGACGGTATACTACAACACTATTGACGATTTGATAGCAAAGATGGATCATGTTATTTGAAGTTCCTTCTTATTTTCTAGTATCATTATTTCAGTGGACGGTATTACTACAACAGTATTGATGATTCAATAGCAAAGATGAATCATGTTCTTTGAAGTATCTTCTTATGTTCTAGTGTCATTATTTCAGTGGATGGTATACTACAACACTGTTGATTCAATAGCAAACATGGATCACGTTATTGGAAGTTTCTTCTTACTTTCTAGTATCATTATTTCAGTGGATGGTATACCACAACACTACTGATTCAATAGCAATCATGGATCATGTTATTTGAAGTTTATTTTTATTTTCTGGTATCATTATTTCAGTGGATGGTTCCCGCTAAATTAAGAGGGCGTTCCTGGGATACCTTGTTCAGCTAACCGAGCTTTTGTCACCAGGCCTCCTCTGTAGGGGTGTTCACGGTTCGATTCGGTTTCTCCTATTTTTGGGAGAAATCGAACCGAACCAAACTTACTGTTTGAACCGAACCGAACCGAAATATGACATTTCTGGCATTTTTAAATATTTTTATGGCATTTTTGGCGTTTTTATGGCATTTTTGGCAAACACCTGTTAAAAAGGGGCTTTTTTTGGCGGTCGCGAGTTTCGAACTCGCGACCGCCAGGCACGTGGAGGGCGCGCGAAGCCGCCCTCCACTGGGCTACCTTCTTTTTTTGTTTAATTCTATTATTTATATAATTATATATAGGTATTCGGTTCATTTCGATTTCCCAACAAAAAATTGAACCGAACCACTCAGCCCATGAAATCGAACCAAACCGAACCGGCCGATTTGGTTTTTCGGTTTGTACCATATTTTGTACAGCCCTACTCCCCTGTGTTTTCTAAGAAGAGCCATACTTTTTGCACATTTAAGGCAAGTTTCATAACTCTTAGTCCATTTATTTTGGAAAAAGGGTACTGAGGATTGGAAGTTAACTACGTAATTTTAGTGTGCTGCTCAGCATCTGACTAAGAGTTTCTAATTTAAAGCCTACTCATTTGTGTAAATTTTATGTTAAAAATAATTAAGCTTAGGTACTTGACTTCATCTGTTCTGCGCCCTTGGGAGTTCCGCTGACTAATACGAGTCATACTTGGATGTAAAGTGATGTCGATATCACTTGCTCAATTCCTATATGATTGGTCCATATAAGAGTGACAAAATATAAAAATAAGACAATATATATTTTGTTACACAAAGATGTGTCTCAGCATTTGTTTTGTCACCCTCATGTAGTGCCGAGTAAGTAATTCTGGGATTGTTTAATCAAAGTTATCCAAGTTTGTGGTTTGAGTGACCAGATGACAAATATTCCTGATAGGGACGGTTAGCATGGTCCACTCTTTTGAGTCGACTTGGTTAATAGTCTTGATAAGGGGGTTATCCCGAGTTTGTGCCGAATAACCTATCAGCTTCTCCAAACCAGTATATTGGCTTATCAGACTTGGAAACCACCCCCCCTTTCTAATCTTTTCCCGGCAATCAAACCAGACTTTTAAAGGTTCTGTTAGGGGTGTTCACTATTCAGTTCAAATCGAAAAATCAAACCGAACAGAGCGATTCAGTTTTGTGGTGGTGTAATCCTGTTTGGGCCGGAGCCAAACGGGCCTCCACTAGAGAGAACGAGGAAGACGGACGCCGGTGCGGACGGAAGCCTGCAAGACCAGAAATGGATCAGGGGGCCCGGTGAAGACCGGGGAAACCCTCTGATGCCTGTCAGTGGAGAGCTTGCAAGGCAGGGGGTTTCAGAGTGTGAGAGTATGTTCGCGTGAGGGAGAACCTACCTGTGCATGGTCCTGTACTTGTGCTTTTATAGACGTTGGTGTCAAAGCGAACGTGCGTAACGTTGGCAGATCGTGCCTGAAAAGACGCCTTGATGGGGGCGCATACCGGGAGGAGTTATGCGCTCAGGTGCCCGTTGGGATGCCAGGCAGTTCGTGCCTCTTGATGATGGAGCGCGTGGCCTGGGGCGGTTATAACTGCGGCGTAAGCCAGAGAGCCTACTCGGCACCCTCTGGACACACCTTCCGAGCAGGTGACCCACATGGGGGCTCGAACGTGCTGTTCGGTGATATCCAGGGTTGTTCTGCGCAGCAGGATTAACATCCCTGTTCGAAAGCCGTCCGCAGTTGTTCGGTATAGATGACCTGCCCGGGGATATGCCGCTGCGGAGCTTGACAACTTCCGATCACGGGGGTCATACATTGGAGGTCTTTGAACCACCCTGATGAGGCGTGGCCTCCGGAGATGGTACCACGTTTGTTGACAGGGCAAGAGAGGGCCGTAATGGGCCATCATGGGCCTAGGTGACCAGATTTGGCCACCACACTTGCCCCCCACGCTCTCGAGTGGCTCAATAAGACGGGCACTTCGAGGGCGTCGCTTCTGCGTTTAATGCGATGGCCCGTTGCGGGGTGCCGCCGCTTGGGGTCCTGTCAAACGGCTAACCAGTCATGATGGGTGCGAAGCCGTGTCGAGCCAGGAGTGTCGTCGCTGCGTTCGAACGGCCGCCGACGCTGTACCCGAGGATGAATTTTCGAAACTGGAAGGAGCGGCGTTTTGAGGCCCACCTTGAATTTCGCTCCCTCCCCTTTCCTTATAAGGAGGGGAGGAGGCGAAGGCGGGAGCCACGCCTACGAAAAACCTTCCTGCATTCCAACCCTTGAGTTTCTTGCCTGCCTAGCTTTCCACCTTCTTCTTCGTCTCCCCTTGCTGCTGCTGCTTCCTGCGACTCTTCTAGCGATGGCGAGCCGAGGGAAGGCCGTTGCCGGAGCAAGCGGGGTGTCCATCGCGGCGGCCAGCGGACCACGGTACCGCCATTACAGCGGACTCCGTGAGCGCTTCAGGATCGGCGACGAGTATGAAATCATCGACGCGAAGTAGGGGGAGTCGATCCTGGTGAACAAACCAGGCTGCCTCCTCCTCTCCGTGGATCACTTGGAGGCGGGCTTCCGGCTACCGCTGCCGGAAGTGGCGAAGGCGCTCCTGAACTGCTGGGGCGTTTCGCCAATACAACTAACGCCCAACACCTGGAGATACATCTGCATCTTCGGCGTCATCTGCAAGATTAAAGAGATCAGGGGCTCGGCGGATGTTTTTCGAGCTCACTTCATGTTGTCTGCTTCCCGAGCGTCAGGAGCAGACATTTACTACGCAAAGCACCGAACAGACCGGATGCACATCGGGCTGTCCAACAAATATTCCAACAACAAGGGTTGGATGGACTGGCTGTTTTTTGTGCGCCACCGGGGTGGTGCTGAGTGGGGATTCTTCACTGTCATCGCTCGGCGCAGAAGGACAGCTTTCCGAAGCTGATCCAGGACGAGGCAAGGGCGTCGGACCGTCTTCTCCGAGCAGGTGTTCGGAATGGAGAAGGCTACGTGACCGAGTTCTTGCTCGTCAAGTACGGCGTGAGTAAACCATGGAGTAAGTATACGGACACTTGGTCATTTACTCACTGGTTTTAGTGACCTCGCTCTAACTTTTCCTCTTCTTCTTTTCTTTATGCGCAGCTGCCGAAGAGCTGGAGGCCGGAAGGGATCAGGAGGCGAATGAAGACTTTGCCGAGCTAATCTCTGTTTTGGCGCACATGGTGTATGAAGGCGACGACGTCGCCGCCGTTGTTCGGGTTCCCTCCGCCGTGAGGGTTGGCACCGCAGTGACAACGGCACTCGTTGCTCCTCCTCCTGCTGAGGAGCGTCCAGCCAAGGCGCGGGCCCCTGAAAAGGGGCCTGGAATGATTCGCCTGAAGAAGAAGGCCACCAAGGAGGTGGTTTCGGCTAGAGCTCGGACTTCTCCGGAGAAGGGAGACGAGGCTAGTCGGCCTTCTGCTTCCGAAAAGAAGAGGCCGGTTTTGTTTGACGAGAGCGCGGAGGAGGCGGAAGAACTCCGTGCTCGGAAGAGGAAGAAGACGGTCTGACCTACTCCTCCACGCGACGAGGAGAGGACTGAGGAAGAAGAAGAAGAGGCGCCGTTGCTGCTGCGCAGAAGAAGCAAGGCCGTAGAATCGGCCGATCAGGGAGTGCCACGGGTGGCCTCCGCGACGCACCCAGAGGTCGCGCAGCAGATGGCGACCGAGCTGGGGCTCGTCATCGTAAGTGAAGGGTCCGAGAGCCCTGCTGGAGGAGAGGCCAGGGGCTCCACTTGCTCGAAGGATAGGGAGCCCTCTGATGCTTCCAACGTTGGTGGTGCCGAGCACGGTGCTGCCAGCAACACTGCCGGGGCTTCCTCCAGGAGGAGTGGAGAAGTTGCGGTGTCTCCTGCTCGGCAGGAGGAGGACGCTGATGCGGCAGAGGTTTCTGCCCCTGCTGGGGTGGTAGCTAGCAGCGCGGTAGCTCCGGCGCCAAGCGCAACTCCGTCCAAAGGACAGGAAGTGGCTCCTACTATAAGGGCCACTGAAAGAGTGGCTGTGACGACGGGGACGTCCGAGGAGGTTGCTGCTACCGCCGGGGGTATCCTGCCCCCCATGCCCCCCACCGAGGTGGTTGCTAATGTAGATGCAACCTCCAAGGTAGTTGAAGTTGCGGGGGGGGAGGCCGCGGATGCTGGGGGCAGTGTTCGGGCTGAAGAGTCCGACGACGACCGAAGACCCCTTAGTGAAGCGCTGCTCAAGAGGCTTCCCGAAGATCCCTCTGTGGCAGCGTTGGAGGCGACCCTTCGGCGTATGGAGAACGCGCCAAGGAAGCTGCCCGCGAGCCCCACTGCTTCTCACCTTGACCAGCTAGCAAGGTGTCTAGACCTTCCTTTTGAGCAGACTCCGGAGAGGTCAGTGGAAGGTTACCACCCAGAGGGTCAAGGGGAAGATGGGTTGAGCGACGTTGACCTGGAGGCGCTTGCAGATGGGATGTCCAAGTCACTGGGCATTCTGAAGGCTCTGGCTGTTCGGGGCCAGAGACAGAAGTATCTCTTTGAGGCGCAGATAGATTTCTGCAAGGACCTCTCAGCGAGGCATAAAGCTCGCGAGGCAGCGCTGGAGAAGGAGGTGAAGAACCTCAAAGCTGCCCTCCACGCTTCGAAGCTAGATGCTACCTTGGCGCGGGCCGAAAAGGACGCCCTGGCCAAGGTGGTAGTAGATGCGGGGGCCCGTGCTGTTGCTGAGTACAAGGCCGGGCCGGAATACAAGGAGGACTTGGAGCAGTATGGAGCCCGCTGCTACAGGGTGGGTCTCAATGCTGGGAAGGATCTCGGAGAGCGGCTTTCCTGGGTTGAACGCGCCCGAGAAGCCTTTGAGGCTGCTGTTCGGGAGTGCCGGCGTCGCACTCATGACGCCCGTTTAGATGGTGTGCGCTTCGCACAATTCCAGTCCGGGCGGATGCCCCTTCGGGTGAAGATGCTGGACCTTCCGAACAAGCTCCTTAATCCCCATGTTCCATGTTCTTCTTGTATTTCCCTTTTTGTAGTCGCATTTGTGAAAAAGAAAGAATTAGTAAATGAAAATTTCCTTTTCTATGTTTCGACTATGGCGTCTCTTTTTCTATCTTCTCCCTTTCGTCATTGTTCCTGCTCGGTTGGAGGTCTGCGGATTTTATAAGCATTGTATGTACAGCGCAGATCATTGAGAACCGTAGGAACATGGAGAAGAGAAGTGGGATACCGAACGAAGGCTTTTACAAATGGTAAGCCTTGAGGTTAGATACATGCCAAGTCCTGGGTATGGCTTCGCCACTATGGGTAGTTAGCTTATATGAGCCTTTCCCAAGGACATGGGTGACCTGATAAGGTCCTTCCCATTTAATGGCAAGTTTGTCGATTGCTCTTCGGAGATCCGAAGCCGAACAGCGGCGCAAAACCAAATCCCCCACGTTGAACCGCCTTTCCTTGACTCGCGCATTATAATACTGCGCGAGCCGTTGCTGATAAGAAACGAGGCTAATGCTGGCGTCGTTTTGTCGCTCGCTAAGCATGTCCAAGTTTTCCCGAAGAGCACGGTTGTTGGCGGCTTCGTCGAAGTGGGTTGTTTAGATGGTGGGAAGGGCTACTTCCAGAGGTACAACAGCTTCTGAGCCGTAAGCCAAATGAAAAGGTGTTTCTCCTGTAGCTACCCGAGCAGTCGTTCGGTGACACCAAAGGACGTTTGGGAGCTCGTCAATCCATGATCCACCCGCCGCCTCCACTCTTGTGCGGATCCCGTGCAGCAGTGTTCGGTTGGCGTTTTCGACCAAACCGTTAGCCTGGGGATGAGCCACGGAGGTGAAGTGGTTGTAGATCCCGAGCTCGGCACATTTCTGCTTGAAGAATGTGCTGTCGAACTGCTTCCCGTTGTCAGAAGTGATCACCCTTGGAATGCCAAACCTGCAGAGGAGGTTCTTCCAGACGAACTTCCACGCGGCTTGTTCAGTGATCGTAGCTACAGGTTCGGCTTCGATTCACTTGGTGAAGTAGTCGATAGCTACGAATAGGAACTTCTTCCGACCTTGGGCCTCTGGAAAGGGACCCAAGATGTCAACGCCCCACCTGGCGAAGGGGCGCGGCTCGAACAGGCTGTGAAGCTGTTCGGCAGGCTGCTTGATGAGTTCTCCGAACTTTTGGCATTCTGGACATTTCCTGACGAAGGATATGCAATCCTTCTGAAGAGAAGGCCACCAGAACCCTGCTCGGATAATGCTGCGCGCTAGCGTTCTGCCCCCCAGGTGGCTCCCGCACAGCCCTTCGTGGACTTCTTCTGTGGCCGCAAGAGCCTCCTCAGGGTTGAGGCAACGTAGAAGAGGTCTTGAAAGGGACCGTCGGTACAGCTTACCTTCCACGAGGGTGAAATGCTGAGAGCGCATCCTGACTCTCCGAGCTTCGCCCTATTCGGGCGGAAGCTCACCCCGGAGTAAGTATGCCAAGAGAGGGTCCACCCAACTCGGAGTTGGTGGGCCCGTTTCTATGGCTGCTATATTTACCTCCGTGCTCGGTAAGGCGAGCTCTTCAATAAACACGGAGCGGGAAGGAGCGATGTCACCTGAAGATGCCAATTTGGCCAGTGCATCAGCTCGCGCATTCTGCTCCCGTGGAACATGTATGACTTCGAAGTATATGAGGCCCTCTGTTTGGCTCTTGACCTGTTGGAGGTATTCAGCCATGCGGGGTTCCCTCGCTCCGAACTGCCCACTCACCTGGCTGGCAACCAATTGGGAGTCACTAAAGACTCTAAGCCGAATGGCTCCAAGGTGTCTAGCCATGCGGATACCGGACAGCAAAGCTTCGTACTCGGCTACGTTGTTGGAGGCTGGAAAGCGGAAGCGGAGGGCGTATTGGAATTATAACCCCTCCGGGGAGGTGAGGACCAAACCAGCTCCACTCCCTGTGACGCAAGAGGATCTGTCGACGTAGAGCTCCCATGGGGGTTCGTCTGCCAACGGTGGATCCTGCTCGGCCGGGAGGGTACATTCCGCCACGAAGTCTGCTAGCGCCTGCGCTTTGACCGCCGTCCTCGGTCGAAAGCTAATGTCGAACTCACCAAGCTCTATCGCCCACTTAACGAGCCTGCCGGAAGCCTCCGGCCGCTGAAGGATGGATTTCAGCGGTTGATCGGTTAAAACCGTGACAGAATGGGCTGAAAATAGGGCCTAAGCTTCCGGGCAGCCATGACGAGAGCAAGGGCGAGTTTTTATGCCCTGGGGTACCTCCTTTCAGCTTCTTGGAGGACCCTGTTAATGTAGTATACCGGATGCTACGCCGCTCCTACTTCTCTGATCAAGACTGCGCTGATGGAGTGTTCGGTAACCGAAAGGTACACGAACAGAGGCTCCCCGAGCACAGGCTTTGAGAGAACAGGAGGGGCTGCCAAATATGTCTTCAGCTCGGTGAAGGCAGCCTCGCACTCGTCAGTCCACCGTACTTGCCCCCCTTGCTTCGAGGCGCTTCTAGGGCCTCGGAGCAACTTTAAGAAGTTAAAACTTCTTTCTGCTGCTCGGGACATGAACCGGTTCAGTGCCGCAAGACGCCCTGTCAGACGCTGGACGTCGCGCACTGTCTTTGGACTGCTCATCTCAAGCATGGCTTGGATTTTCTCTGGGTTTGCCTCTATTCCTCTGTTTGACACGAGGAAACCGAGGAACTTGCCCGACCGAACACCAAACGCGCACTTGGCTGGGTTAAGCTTCATATTGTACTTTCGCAGAGTTGCGAAAGTTTCCTGGAGGTCGGAAATGTGGTCAATGCTCGGAAGCGTTTTGACCAGCATGTCATCCACATAGACTTCCATGTTGCGCCCGATCTGCTGCTCGAACATCTTGTTGACCAGCCGCTGGTAAGTTGCGCCCGCGTTCTTTAGACCGAAAGGCATTCTGGTAAAACAGTACAAGCCTAGGTCTGTGACGAACGTCGTGGCGTCTTGATCCGGGGGATGCATACTGATCTAGTGGTAACCAGAGTAGGCATCCAAAAAGCTGAGAAGCTCGTGACCGGAAGTAGCATCCACCAGCTGGTCAATGCGCGGCAGAGGGAAGTTGTCTTTTGGCGTTGCTTTATTGAGATCTTTGTAATCCACGCACACACGCCATTTACCGTTGGCCTTGCGTACGAGGACCACATTGGAGATCCATCTTGGGTATTGGGCTTCTCGGAGGAGCCCAACAGTTCGGCTTTTGACTACGTGATCCTGAATCATAGTCTGTCATTCTCAGTTCATAGGTCGCCTCCTTTGCTGAACTGGTGAGATGCGGGGATCCAGACGGAGGCGATGCACCATGACTTCCGGAGGAATGCCCGGAAGCTCATCATCAGATCAGGCGAACATGTCCAAATTGGCCAACAGGAAGGCTGTGTAGCGCTGCTGCTCGGCCTCTGTCAACAAGGCGCCAAAGTATAAGACGTGTTCGGGGTCATCGTCTACCTGGATGGGGACTAAATCTTCAGCAGGCGTTCCTCGGCTGGTGGAAGGCTGATTGGACGTTGGAGGGGCTGGATCAGTGAGTGGTTGCTTGTCCCTTAAGGAGAGGACATAGCACCGGCGAGACTCGCGCTGGCACCCGAGTACTTCGCCGAATCCGTTCGGAGTAGGGCACTTCATCTTCTGATGGAGTGACGAAGGTACTGCTTTGATGCGCCCGATCAGACCTCTGCCGAGGATAGCATTGTATCCAGGCATGTTGCTGATGACCAAGAAGTCAACAATCTTTGCAACGACCCACTTCCACCCGGTATGGTTATACCAACCCACATCGGATGAGAGCAAGCCGCTACAGGAGAGAATACCCCAACAAGTAACAAATGAGCTGAGATATACACAAATAGAGTCGAATAAATGCAACGGAATTTAAATAAATCTTATTCCATCAACTTTTAAATCCACATACCACAGTCTGAATAGTTCAACAAGAGATAACATAGGTGCAAAATGTTCCAAATACATAGCCGATTCCAAGTACATTTAAACAAAATCCAAATTTCAATTGTAGCATTACATACTTATGAAATATAAATTACAATTCTTCAATCCTTTAGTCCAACTCCACTTCAAATCTTGCTAGCTCCTCCGCTGCTAATTTCCTGAAATGTTTAGCAAGAGTGAGTCTACGCAATAGACTCAGCAAGTAACTTAAGATTCAATACATACATGCTTTTTACCAATTAACACAATAAAATTTCAGCAGTTAATCATACATGATCATGCTATAACCTAAACAAATTCCATTAACCAATTATCTAAACAAATGTAAACTAAAATCTAAACAAGATCACTAACATCATAGTGTCGTTAACATGAGTAAAATACACATTCACACGTTTTCATGCTTTCTCCAAGTCATTGTAAAGTTGCACAACTAAACCATGGAAACATATACAAGATAGGTAGCACTCCTAGCATGATTTCTAACTCACTTCGCATGCAATCATATACAATTTACTTCACATTTAGCTTGCTAGTTTTATACAAATTTATCACATTCATATTACCTTTGCATAGGGATCACTTTTAACTATACACCATGATACTAAACACATGCGCATCCAATCATTCAAATTCATGAATATGAAAGCATATACTTACATTTTGGTACTAATGGTAACATCACTTTTAGCAATTGACATTTATACATAAACACATACACACACACATTTGTACACATCAATAAACAATTTATCAATTAACACTATTGTCATTTACACTTATACTATTTTCTCATTACACACAACCATATGATAACCTTGGCTTTCACATACACTCACTTTGTTCTATCACACATACTTATACACATTTCCCATTAATTCCTCTTTCACATTCACACCCTTCTTATCATTTCACTTTTGCACATAACATGTGCCACATTTACACATACCTTGCACATACCTTGTGCTATGAACACACATCACTTTTCTCATCACACCTATGCTTATTTTCACTTAATGCCAAGACACAGCCCAAACCACCACATAGACGATCACATGACACACACTTTCACATTCACATACTTAATCACCGGCATAGTGATAAGTCTTAATTCCTGCAGAAATCGGGGAAAGCCCTTCCCACCATTACCAGTGGAACTTGTCCACCTCCAGGATTTTACAAGACCCTTTGCCAGGGTGTACACTTTATCAAGACCCTTTCCTAGGGTATCACATAACACATTGAGCTTTCCCGTAGGGGCATTACTACAGTACAGCTCCAAGCATCTAGGGTGGCAGTGTCTTATGGCATACTTTTTATCTTGTCACATTAACCGTTTCACACACCTATACCACTTGTTCTCTCACATTCCATGCACACACTCATACATAATTCATACACACATAAGTCCTCCTTTACTGATTTTACCTTACTGTTGCAACTACAAAAAAATCATAATACAGATATAATCATAACTGAAATTTACTGCATCACATCAAGTCACAATTAACATGCTCACATAGTCATTCTTCACATTAAAATCCATAACAATACTTACTGTCATAAAAATAACATGAGATTTTAACCACAGACAATTTTAAGGTTTATAATCGCACATACAAGTTTTCAAATTTTTTTTTGAATCCTATCACAATTACAGAAATTAAAACATTCAGTTTCATGCCATTCATAATTCACTTTAACATGGAACATAACACGAACATCAGATTTAACCATTCACAACCCTGATCCTAACATAATCATCATCCCAGAAATTTTCCCTTGATTTATTGCACAACACACAATTTAATGTAAATTTTACAATTTCTACGCATGTCTTCTATTTCCAAAACAGAAATTCAGTAAATCCCACAGTCATGGAAAAATTCTCAAAATTTCAGGGCATGGACTGATACATATACACATGATATAGAAAAATCTAGGGCATTTATTCCTCAGGAATTAGGTAGACAGTAGATGAACATGCATAATCCACTTTTCCCCAACATGTATTTCAATAATCTAAAAATTCATGCCATCTACAAAAAAATGCAGAAATTTCCACACACATCACATTATCTATTTTACATAGCATATAAAATTTACACTATATCCTCATTGCGAAAACATATCGAAAATAATCACCTACCAGGAAGAACAGCTCACTGTTCTATCCTGAAGAACTTGGCGGCAGCCTCTGGCCGTTCAAGGGTTTGGACGGCACGATCTCTGGACGCCGATGGGAGATCTTGGCGTCAAGGGTATTGACGCCAAGTTCATGTCCGTGCAACAGGAGGGTCCAGGACACGATTTAAAATCCACAAAATTGCTGGGACCTAGGGCACATGTATAGGATTGAGATCTATAGGTTACTTGCCTCTCAATTAAATCTACAAGATCGGAATAAGCTGATGAAGCCCTCCTTGGGCAGCGCCAAGAAGCCTCCAGAAATCCTTTGCTCCGGGTTCTAGGGGGTTGCAGGCTGCAGTCCAACGCCGGGGAAGCTTTCTCCTACGTATGGCCTTCCTCCTTGTCGTAGAAGATCACCAGAAAACGCCTCCAGTCGCCGGATCCAAGCCCTCCAAGGTCAGTCCTTCCTCTCTCTCTCAGTTAGGGTTTCCTTTCTAGTAAAGAGCCAAGAGAGCTCTCTAGGTTGCAAAAGGGATGTGTTTTATAGACTAGGGGACAAGAGGGGTTCGTGCAAGGGTTGAAGGGACAGGTAAGGGCCGTTGGGAAGACATCTCCCCAATCAGAAGCCTGGCCCAATGAGTGTTCTCTGCGCTCTGGTGCGCACATAAAATTAGGGATATTGACGTCCACATCTATGGACGGCTACATTAGGGTTGGCGTCAGTCGATATGGACGCTGACATATCATGGGCATCCATCCATGTTGACGCCAAGACACTCTTCTGCCAGAACTTAAAATCATGCAGAACCATGCTTAATTCACACATATATGCACATGAACCCTACGTAGTATAGTGTATACACCACTACACCATGTAAACATCCAATATTTACTACTAATCCTACACATACATACATAGGTACATCAAGATAATAACACGTACATGAATATCTTCATACGCATACAATGTATACATATATATACACACAACATGACTCAACACACAAGAACTGTGTTTACACTACGTATATACATACAATGTATAAGGTATAATATGTATATTACTACACCACGCAATGGACAATGTTTACAATTAAACATACTCATGCATACCTAAGTATACCAAGGTGTTACATATGTAAAATTAGGTACACAATTATCACATGCATAAGACAACACACATGCGTACATACACATAGGCACTTCATATATTCGTACACAATATCCATGAAAGGGGTAATATAAGGTACACTTCAATATTTAGATGGTACTTGCATAATATTTGAATAGATACCTTATACACAAAATTGGCCAATTAATTATATTCACATATCATAATATACATCCTCGCATATACCCATGCAAAATTTATATTTATAATATGCACCATTTTCATGCACGCCATTTATGCAAGAACAAGTAAACATCATATACATAAAATAGAAGCGAGAAAAAGAAAATTCGGGGCCTTACACCCTCTCCCCCTTAAAAAGATCTTCGTCCTCGAAGATCGGATCACGTACCCTTGATGACATCTCGTTGCCGCTTCTAGTTCACTTAGACCGGTGCCTAAATTCCTACCGATGGCCATCTCGAGGAACAAACCTCTTCTTCTGATTCGGACAGTCTTTAATCCGATGGCTCTTGCTACCACACTTGAGACATCTTCCTAACCTCGTCCAACATACGTCTCCGCCGTGGCACTTGCTACAATGCACACATACGGGCTTCTCGTTGTCGGCTGAAGCTACTGGCTGAAAGGTTGATTCTATTGGTACCATAGTTGGTTGCTGTCTTTTCATGAGCTTTTTCATCTTCCTCTTTTGTCGCTGAAATGGTTCTGGCAACAATTCTAGTCTTGCTTTCTTCTCGGCCAAGTACAACTCCATTTCACTCTCTTGTTTGCACGCCGCGCTAAGAGCTACATCCATAGTTCTAAGGTCAAACGCCGCCAGTCTGGCCCTTATTGACGGTCTAAGCCCCATTACAAACTTCCTTACCTTGCGCCTCTCATCAACAACTATGTGTGGTGCATATCTAGACAACTCTGCAAATCTAGCCTCATACTCCAAAACTGTCATCGATCCCTGAGTCAATGCTAAGAATTCTTGCTCCATTTTGTCACGTATATGCTCAAGAACATACTTGGCCTGAAACATCCTTACGAAATCTTCCCAAGTAACCTCTAGCTCCACTCCCTCAAACCGCGTGCGAAGAACGGAAGACCACCACACATCCGCTCGCTCCTGAAGCATGTATGACGCCAGACTGATCTTGTCATCTTCTGCGCACCTAATGGCTCTGAATATCTTTTCAATTTCCCTGAGCCAACTTTCTGCAACTAACGGCTCACTCTCCCCCTTAAAAGAGGGTGGAGCCATCCTCTTGAACCTCTCCATGACGGGTACACCTCCTAAACCACGGTTCTGTTGAGCCGGTGCTAGAACCTGAGCCTCAAACTGAGTTTGAAAAGCCGCTTGTGTTTGCGCTTGAGTTTGTATTGCTTGTACAATCCCTTGCATGACTGTACCATAATCAGCCAACGGTGGCGGGGGCGATCCTTGAGGTGCTGGTACTTCATGTTGCTCTCCGTTGGTCCTACTTAATTCCTCATCTTGAATGGGCAGGCTCGAACGTCGAGTCCTTCCAGCCATTGCTACGAAATAAACACTAAGTTAGACTCCATTTATCCTCATACCTAACATACTATCATGTAATTATCTTACTACTTTTCAAGTACTATCATAATTATTCCTTGGATCTGGCTATCCACTACAAAGACTTAGAGATGTGATTTAGTTGATGGCTATTTATGTATAAGCTCAAACCAAAGGGCTCTGATACCATCTCTGCAACGACCCACTTCCACCCGGTACGGTTATACCAACCCACATCGGATGAGAGCAAGCCGCTACAGGAGAGAATACCCCAACAAGTAACAAATGAGCTGAGATATACACAAATAGAGTCGAATAAATGCAACGGAATTTAAATAAATCTTATTCCATCAACTTTTAAATCCACATACCACAGTCTGTATAGTTCAACAAGAGATAACATAGGTGCAAAATGTTCCAAATACATAGCTGATTCCAAGTACATTTAAACAAAATCCAAATTTCAATTGTAGCATTATATACTTATGAAATATAAATTACAATTCTTCAATCCTTTAGTCCAACTCCACTTCAAATCTTGCTAGCTCCTCCGCTGCTAATTTCCTGAAATGTTTAGCAAGAGTGAGTCTACGCAATAGACTCAGCAAGTAACTTAAGATTCAATACATACATGCTTTTTACCAATTAACACAATAAAATTTCAGCAGTTAAATCATACGTGATCATGCTATAACCTAAAAAAATTCCATTAACCAATTATCTAAATAAATGTAAACTAAAATCTAAACAAGATCACTAACATCATAGTGTCGTTAACATGAGTAAAATACACATTCACACGTTTTCATGCTTTCTCCAAGTCATTGTAAAGTTGCACAACTAAACCATGGAAACATATACAAGATAGGTAGCACTCCTAGTATGATTTCTAACTCACTTCGCATGCAATCATATACAATTTACTTCACATTTAGCTTGCTGATTTTATACAAATTTATCACATTCATATTACATTTGCATAGGGATCACTTTTAACTATACAACATGATACTAAACACATGCGCATCCAATCATTCAAATTTCATGAATATGAAAGCATATACTTACATTTTGGTACTAATGGTAACATCACTTTTAGCAATTGACAATTTATACATAAACACATAGACACACATTTGTACACATCAATAAACAATTTCTCAATTAACACTATTGTCATTTACACTTATACTATTTTCTCATTACACACAACCATATGATAAACCTTGGCTTTCACATACACTCACTTTGTTCTATCACACAATACTTATACACATTTCCCATTAATTCCTCTTTCACATTCACACCCTTCTTATCATTTCACTTTTGCACATAACATGTGCCACATTTACACATACCTTGCACATACCTTGTGCTATGAACACACATCACTTTTCTCATCACACCTATGCTTATTTTCACTTAATGCCAAGACACAGCCCAAACCACCACATAGACGATCACATGACACACACTTTCACATTCACATACTTAATCACCGGCATAGTGATAAGTCTTAGTTCTTGCAGAAATCAGGGAAAGCCCTTCCCACCATTACCAGTGGAACTTGTCCACCTCCAGGATTTTACAAGACCCTTTGCCAGGGTGTACACTTTATCAAGACCCTTTCCTAGGATATCACATAACACATTGAGCTTTCCCGTAGGGGAATTACTACAGTACAGCTCCAAGCATCTAGGGTGGCAGTGTCTTATGGGCATACTTGTTTATCTTGTCACATTAACCGTTTCACACACCTATACCACTTGTTCTCTCACATTCCATGCACACACTCATACATAATTCATACACACATAAGTCCTCCTTTACTGATTTTAACCTTACTGTTGCAACTACCAAAAAAAAATCATAATACAGACATAATTAAACTGAAATTTACTGCATCACATCAAGTCACAATTATCATGCTCACATAGTCATTCTTCACATTAAAATCCATAACAATACTTACTGTCATAAAAATAACATGAGATTTTAACCACAGACAATTTTAAGGTTTATAATCGCACATACAAGTTTTCAGACTTTTTTTTTGAATCCTATCACAATTACAGAAATTAAAACATTCAGTTTCATGCCATTCATAATACTTTAACATGGAACATAACACGAACATCAGATTTAACCATTAACAACCCTGATCCTAACATATCATCATCCAGAAATTTCCCTTGATTTATTGCACAGCACACAATTTAATGTAAATTTTACAATTTCTACGCATGTCTTATTTTCCAAACAGAAATTTCAATAAATCCCACAGTCATGGAAAAATCTCAAAATTTCAGGGCATGGACTGATACATATACACATGATATAGAAAAATCTAGGGCATTTATTCCTCAGGAATTAGGTAGACAGTAGATGAACATGCATAATCCACTTTTCCCCAACATGTATTTCATAATCTAAAAATTCATGCCATCTACAAAAAAATGCAGAAATTTCCACACACATCACATTATCTATTTTACATAGCATATAAATTTACACTATATCCTCATTGCGAAAACATATCGAAAATAATCACCTACCAGGAAGAACAGCTCACTGTTCTATCCTGAAGAACTTGGCGGCAGCCTCTGGCCGTTCAAGGATTTGGACGGCACGATCTCTGGACGCCGATGGGAGATCTTGGCGTCAAGGTATTGACGCCAAGTTCCTGTCCGTCAACAGCACAGACCGAACTCCAAATACCAAGTGAAAAGGAGGGTCCAGGACACGATTTAAAATCCACAAAATTGCTGGGACCTAGGGCACATGTATAAGATTGAGATCTATAGGTTACTTGCCTCTCAATTAAATCTACAAGATCGGAATAAGCTGATGAAGCCCTCCTTGGGCAGCGCCAAGAAGCCTCCAGAAATCCTTTGCTCCGGGTTCTAGGGGGTTGCAGGCTGCAGTCCAACGCCAGGGAAGCTTTCTCCTACGTATGGCCTTCCTCCTTGTCGTAGAAGATCATCACAGAAAACGCCTCCAGTCGCCGGATCCAAGCCCTCCAAGGTCAGTCCTTCCTCTCTCTCTCAGTTAGGGTTTCCTTTCTAGTAAAGAGCCAAGAGAGCTCTCTAGGTTGCAAAAGGGATGTGTTTTATAGACTAGGGGACAATAGGGGTTCGTGCAAGGGTTGAGGGACAGGTAAGGGCCGTTGGAAGACATCTCCCCAATCAGAAGCCTGGCCCAATGAGTGTTCTCTGCGCTCTGGTGCGCACAGAAAATTAGGGATATTGACGTCCACATCTATGGACGGCTACATTAGGGTTGGCGTCAGTCGATATGGACGCTGACATATCATGGGCGTCCATCCATGTTGACGCCAAGACACTCTTCTGCCAGAACTTAAAATCATGCAGAACCATGCTTATTCACACATATATGCACATGAACCTACGTAGTATAGTGTATACACCACTACATCATGTAAACACCCAATATTTACTACTAATCCTACACATACATACATAGGTACATCAAGATAATAACACGTACATGAATATCTCATACGCACAATGTATACATATATATACACACAACATGACTCAACACACAAGAACTGGTTTACACTACGTATATACATACAATGTATAAGGTATAATATGTATATACTACACCACACAATGGACAATGTTTACAATTAACATACTCATGCATACCTAAGTATACCAAGGGGTACATATGTAAAATTAGGTACACAATTATCACATGCATAAGACAAACACATGCGTACATACACATAGGCACTTCATATATTCGTACACAATATCCATGAAAGGGGTAATATAAGGTACACTTCAATATTTAGATGGTACTTGCATATATTTGAATAGATACCTTATACACAAAATTGGCCAATTAATTATATTCACATATCATAATATACATCCTCGCATATACCCATGCAAAATTTAATTTATAATATGCACCATTTCATGCACGCCATTATGCAAGAACAAGTAAACATCATATACATAAAATAGAAGCGGGAAAAAGAAAATTCGAGGCCTTACAATCTTGGTCACAATCTTTGGAGCCGTCCCTAAGGTGATCGGGAGGCAAACCCTTCTCATGGGCTGGACCGACACTCCCGAAAAAGAACAAGGCGAGTTTACAGGGGTGAGTTGATCGGTTCTCAGGCCCATGAGGACAAAACAGTCGTAAGCCAAGACATCAGGGGCACTTCCATTATCCACCAGAATCCGACGCACATTACAGTGATTGATGGTGGCCGAAATGACCAACGCATCGGTGTGCGGGGTCGTAACCCCTACAAGATCTTCGTCCGAAAATGTTATAACCTCCTCGGGTGTGCGCGTGCAGGACTGGTTGGATATGGAGCCGGCCGAGGTGCCGAAGGCCTATCTACAACATGCACTCGCCTTGCGTAGTCGCGTCGGCTTCGAGTGCTTTCTCCCCTGCGCCGAAGCCTCCCGCGATCACTTTGATCTCCTGCCCATTGGGCTCATTGTTGATCGGCTGCTCGGGAGTCCGCTCTCGGCGTCTGGGGCGCTCTTCATTCCGGCGCACGAACCGTCCAAGATAGCCGCGCTTGATAAAGTCTTCAATTTCGTCCTTAAGCTGGCAGTACTCGGAGGTATCGTGGCCGTGGTCGCGATGGAAGCGACAGTACTTGTTCTGATCACGCTTCCGGGGGTCGGAGCGCATCCTCTGTGGCCACCGAACAAATGCTTCGTTCCTGATCTCCGCCAAGATCTGTTCGGGTGCCACAGTGAGGGGGGTGTAGTTGGTGAAGGGCCGCGGACGGCGCGGCGAGTCACCGTTGCGTCGTCCCTTCTTCCGATCACGGTCGGAACCGTTGTCGGAAGGCCGCTTCTTATCCGACTGCTCCCCCTGCTCGGCCCTGCTTGCTGCCAGGCTCTCCTCGCAAGCCGCGTGGCGCTGTGCGATGGAGAGCAGCTCGGCAAGGGTGGCGGGTTGCTGAACGCCGAGGGTCCTCTGCAAGAAACCGTCGCGAGTGCCCTGGATAAGGGCACTGGTTGCCAGAGGGACGTCCAGACGCGAGATGCGAAGCGCCTTTGTTCGGAACCTCTTGACGAAGTCCCAGAGCGTCTCGCCCTTCTTCTGGCGCACAGCCAGAAGAGAAGCCGCCGTTCGCGGCTGCGACCTTCCACCAAGGAAGTTGTCCCGAAAAGACTTCTTCAATTGGCGGAAGGAGGTAATGGAGCCCGCAGGGAGGGTCTCGAACTAGGCCCTGGCGGTCTCCTTAAGGGTTGCAGGGAAAGCCCTGCATTTGGCCGCATCCGATGCTCCGTGGAACACCATGTGCGACTCGAAGCCGTGGATGTGGTCGGCCGGATCGGTAGTGCCGTCGTAGGGTGCGATGGTGGGTAGAGGGAGCTTGGAAGAGACCTGAGCTTCCAGGATCTCCCTGCTGAAAGGGGAGCGGAAGTCCAAGTCATCCTCCGCCGGAGCTTTTCCCTCCGCACGCTGAACCATCGCGTCCACGGGGCGCTCGAGGTCGACCACACGCCTTAAGCGCCTGGCGAGCTCCTGTTCGGAATTGGCGGGGTCTCCCCGTCCGGACGCGTGGGAGTTGCCCCCCACGACCGATCGCAGCGGACGGGGGGGGGGGGGGGGCGACGGAGCGACGGGGCGAACGTCCGCGGCGCTCCGGTGCTCGCTCCTCGGACAGGGCTCGGTGGGAGCGGCGCGGCGAGTCTGCCTGCTGCTCCTGAGGCGCGGGGAGGATGCGAGAGCGTCGATGCGACGACTCCGCCTGGCGCTCGCGCGGCAGGGAAACCACCGGGGCCGCTGCTCCCGCCAGCTGAACCTACAGGGCGAGGCAAACGCCTGTCAACTGCTGCATCTGCCCCCGAAGTTCTGCTACTTCAAGGGCAGTTGCGGGTGCGGCGGCCGCCGGTGCAGGGACATCGTGGTTAACGCCGGCAGGGGTGACGTTGACGTCTACGGGAGGGGATCGACGACGAGAGTCCCCTCGTGATTGACGGGACCTCGTCGCCCTGCTCCCCACATTCTGGTACGAGGATCGTCCGCGAGCCATGGCTACGTCGTTTCCCACAGACGACGCCAAATGTGGTGGTGTAATCCTGTTTGGGCCGGAGCCAAACGGGCCTCCACTAGAGAGAACGAGGAAGACGGACGCCGGTGCGGACGGAAGCCTGGAAGACCAGAAATGGATCAAGGGGCCCGATGAAGACCGGGGAAACCCTCCGATGCCTAAGTCAGTGGAGAGCTTGCAAGGCAGGGGGTTTCAGAGTGTGAGAGTATGTTCGCGTGAGGGAGAACCTACATGTGCATGGTCCTGTACCTGTGCTTTTATAGACGTTGGTGTCAAAGCGAACGTGCGTAACGTTGGCAGATCGTGCCTGAAAAGGCGCCTTGATGGGGGCGCATAACGGGAGGAGTTATGAGCTCAGGTGCCCGTTGGGATGCCAGGCAGTTCGTGCCTCTTGATGATGGAGCGCGTGGCCTGGGGCGGTTATAACTGCGGCGTAAGCCAGAGAGCCTGCTCGGCACCCTCTGGACACACCTTCCGAGCAGGTGACCCACATGGGGGCTCGAACGTGCTGTTCGGTGATATCCAAGGTTGTTCCGCGCAGCAGGATTAACATCCCTGTTCGGAAGCCGTCCGCAGTTGTTCGGTATAGATGACCTACCCGGGGATATGCCGCTGCGGAGCTTGACAACTTCCGATCATGGGGGTCATACATTGGAGGTCTTCGAACCACCCTGATGAGGGCGTGGCCTCCGGAGATGGTGCCACGTTTGTTGACAGGACAAGAGAGGGCCGTAATGGGCCATCATGGGCCTAGGTGACCAGATTTGGCCACCACAAGTTTGATTTGATTCGGTTTGAACATGGAAAAAAATTGGTTTGGTTCCAAACCAAACCGAAAAAGAAAATTCGATTTGGTTCGATTTCTAAGTTCTAGAAACCAACCAAACCGATTAAACCGAATTATAATAATAAATTTTAATTTGTATATATCTATCAATTTTTTTCAATATATATATGTAAAAATAGATATTATGGAGGTTAATATGATCATCAACATTTAATACTTCATTTCAAATATTATTTGATAGTAATTTATTAGAGAAATAAGTGATTAAAATCTTATTTAAGATTAAGAGAATCTAAAGGTCCATTATTTTCAAGTTAAACCAAATCAAATCGAACCAAACCGAAATTAATTCGGTTTGGTTTGGTTTGGTTTTAAGGGACTTCGGTTTGGTTTGATTTCTTAAAAATCTCCTATAAACCAAACCAAACCGTGAACACCCCTAGATTCTGTTCTTCTCTTCTATGCATGTATATGTTTGCCTCCAAACTTTTTTTCTGCCCTTGATGAAATCCTGGGCACTCTTTGGCGGCCTCATCCATGTTTTGAAGATAACAATAGTGCGCTAAAAGGCAGCCAGAAAAGAACCTGAACCTCCCAGTCCAAACTCCAAAGTGTTGCAGTAGTCCTGCCATCCTCTAAGGGATAGATCAGGAATAAAGTGAGGATATCTTCGAAGCTATCCTCAGTTTATCCCCGATCTATCTTAATACCAAACAGCCCTAAAGAGACCCAGAAACACATGTAAACCATCAAAATAAGAAGAGAAATGTGAGCTACCTGAGCAACCGGGTAGAAAATCTGAGTTGGATCAGATTGGTTGGGCGCGGGGCCCCACGTCGGCACCCGACCAATCCGAGCAGGTGCCGAGCATTCCAGCAATGCTTTTCTACCTGGGAAAGCACTTCTCAAATATGAAATCTGCAGAGTTAGTTCATTCCTCTGACCTTGTCGATGCCAACCCATTTCCTAAAAGACTTCACATGCTCAAGCCTCTTACTCTGAGCATCTGTTCTGGCATCTGTCTTATTCAAATTCCTGTACAGGTTCTCATGCAACCTCAGAAACTCCCTCCTGAATTTCCACTTATCAACATACATATCATGCTCTGCCATGCAGCTTACAATCTCCATGGCTCTCTCAAAGTAACCCCCTCTTATAAAATTCCAGAGCAGGCATTCAAACAGGTCTCTATCGGCAAGCAAAGCACCACCATCCAACCTCCTCTTGATTTCTCCCCACAGGATGGCTATCTCACGATATGCCTCCAAGGATGAGTACCCATTTGTCAGATGACTGAAGGTCTGCACAGTGGGCTGCACTCTCCTCTCATGCATCCTTCTAAATGTCCTCACCGCATCCTCCATCATTTTAGCCTTGCAAAAGAAGAAGATGGAAGAGTTGAATTCATAGGTCAAATGATCCCTTGACCCATCATCTTCCCTGGCTTCTTCATCCAAGAACTTGGCCAAGCATGACCCACTAACTGGATCAGTAAGATTATGAGCAGGCAACAATTCTTCTGACAAACACAGAGATATAGCCTCCTCATCAGGCAAATTCTCCAGCATGCCTCCTTTTCTCATTTGCCTCAGGAGAACCTTAGCTTCACTGAGTAGATTTTGCTTGGAATAAGCAGTCAAAAGTGAGGCATATGTAGCTTCTGGGACAGCAGCTCCAGCTGATTCCATGTCATCCAGGATGTCATGGGCAGTCTCCAGCCAACCTAATCCAACACAGGCAAGTATAACCTCTGAGATTAGATTGTCTTCAGCTGAAACTTGCACAGCCTCATGTATGCTCTCTAACAATTTAGACAGCTCCCCTACTCTTTTGAGCCTTACAAACCCATAGATGAGCTTGGCAATGGCAGTATTGCTGGGACGAAGCCCCCTGTCTGTGAACATGATGAGCCCAAAGTGGCACTCTGGTTCAGCTACTAAATCACACCCCAGCAATGTGGGCTCAATCAGCATTTTGCATCCAGACTTCAGATTGCCCGATCCAACCTGGACCAGGCTAGGCTTCCCAAGCACAGATTGCTGGGTTCTCAGCTTCGGGCGGCGCCGGTACAAATCCAGCACGAGCTCTGCGGCGGCGGCGATGTCGTCGAACTTGAAGTGTAAGCTCAACAAGCAGCCATAGAACTGCTGATAGTGGCGGTCCAGCAGAGCCGACGATGGCACTGAGTCCACGTGCAGCTTTAGCCTCTTCAGATCCTCTCTATGTCCATTCATCTCGTAAACGCGAGCAACGGCGACGATGGTGTTCGCGTCTGCCACCACACCCGTCCTCGGCATTAGGTCGATCAGCTGTTGGGCCTCCAATGGTGACCCGTGCCGCAGGCAGGCGTCCAGGACGAGATTGAAGAGAGTGGTGCCGGGCTTTGTGAGCTTCGACCGCTTGGAATCGAGAGGGCACTGCGTGAAGCACTCGCACAGCTCGATCAGAATACCGGAGGCCAGATGCGAGCCCACCGGAGTCTTCACCAAGTGGGAGAAGGCGGAGCTCCAGACGGGGGCCGGCGGGAGCTTGCCGCGCTCCAACATGACCCTTAGGACCGTCGCGGCCGGTTCCGGCATCTGGGCGCGCGCCAGCGCGAGGGCGAGCCTGGCCAGGGCGTCGTAGTGGAGAAGATCCGCCCTCTTCCGCGACAGAGCCACCGCCAGCTCGCACGCCCGGCGGAGGCGGCCGGTGTCGGAGGAATAGGAGGAGGCGGTGATCAGCCCGCCGATGAGAGCCTGGGGTGGGAGGAGGCCGGCGCCGGCGCCGGCGCCGCCGGAAGCCCGGAGAGCGTCAAAGGCGACCCATGCCTCGTCGACGCGCCGGGCTTTGAGGGCGAGCTCGATCCTGCTCACCAGGTCCTTCGCGCGGGAGGAGGCAGCTGCGGTGGTGGGAACGGCGCCTCCTCTTCCTTCCCACGATAGGTGGTGGGGGTGAACGGTGGCCCGAGAGAGATGGCGGAGGCCTATGAACGTGCGCACTGGTGCAGAAGCTGCTGCGGCGGCGGCGGCGGCCTGGGAGCGGGAGCGCGTATGGAGAAGAAGCCTCTCCAGGGAAGAAAGCATTTCGTCGAACGGTCGCTGCATGAAAGAGTCGAACACGACGGGAAGGTAGGGGGTGGAACTGTGGAAGGAGTTTGAGATTCTAGTCACTGTAAGTTTTTACAATTAGTTTTATACCCCTAATATGACTTAATTTAGCTTTATACTTTAAAACGTATTATTTTCTTAGAAATACGTCCTTCTCAGACTTTTTGTTTATTACGATTCTTATAATTATTTTTGGCCGCTGAAAAGGGCTTACTCTTAAGAAAAGTTAAGTTTCTTAAATTCAGAGTTAAATAGTCAAGTTATGCGAATTAAAAATGGATCGGAAAAAGAATAGAGAGATTAAAAAATTAACAAAATTATGAAAAATTGTTTATGGACCATATTTACGGTCTCGAGTAGGGTTCGCCGTGCCACCGTGATATGCGGCGGCACAGGTCCCCTAGAAGGTGTTGGTCGCGAGGAGGGGGGATGGTGTTCGCCACGGGGAGGGGGGGGGGGGGGTTCTCCGCGGGGATGGGGGAAGAAGATGGGGAGGGGGAGGGGGGGGGGGGTTTCGATCACTGCCGTCGTAGCCCAACATAGAGGAGGTGGTGGCGACAAAGGTCGTGATACGCGAGGTAGACACGAAGGAGCAAGCACCACAGGAGAAGCCACCCGATCTCCCGACGAGTTATTCTTCATGCTATAGGAGGTACGTCGGGGCACAGTGCGGCTATTGGCCGAGGAGTAGCAGGCGGATGTGCTCTAGGTGGTCGATTTAGGCGCGGGGGGGGGGGGGGGGGGGGGGTGCGTTCACCATAGGGGGAAAAAATGGAGGGAAACTAGTGCTGAGTTGGGAGGATCGGTGCGATACGCATCGTATCACACCGTTTCATCAGAGACTCGGCACGATCGAGTCTCACGGTACCCTCAACCGTGGTCTCGGGAAGAAGTTTTAAATCGACCAGTTATATTTTGAAAAAGCACTTTTTCTTGAACTTCCAAAGGCATCCATTTCTTCTAACATGATATAAAAAAAATGAAGTGCTTATTGTTAGAAGTAGTAAGACTGAGTTGGATTCATCGAAACGATTTCAACTCCATCATATCATATCTTTGTTGTGAGGTCATGTTTACCTCTATCATTGTCATTGCACATTGTCATCAATCACCAGTGTCTTTAGTTGTTGATGCTATTGCCACCACCCACCCCCTCAGTATGATCATTAGTTCGATGACATGAATGTTCTTGTGAATGCAGCGTGGTGGAGTTAGATTAGTTCCAACTAATTTAGCTCAATCTTGTTACATAGTTAACAATTAAGACCACCTCTAACTAGGAGCAAGGGTACTTTCATTATTCTCTAGTTCTTGACAAGTCTTATACGAAAATTAATAGAGTACAGACATAGAGAATTGCAAAAAGAACCATATTATAGGTAATTGTAGCAATGCCACTCTTATATACATATTAATAAATTTCTCATTTCCATAAATGTAAGTGCATAAATATCCCTGTGATTAACTGCCGTCAACAAATACACTTGACAACGCATCAAGGGAGCAATAGTTTTGTTTTGTATATACATACATATATATGGGTTGTGCTATGGTTTTGTTTTATTTTATTCCCTATTTGACAATCAAGTAAAAGGTGCAGAGGTAGGGTAACCTTATATAAGGTAACCCCAAGTGAATAGAAAAATATTTTGCAATTGTTCCTCGACTAACCCCTATTAAAGGGCGAGTTCAGGCTACCAGAGGGTTCTCCCACTGATAAGTTACCTAGAGTTACTACGGCGCCTCTTGGTAACTCGCCGATAATTTACCCAGGTTTTCAAATTGTAAAATGAGTTACTTGGCGTGCTAATAGGAACTTACCAGGACTTACTTGACTACCTGGTCTTTGAGAAATACTCGTTATGTTCTTTGACGTGGATTGTTTGACAATTAATCTTATTAATTAAAATTCTGACAAGATCTCTCTCTCTCTCTCTCTCTCTCTCTCTCTCTCTCTCTCAACTAATAAATTTTTTTACCAAGTAATCTACATCACTTTTAGTATCCTCTTTAGAGGGTAATAAGTATTTCTCTATCTTCATTTAAGTCTGTTGACATGTGGATGTTATGATGCCTCTAGCATCGAAATATCACAATCAAATAAAAGTGGGAGTTTTTTAGGGGTATGAAAATAAAAAAAATAAAACTTTAAATATAACATATATATATGTATCTGTCGTGTCGTTGTGATCCTGAGTCGGCTCATGCCAAAGCCAACGAGAGCCCTGGCACCCACCCCCTCGTGGAGGGAGAAGGGAGGGGTGCGCGAAGGTTGGGGGGGACTCAGAGGGGGAGGGCCCCTGGAGGGCGGAGGGGGGTATCCAGAAGAGGGGGGCCATTGGAGGGGGAAGGAAGGGTGCAGGGAGGAGGAAGTCGGGGGGTGGGGGAGGAAGGTGTCAATATGACATGAATTGTATTGTACCATACTATAGATGGTTCAACACAGCCGATTTGAATTGCACGACCAATGTTGCATCAAATCAGATGACACAAGGACGTGATCCAACAGTGGAAGCCCCTCTGTGCTCTATGTCTTGCGCGAGCATGTGGTGTGCCTCACATGCACGTTCACATAGAGACATATATTTCAATCTTTTTCACTTTTTTTTACTTAACCTCAATGGTTTGGGGGGGGGGTGCGGTTGACGACAAACTTTGTCATTATTTGTAAGCTTATTTTTGGAACTAACAAGTGGAGATGTGAAGAACACTTCGTAAATGTGGTTAGACTTTAACATAAATTAGTTTTACATATCTAAATGCAATAGACAAAGAGGATGATGAAGTCGGTCCCAAACTTACAAAAGTTGTTGTAGATCGACCTCAAGAATCTGAGATGAAGAACTTGGAGCTGATAATAGAGGGGAAGTCGAAGTTGTTTGATGTTGTGGATGCCGATGTTGATCACGATCTGACCGATAGAAAATAAAATTTGAGAAATGATTTCTTTTGACGCTCAAGTCAGAAGTCAATTCGAGAAGGGGACCAAAGAAAAGTAGAGCAAGCAATGGGGGCAAGAGAAAGAGAGATGCACTTTGGGCTGAGATCCCTAGGTGGGATCTGCAACTAGGGCTGTAAACGGATTCGGATAATATCCGGATCCGATTCGAATTCATATCCGATTATCCGGATATTATCCGATTAACAAATATCCGGCGGAGCGGATTTTGGATACGGATATTATCCGGATAGTAAACGGAGCGGATACGGAAACAGGTGATCTGCTCCGTTTAAGATCCACTCCGAAATAGAATTATTTTTTACCATTATATGTTAGATCTAATGATTCATATATAATATATATAATTTATAAATATATAATATATTTAATACTAATTTTTTGTTTAGAAAATATTTTTGACATTTATATTTAAAAACATATATATTTTTAATTTTTTATGATTTTTAGACCACTTAATATCTTTTATTAAATTTATATTTTCGAAGAGGATAACATCCGTATCCGCTCCGAATCCGAAAATTATCCGATTAAATTATCCACTCCGTATTCGAATTATATTCGGAGCGGATAAGAATTATCCGATTAACTATTCGGATCGGAACCGAAAAACCCATATCCGCTCCGTATCCGCTCCGTTTACAGCCCTATCTACAACCTGATCAATCGCTTGTGATGAGAGGACTACTTTTATAAGCCAAGAAACATAAGTTGGCTAGGATTCTGTGTCCTGGCCAAATTGAAAGACCCCTCGAGGTGTTGGTCACTCAACGAAGACACATGATTTGAAAACAATTTTCTTATTTACATTCCCAACGTACATGAAAAGTCGTGGCAGAGTTCGAAGTTTATGGTTGGACCAATCGGAGTTAGACTTTTCTTTAACTATTAACTCTTGAAATCAGATTCTCTCAGTCTCCCGTAGGAGGGGACTCGGTCAATACAAAGAGGTGAAATAGATTTTTACATTTTTATTTCACCTTATGTAGGAGGGGACTCGGTCAATACAAAGAGGTGAAATAGATTTTTACATTTTTATTCCACCTTATGTAATATTTTTTATGTTTTACACAGAGATAAAATTGCAAAAATCCATCTCACCCCTTTTGTACTGACCGAGTCTTCTCTTGCGGGGACCGAGAGGATCCGATTTCTTTACTCTTACAAGCTGACGCCACCTAATGGGCCAATAACATCCAAATGCCCCCACACCAAGCAGGGCCAAGATCTTAAAAGCGACCCCCAGATTCGGGTAGGGTACCGAGACCCATCGGGGGCATTTTTTTTTAAACATGTATGCAAGATTGGTATCTTTACAATTATATGTAGTAAGAAGGCTATTTCAAAATTCTCCTTCACATGGGAAGTCCGAGTTCAGACCATGGTTCGACCGTGCCGCCCGTACCGGGGCGGCACGGTCGAACCGCACCGTGCCTGGGCGGCAGCGGCGCCCAGGCACGGTCGGGTCGACCACCAGGGTCGACCCGGGTGTCCCGCCGCGAGACGCGGCGGGACGCCACGGTCCGGTCAGGTACACACCGGACCGGCCGCCCACGTCATCTTTTTTTATTATTTTTTTATAATTTTATCATATTAGGTGTATTAAGTGATGTAAATGGTATCTAATTAAGATGAAAATTTAAACATAAGTTAATTAAGAGATGATATAAATTATAGTAATTTTATTTTAATTTTTTTAATTATTTTTTTATCAAGTAAAAATTATCCTAAAAATTAATAAATCGACTTAATCTCAACATCTAAGGGATCTAATGGTGTCTAATTGAGATGAAATTTCAAACATAAACTAATTAACATGTGATACAAATTGTAATAATTTTAGTTTAATTTTTTAAATTAATTTTTTGTCAAGTAAAAACTGTTCCAAAAATCATTAGGTCGACTTAATCTCGACATATATACATCAATAACTCATGATATTTATATTTTTATAATCAGTACATTTTTTTAGTAATTATGATGACTTCATATTTGACTTTATTTTCGAAACCAAATGTCGTCCCGTTGAAGTACGTGCACAGAGAGTTGGTCGTACCGCGACAAACTCTGTGTGCACTTAAGGGGTCTAATTAGTGTCTAATTGAGATAAAATTTCAAACATAAACTAATTAAGAGATGATACAAATTATAGTAATTTTATTAATATCTGGGATTAATTAGTATTAATAAATGATAGCCCAATGTCATACTCAGAAGTGTGCGCTCCGACGGGGCGACACCGAAAAACTGTAACGAAAATAAAATTTGAGAACACCATAATTTTCAGAAAAATGTGATAATATCAGAAATGTAAATATTCAGAATTGTTGACGTACGGATTTCGATATTAAGCCGACGCAACTATTTTTCAGGTGATTTTTCACCCAGTGTAAAATAAATTCTAAATATTAAAATAAAATCACCATAATTTATAAAACCATTACATTAACTTATAGCTAAAATTTCAAGACAAATGGATATTATTTGAATGGGTTTACAAGAGGATCTTCGGGTCAGCTAGTTTGTGGGTTAATTACGTCAAACATTTTTTGGGATCTTCGGACTAGCTGATTTATGGGTTAATTACGTCAAATCATTCTTCTCCATCTACTACAGGCGGCAGTGGTGGTGGTGGTGGTGTTGGTAGTGGTGGTGATGGTGGTGATAGCATGTGTTTTTCATTAGAGTTTGAGTTCACGCATACTACCCAAGATGGTCGAGATCACGGTGCTCCATTAAGCTATTCAAAAAGGTATCAAAACTGATAACATGTTGGTATGATTGTATGTATGTTAAATGAATATCAAATAGTTGTGGTCGGTTGACTTAAATGAGTAAATAAATTTATTTATATTTTGCAACCTCTTTACGTGATGTTCTTATGTTTTACTCATTTTCTTTTGAAATTTGCTCATTTTAAATATTAACTAAGTCAAAAATTAAAAAAATAAATCAAACATGCCAATTTTCCACCGTACCTCAGCGGTACGGTACAGTTCGATACGTACCGTACCACGAAAAATACGGTACGGTCGATCCGAACGGTACGACGAACCTTGGTTCAGACACAAGAACATGCCCTCCGCCGTGTCCTGGTCTTCAGGCGTGCCCCTTGCCCCCCCCCCCCCCCCCCCCCGGTCCACACACCCAAAAGTGACTACCACGTGACTGTTCGCAGGTGCGGCGTACGCCCCACGTGCGGGCCCCCACCGTTCACCTGTTTTAGGATCTTTCCCTTTTTTTCGGGCCGGAGCGGCGGGTCTTACTTGTTTGGGCCCCTTTTTAGTACTTTCCGGGCCGGAGGCGCCACTCATCTTAGCGGGCCCGCGGGCCCATTAGCGGGGCGAGGGGAAGCTGCGCCCCACAGATCACGTGGGCCGGTGTTGGGACGTTGGCCACGTCATCCGGTTGTTATCCTCGTCACGTGATAGGAAACGAGCCGAGACTTTAAGAAAGCCAGCTGCGAGGAGCCGGCGCACCGCCGCGGCTGCCGGCTTATGATATTAATTAATTAGTTAATTAATTATTAAAAGTGAGGGCATTTGATATGAATTGTTTACCGATCCCTAAGTTGATACCTTATAATAATGGGAATGTCTAGACACATTACTCGTGTCTCTTAATTTTTTTTAAAAAGAGTAACGCAGTTTTAGCCCTTCCACTTTTTATAATTGGCTTCATTTTTTTATTTTTGATTGTTTACATTTTTTAACCCAAAAAAACTTAAACTTAATTTTTTTTCCTTCAAGAGTAGGAGTGTTTTATAATGGGAGTTCAAAAATGAGAAACCAAACCAAATTGAGTGGTTTGAATATGTTTGAGCCTAGATTTTGTTTGATCTTGTCTCACGAGTTGTGTGAAAGTAAAATCTTGAAGTTATTATCATTTTATTAAGACTATTATATAAGAAAATAATTATACATCCAAATAAATATTTTTCTTTAATATTAATTTTAAAAGTTTTTTATTTTAAGTCCTTATAAATAGATGTATTTTCTTTTAGTCCTTCAAAAATAACTGTTATTTTTTTAGTCCCTAAAATTTTCATCGTTGTCCTTATTAATCTTTATCGTTCAATTTTGTAATCAAAGTGCAACTTTGTCCTAATTAAATTAACGGATAACAGTCAATGACTATATTTTAGGCGCTTATAAATAAAAAAACCTTAATTTTAAATGCATAAACATCATTTTGTTCATGTGTGATGCAGAAAAAGTGAAATTTCAATTTGACCATAAGCGAATTATTTTTGATTTAGAATGGTAACATAGAATTCTTAGAGTCAAAACTAAATAGTGAAGTTAAAGGACTTAGACTAAAATGTTGCCCAGTTGACAAGCCCAGAGGGGGGGTGAATGGGTCTTTAAAAATTAATCTAGAAGATACATGTAACCAAAAACATTCACACAAATGTTCTTCGAAGTATGTTAGTGACTGTTAGTTTAAATATCAAACACATAAAGAGGACAATCACACAACACACGGTTTATCCTGGTTCGGACCTCCTTTCCTTAGGAGTCCTACGTCCAGCCCCTGAGCAACAACTCAGGATTTCACTAACTAGGGTACAGTCCCCCTAAGGACGCTACAACACCCAGCTCAGCTGGTCTTCCTTCACACTCAAAAGGAACAACACCATGGATACCACACTACGTCTTCCTTCTCAACCGAAGGGAACAACACCCTATATACCATCAGATCTTCCTTCACAACCGAAGGGACCAACACAAGGAGAATGAATGAATTTCAAGCCCCTAGATCAAGCTTTTGACAAGCAAGGATCTGAAGCAACTAGAACTGAGAGGAAGAGATTTAAGCTAAGCACACTCTCAGAACTATACAGGCTCTCTCAAGATTTTCACAAACTAGTGGAGAGCAAAAGCTAAGCGAAATAAAGTTCTTGGCTCTAGTCTTTCTTCAGAAGAATTTGAATACTTTAAACTTTGTTGTTATTTTCTTCTGTTCTTCTGACTTGTATTTATATCTTCGATTTGAATTTAGACGTTGAAGAGTCCGTTGTCTCTATTTTGAGTAGTCGTTAGACTGAATGACATCTGGAGTCTTGGAAGCTTCCAGTCATAATCTTTTAATCACTTGAGCACGCAAAGGGATGAGATCTTCAGAAATATTCGTTGGCTTCTATTTGTTTAACGTTGTACTATGAAGCTAGTTCAGAGGACTGCACAAATGTCAATCTCAAATAGCAGACAGCTGAACTGTCTCTGATGTCAGTCAACGTCAGTAGCAATAGACATGAAAATAGTAATGCCAAATAGCTTAAGTCTAAAATACGTAATCAGAGTAGGCACGATAAATGATGATATTGTCTGCATACGTGCAGAGATACGTTCAGATCTCATAAATACACAAGCGTCAGAGAGATGTCTACATGGACTTTGACTAGTCAATGTTTTTAAGATGAATAAGATATCAAGATATGAAATTGATGGCTATATGACTTATGAAGTCGTTATGAATACTAACAAGTCATTATAGAGAGCAAATCGTTATGAACACTTATCAAGTCGTTATGAACTCTAAAGAAATCGTTGCGCAAAGTAAATCGTTATGAACACTTATCAAGTCGTTATGACAAGCAAATCGTTACGGTTTCTAAAGAAATCGTTGCGACAACTTATAGAGTCGTTATGACATCGACTTGTTTGAAACAATATGACTTTTCAGTTTTATAAGGAAATCGTTATGATAATTCTATTGAAATCGATATGCTTATAAAGAAATCGTTATGGCCTTCAATAGAAGTCGATATGGACTTAGAGAAATATCATGTTGAAAAGATTAAGGCTTCAGAGAAGGAATGCATACCTTTATTATATAAGAAAATGATTATACATCCAAATAAATATTTTTCTTTAATATTAGTTTTAAAAGTTTTTTATTTTAAGTCCTTATAAATAGATGTATTTTCTTTTAGTCCTTCAAAAATAACTGTTATTTTTTTAGTCCCTAAAATTTTCATCGTTGTCCTTATTAATCTTTATCGTTCAATTTTGTAATCAAAGTGCAACTTTGTCCTAATTAAATTAACAGAAAACAGTCAATGACTATATTTTAGGCGCTTATAAATAAAAAAACCTTAATTTTAAATGCATAAACATCATTTTGTTCATGTGTGATGCAGAAAAAGTGAAATTTCAATTTGACCAGAAGCGAATTATTTCGATTTAGAATGGTAACATAGAATTCTTAGAGTCAAAACTAAATAGTGAAGTTAAAGGACTTAGACTAAAATATTTCAAATTTTTTTTAATGTGAATAGGTTTCACCACAAGAAAAAATACAAATAACGACTGACAAATTGTTTTTTATTTTTATTTTAAAATATTTGATTTCAAATTCGATCTCTAATCTCATTTTTTCTTGTAGTGTTCCCCTAATAACTTTGTCAAAGATGGAGATTAGTTATCACATAATGCCATATGACAATAGAGCTCACGATGACATATTATTCTATTTTTAATAAAATAATAAATTGACATGAACTGGTAAGTTCACTCTAGGAACCATGCAACCCAATACTGCTAATTTTATATGGTTAGTGACATGATATGTTTTAATTAACTTTTGGCATTAATAGGCTCTTTAAAAATTTAATAATATTTACTTCATATGTAGGTGAACAGTAAACAATCTTATATAATTGGTATATTTGAAACTTATAAAATGTAAGATAAGAAAAATAGAAAACTCTGTATCCACACGACAAAGCAGAGGATGGGATTAATCTACTTCCCAAAATTATTTTTTCCTTTAAGTCTTTCAGACCTTATTACTAGCTAGACTTACTTGCCATTATTGTTTTTTTAATTATTTTTCCGCTGCCCCACAAAGGGAAGTTTCAGTCTCTGTGAAGAGGTAAGAGGAGCCATTCAAATATTATTTTTTTATTATGTTTTATTATTTCAGTTCCATAGTCTCCTGACCCATGGCAATCTTGAGGGGCCATTCAAATATTATAGTGCCTGTGGTGGGGGGGAACATGGACCACTTTTGTGTTTTGTGGGTAGGGATGGAGAAGAGTTATCAGCTGGCCTACACATCAATCTTCGTAAAAAAAAAAAATGTAAGTAAATAAGACTCTATTATATATAGAGGATCTCGGGTGAGTTGAATGGTCAATGCCTCTCCCAATAAGAGGAAGGTCTTTGGTTCGATTCTCATCATTTGGGGGGATTTATCTGACTTGTACTTAATCTTCGAAGGATGTAGGTTCGAAATTTTGCTAAACCACTCGAAATTTTCTCGTTATTAAAAAAAACTCTAATATAATATAATATATATGTTGGGGTGCGGCGGTGCGGCTCCGCCGCACCCCAACTGTGGCAGCTGGATGCACATTTAACGGCTACAAAAAAAAAAAACAATCGCACTGCCACTGGATGTGCATCTAGCGGCAGCACCGCTGCACCCCAACATCTCTCTCTCTCTCTCTCTCTCCATTAGAGGTGTTCACTATTCGGTTCAAACCGAAAAACCAAACCAAATCGATCGTTTGGTTCGGTTTGAAAGTGAAAAAATTTTGGTTTGGTTTCAAACCAAACCGAAATTGTAAATTCGGTTTGGTTCGGTTTACAGATCTTGTAAAACGAACCAAACTGATAAAACCAAATTTTAATAATATAATTTTAATTTATACATATGTATCAAGTATTCAGATTTGTTTAATATATACATACATGTATATATATGTATATATGTAAATATACATATTGTGGAAAGTCATATGGTCATCAAATTTTCACTTATAAATAATATTTCCTCATTATATAGGTTGATGGTTAAATTGAGTCAACATGTGATTATGTGATTAAAGCCTTACCTTCAAAAGAAATAGTAGGTTAAAGTCTTGTCTGTGAAAGGTCCACTTATTTTCGGGTTAAACCGAACCAAACCGAATTATATCGGTTCGGTTTGGTTTGGTTTGAAAAAATTACGGTTTGGTTTGGTTCGGGTTGGCTCTAGTGATGGTTTGGTTTGGTTTTTAAAAATTTTCCTCTAAACCAAACCAAACCAAACCATGAACACCCCTACTCTCCATATATATATATATATATATATATATATATTACAATACTAAAACAGAGTTCTCTGCCGCCACGTGGCGAGCAGGGAACTCTGTTGCATTTTTTATTTTTTATTTTCTAAACATTGGCGGGAAGGGGAGTGTTCTTTTTATTTTATTTTTTTCAAATTTTAAATAAAGGCGGCCCACAGGCAAGCCGCCCACTTTGCCTGCGGAGCGGCTTGCCTGCGGCGGGCCGTAGCTCTTTTTTTTTAATTTAATTTTTTTAAATATTAAACTATGTAATATTCTTTTAAAATCTTTTTTACTTTTTTAATTCATACCCGGTGCAACGGGAACAGAACTAGTATATATATACGTGTGTGTTTTAGAGATCAGATAGAGATATCATGATTTAGATTATCTCTTAATTATATATAACAGATAAAGGTCAAATCTCCCTGTGGGCACAATTGCATATTATGGATGATATATATGAAGTTTATAGATTTACACAAATATATAATATATATTATACCAAGGGTTTAATATTTGTCTAAAGAACAGTGGAAAATTTCACTATCTCTATACTATTGCTTTCCCAAACCTCTCTTTGGGTGATTTGCCATCAATACTCTGTCGCTATATATACCTTGAGTGGCTGTTATCCCTCGAGCAAAATCTCACTCTCATCGTCCTGCCACCTATAATGTTATTACATTCCCTATACTTCTATCTATATTATGTTAGATCTACAACTAAATTGAATACGATCAAATGTACATTAATTTTAATGATAGGTTCTCCGAGCTGAGCCTACCAATCTTAATGGGTTCGATTTGAGGGTCGAATTTCTCGAAAAAAAAAACGAAGAAAAAAATAAGACAAAACTCAAAAGATACTTACTTTCATATTTTTTTACCTCTTAATTGTCTTTGAAGAAAAGCCAATAATTATATGTAAGGGCAAGAAAAATACATGTCAAATTAAGTACTGTTTTATGTCTCTCTCTCTCTATCTCCATCTCATTTGTTCATCCAAAATTTTTTTACTTTCGTCCTCAGACTAAGATTAATAGATTATTGAAAAATTATTTTCAAAAATATCTTCTTAAGATTAACTTCTTTATATGACAAGATGATGTCAACAATAGGTTGACCTTTGTTCTTCCTCGTCCTTAACACCTAGACTCCAATCTTAGGCTCATTAGGGATCGACCATCTTTTAAGATCCTTCGGATCGGTCCTACCTCATCACTTACTATTCGACCTATTTCTCTTTGAATTAAAATTTATAAGTCCCCTTTGATATCTTGATAAAGTTTATCTAGAAATAAATTATCTGTAGATAAATTCAATTTATGATGTTTTTTATTTTGTAGAAAAATTATCATGACTTATTATTTTATTATATGTGAGACGATGAGATAGAGTTATTATGGTCTATCAATATTTATTGGTGATAAAATTTTGATAAACTATTCAAATTATTAAAATATATCTCAATTTATCAAAACTAATTAATCACTTTATTAGGGGCTATACGGCCATGAAACGCGCCCTAGTTCGGTACTTGCCTCGTCGTCAAGTCCAGTTTTGGACAGGGTCACGTGGCCCGCGACGCGTGCCCGTGCGGGTTGGCAGACGGCAGGCTGACGTGGCCGCCCTCTCTTCCCTCGGCGATGGTGATCCCGGACACTTCTGTACCGGTTAGCCACGTGACACGGTCGGGTGGGGACCGGGAGTGCTCTGGTAGTTTGGTCACGTGAGAAAAGCGTGGCAGTAATGTCCATTGACACGTACCCCACCCTGCCCCTGGTTAAACTCCAAGGCGCGAAACGCCAAAAGGGTGGGGTTTACAACTGTTCGTAGGTGGGGCCCACGTCCCCCGACGTTAAATTAAGGCATGAAGTAATGAAGTATATACATATATATCCCAGAATTTTGCATATATACTTTATACTTCTTCATTCGTTAGGTTTTTTTTATAGATGCCCTAAATATAAGCACTTATACACTCATACCATCAAAGTTTAACTGAGTATATTATTGGACGTGTAAAAATATGAGACTTCAATGGGATATAGTCGAAGGGTTTAAATGTTATTATTTTCATATTGTCAGAAGATTACTATACAAGGCCAGTTTTTAGGGGTGTCAATGGGTGGGATTGAACTGGCCCAATTTAAATCTAGTTTAGTTCAATACTAAAATAATCTAATCTAAGTCCAACCCAAATTTAATGGATCAAAGTAAAACAAATTCATGGTAGCTCATTGAGACCCGTTTCAGTCTATCAAACTAATATGTAGATAGATTCACTATTTTAATTTAAGTATGTTTTAAATTAAAAAGAACTGTTGGTGTGGTGGAAACCGATTTCTTTATTTAAACATATTTTTAATGCATGTGTAAGTATGGTGGTTATTGATAAGTATGATTGTTATTGATGTCTCTTAGTTCAATGAGTTAACTCGAATCCAACCCATCAAATGATGGATTTGACAAATGGACTTCAAAAGAGATTCATGGACCATCATATTTTAACTCAAATTGAATATGGAGTGGACTACCTATTATGCTTCAAATTAACGCAGCCCATTGACACCCCTACCAGTTTTACCCTTGTTTAACTCCTACTTTGTCTAAAAGTAAGCAAATCAAATGATTTCACAGACTAACTCTATGAATACACCTGATGCAATACTAGTAAACATGAAAATATGAAGAAAAAAATAGGGTTAGAGAATGCAATAGAGGTTGTTTTGATGAAGGGATATATATATATATATATATATATATAATTATATTAATATTTTATTATAGATAAATTAATTAGAAATTTTTATCAAACATTTGACTTATTTTCAAATATTTGATAGAGTTGTAACTCATTACAATAAGTGTTATCATTTGTTATAATATATATTAAGTCTTGTTACAGTAAGAACTTTCTATATTATAATCAGATATTATTAATTAATTTACCTTTTTATTACTCCTAATGATAGAGCTACTAACTACCGGAAATGAAAATGGATGTTTCTGGTTTTGTTTTTTATCAGATTTTTTTTAAAATTAAAACAAAAATAGAAAAAAAATGTATTTTTACTTTCGAAACCATTTTCACTTTTGAGTCAAAAAAATAAAAATAGAAATAAAAACATTAGACACAAAAGTATTTAGATAAGTAGAACAAATTCATGGACCCACAAACTACCTCTATGATTAGATTCGTCAACAAAAATTTAAAAAAATCACGTAGCTTTAAATATTAATTAATTTTCTATATCGATATATTACATAGACAATTAGATCTATAGACAAAAATCAAATTCGTAGATCACATAGATTAAATGAGAGGAATTATTATTGCACTTGGCAAGGTACTTGTCCCTCTCACAAAAGGATAGGCCTCACATTATTTAAAGTGTCGTAGGATTCACCCACTTTGTGAGAAGTAGGGCTGTCAATGGGTCGGGTCGGAACTGAGCTTATATGAGTCCGACCTAGATCTGACTCATCAAGATGTAAGTCCAACCTCGACTCAAGTCCAAACAATGTCGGGTCGGACTGTGTCGGGTCTAATACTTTTACAAAATTGTAAAGCCCGAATAAAGCCCGGCCTAGCCCGAATACTGAAATAAGAATTAAATTAATAATAAAAATAATATATTTACTAATATAAATCTTGTAATCTCACTCAATTAAATAGAGTTTTGATGTTACTTATTTAATTTATTTGAAATGAGAGTTTTTAACTTTTAAATAAGTGAAATAACATAATTTTAAGTAAGTAAAATTTAAAATTTGAAAAAAAAAGAAGAATGGGTCGAGCCGATCCATCGGACCGAACTCAAAGTTCGAATCCGGCTCGTGAGTCTAGTCGGATTGAATTTTTAAGCCCTATTAAAAATTCATGTGCCGAAAAAAATCTTACAGCCAAGTCTAAAATTCGGCCAAACTCACGAACCTGTCGGACCAACCCGATCTATTGACAACCCTAGTGAGAGGGGTAACACATGACTGACGCTCGACCAAGTGCAACAAATTTTACTCTAGATTACATAGGGTGGCCACGGGTTACAGTCATAGCCACCGTTGGCTGAAGAGTGTAGTATGCTGCGGAAGTAGAGATCGCTAGCTAATTGGGATGTACATTGTCTATGGTTAGTTCGAGAATTTAAAAGCTAAAATTTTGAAGTCGGCAATATGTTTAACCTTCAATACAACTGATATGAATTACTCTCTAATTAATTTTATTGGTTGAAAAGAGAGAGCAAGAGAGAAATATGTTATCAATTTTTAACTAATAGAATTATTTGGAAGTCAATACACATCATCTTTATTTCCCTCGTTTGAGGGCAATAAATATTTCTCGTATATAACATATTATGTATCATAGGAATTTGGAAGTGGAAATAAAAAAATAGATGCAGACCGGATATTTTTTATTTCCGCATCCTATAAGGATTTGAAAATCCATTTCCATATACACTATATTGTCAGTTCCACATTATATTCAGAAAATTGCAGAAACAAACCAACTAAACGAAACAGCCCTACCAACAAGGCTTATCCATGTGTCCATTTTTTAAACTAAAATATTTATAAATTCTCTTTCCAATAGTGAGCATTATTTCCATCATTTTTCATAAATTTTGATGATTTGATTATTCCACTTTAAAAATACTATAAAACTATATATTTGTTTTTATGATGTTTTAATTAATTACTTGTTTATAAAATTATACAAATAAAATAATGGAGGTATAAAAATGGTCTTAAGATTCTCTTACTTTTATTTAACTGCCTATATGTATTGAAAATTAATAAATATAGTGCCACTTTCAAAATGAAAATTAGAAGTAATACAGACCCACTTTTGTTTATTCATTTAACTCTGCAAATCATATTTTTCATTTTACTTTATTTTAACGGGCATTACTCCCATGAGTAGATCAGATTTCACATACCTACTTCAACAACATTTTAGTTGGACATAATCATATATATATATATATATGTATGACAAATCTAATGTTTTTTAAATAAAAAACAATAATTTAGGTCCAGATGTTCTTAACTCTTGAGATCATCATACTTAAATTATTTCAATGTTAATGTAGATTATGTAGCATTTTATTGTAAAAAAATACTAAGCTTTCATGTGGATGGGAGCCGATACAAGACCCACAGAACTTGCATCTTCAAGAATTGCGGATTCTCAAGACTTTGTATCTAAAGACGGTTAAATCATGCATATTTTTTATAGAAAAAATGATTATATCTCTCTATTTTTTATATTTAGTGATATATTTCTAAAAATTAACTATTAAACTATATATATATTTCTCAAATTGAAAGAAAACATCAATTATATATCTATGATTAATTAATCGTTAAAATCTAAAAATATTCCGTTCTCAACTAGATAAAACTGTCAAAAAAAAAGTTAAAAAAAGATAGAAATATCCTTACGAGAGAATAAAGAGAGATGGGGGAGGAGAAAAAGACGTCTAAGTCATTTTCTTCTCTTAAGCTTTGAAAAATAGTTAAGTAATATTTGGTTATTTTATCCAGAGATTATTTAACCCAAAAAACTCTTCATTCTATTTTGGCTCAAAAAATAGGTTCTTATATAAGAACTCGGATAAACTTATCCATCATTTTAACCCTCTTTAACTAAATTTCCACCCAACCCATCATGATTAGGAAAATTAGGTTCCCAAAGTGTAAAAAGACTTTAACCATCTTTTTACCCTCCTTTAACCCCAACTTTAACCACTATCAAAATGGGAGTTAAATAGACGGTATCAAATAATAGGAGTATATATGATATATATTTTTATTTAGGAGATGTACAATATCTAATAATTAGATTGTGAGGGTCTATAGTTGAATAAAGAAAATTTTAAGAAAATATACGTAATTTTCTCTTTTCTTTATTGTAATTTTTAACTACTTTAACACGCACTGCCTTTTTTATTTTCTCTCTCTCTCTCTGTCTTCTCTCTTTCAACAGTACAAAGTTTCCTTTTTCTTCGGGCCTTTGTCAGAGGTGTACCCGAAGCCAGGATCGATGCCTCGGGCAGAGGGTGCTGTCGCTCGTGTGCGAGGGCATGTCCCCGCCCCGAATCAAATCCCCATGCAAAGTCCAGTACGCGCGTGTCTGCTTGCACGTGCGAACGAGGGCACGCCCACTCGCACAGACACCGGGGCCATACTGCCACTGCTGACGGGAGCAGCTCCAAGACAACAGTAGAAGACAGAGGCCTTGCTCTGGCGGGGGACACTTCCCGACTCCCCGTCCCACCCCGCTCCCGGGCGTCGCACGTGCAGAAGACAAAAAATTTCTTTATATATATTATTTTTAATAAATATATTTATCAAATAATATGATAATTCACGCGATGATACAAAAGAAAAAAAAAATCATACGATGATATTCTATGGTCGGGGCTGACCAAAGTAAATTATATGAGATAGGTTTGATAACTAAATTGTCTCTCTAACTCCACCTCTAATTGGCGATAAAAGAAGGCAAAGAGTGTCCACTAGATCATGCCTTAAGCATCGTTGAGAATATAAATAAGTAATTTTACTTTTTTTAAAAGTCAAAATCACCTAAAAATTATGGAGACCAACTTTTTAGATTTCATAATTACTCCTCTTCTCTTCATCTCTCTCCATTTTTGTCCACTTTTTTTAAAATCTATTTTTAAAAATTTATAATCATTTTCTCATTAAAAACTAGAGTGAGAAAGAATGTGATTTCAATGATTGGAATCTCAAATCTCATTTTCTCACAATATTTTCAAACGGTGCCTAAAAGGGCATCCACATCCCACGGTGTACAATAGGTCATGCATGGTGCCCACGTCTCTCCACATCTTTGTAACGGTAGGATAAGACCCATTCTCCCAAAACCTAGGAGCTGTACTAGCAGTCCGCCAATGATCTAGATCTGCTTGGAACGAGCAACGGAGAAATCTCCACCAACACTCGAACAACATCCTTCTCAAACAACGTCGTCTAAGTCAGCTTTCTTGACCTTTGCTAGCTCAAAGAGACTCATCTTCAACATCAGACAAACTGACGCATCACAACATCAAAGACGACCCCGTGGGGTCACATAAATTGTCACATCACTCGACATATACAATAGTTATATTTGTTAAAAGTACAATAATTATTTCTCATATATTTATATAAAAAAATTGATTGGGCCATGTTCACATAAAATCATATGACATAGTACTAGTGGTAGACGGTAATTGGCCCAAGTATATATAAAAAAATTGATTTGCCCACCGAATTATCCGCTCCATATACATAGGCTTATGTGTCTGAGAGTAACTTGATAGGCAAAACCTCAGAGCAATAAATTGTTCTCTTCTCTTCGTGTTCTCACTCAACAGCTTACTTGAAAGGAGGATTCTCTTATGCTACATAGACATGTAGTAGTAGTCTATAATAGATAGAAGTCAGTTTATATTGATTAATTACTTGCAACTTTGTTATATATCTCATCCCATAATATGATAAAATTTTAATAATTAGCTAGTGAGACATAGAAATGACAATTTGGTATACCCTCCATGTGTTTGTGTCTTGTTTTGGGTCCTACTATTTCTATATAAATCAATCACATAAAAATAACAATAAATCTATATATTGTTACGATGACCTAAATCAAAGTGGGTCTTTAAATTTATCTTAAAGATGCCTATGTAATGTATATGGGGTGTGAGTCTATAAATCTCACATTGGATTTCACAAAAGAAGAAGAACAGTTAATATATGTAGGGTCTTCTCTCATCACTATCCAAGTTTTAGAGATGAGGAAAGATTCATAACAAATAGTGTCTGGCTACCCTCTTTGTTGAATTATGTGGACATTGCAATACACATTCCTTACAGTAGTGCATGAACAACTCTTACTATTGAAAGGACTACATGTGAAAATGACTACTTGAGCTTCTTCCTCTTGTCTTACGCCCCCAGAGACAGTGCGGACGCTTTGTAAGGAAGGGAGTATTGTAATATATTTGGGGTGTGAGTCCATAAATCTCACATCGGATTTCTCAAAAAAAAGAACGATTAATATATGCACGATCTTCTCTCCTCACTTCTCAAGTTTTGAAGGTGTGAGAAGTAAGTTCCAAATAAGATGAGCATATTTTTATATAAGAGTCTTGATAGATAGACTAATCACTATCTCACATAGATGTAGAGAACAAAGTCCTTATAGTACTCGCACGATTTGACATATATAGATCATGTTGCAGCTATTGACCTTCTCGATGGCACTTATTTTTTCTCGTGTTACTACTTTTGAATTTAAAGACTAGTTAATTTGAAAATTGAATAGACTATATACTTGCATAACCTATTAAGTTATAATTTGCGACTTTTCTATGGGTAGGAAAGAGGGACCCTTGCCTACAACATAGTGGACACTCGAGTTGGGTGGAAGAGAGGGACACTGAGATCGATCTTGGGGTAGGGCGGATTTTTCCAAATGATTTAGCCACTAAACTATACAACTAAAAAAAAAAAATTCCTTGGGTGCACCCTATCCAATTTTGCATGACTTTATTTATTATAATTAAAGATATCTCTGGATAAAAGTTATTCTTCCTCTATTAACCAGAGATATTCCTAGTTATCCACATTTCCTCTAATTAGCCTACACAATCCTACCAAATCAAAATAAAGATTAACCACCCTCTTATCCCCTTTATCCATACCTAACCAAGTAAACCAAACAACCTTAAATGGATAAAATATGTTGGAATTTGTATAGCTTTTTTTTAATTAACTTGGACTATAAGAAAACAGGAAATAGAGAAAACTCACGTAGTGATCTCAATCAAACTTCAGTGAGTAGCTCTATGATTCAAAAGGTTTCTGTAGAGGCTATTTCTAGCCTCCTAGGCCCGTAGGCCCATCAAGACCCAGCAAGACAAAACGGCTATGGCCCTCGCGTCACGTGTCCTCGGCTTCAGCCAACCGGCTGCCGAACACGCTTCAGCTGTAAACGCCCAACGGTCCCAGTGGTAGTTTCCGAACACTGCACCGGCTACTCCAACAAGATTTGTCCTTGCCGAGCAGATCAAGTGGCTCATGCTAGAGTCCGCAATCACCAAAGCACCCGAGCACCGAGCAACCTCCGCGCCCGACACCCTCCAGGTCTCCAAGGGTAGTCTCCGGACACCCCTCATCCTGTTCGGATTAGACACTGTCTACCGAACAGGCCCTGCATGAGTCATGCCATGAACCCGCTGGCATAGGCATCGCCCGAGCAGCGCGCACCGAGCAGCCATTGCAGTTACCGGACAACAGGGTCGGCCTTTGGATAGGCTACCTGCTCGGTGACCCTGACTAAGCGCGTCCAAACAGGCTCTTCGCCTCCCAGCGACCGTTATAACCACCGCGGGCCACACACCCCACGATCAAGAGATGCATTAACTACCGAGCACCTCAACGGATGCATCGACGCCCAACACCCCGTTAAATGCGCCAACCGGTGCGTCCCTTTTGGGCACGATCAGAGAAGCGTAACGCCTCTCCTCTTCAGCGCACTCGCCTATAAACAGGCTCAGGTAACCTCCATGTAGAGGTACGCGTCATCACGCAGTCTCGCAGACTCACATTCTCTCTCACGCTTACACATGAAAACTTCCTGCCTTTCAAGCCTCTCACTGACTTAGGCATCGGAGGGTTTTCCCCGGTCTTCACCGGGCCCCCCTGATCTAGTTCTGGTCTTGCAGGCTTCCGTCCGCACCAGTGTTCGTCTTCCCATCTTCTCCAGTGGAGGCCCGCTTGGCTCAGGCCCAAGCAAGAAAACGCCACCACAGTTTGGCGCCGTCTGTGGGACGACAGCAGCCATGGCTCGCGGACGTTCCTCTCACCAGAACTTCAGTAGCAAGGCGACAAGGTCTCGACAGCCGCGCGCGGACTCACGCAACAGAGTCCCCCCTGTCGACGCCGCCGTCGCCCCCACCGGTGCACCCGGCGACGATCCTGCTGCTGTAATACCTGCGACCACCTTGGAGATAGCAGAGCTTTGGCGGCAGATACAACATCTGATAGGAATCTGTCAGGGCCTCCAGGCCTAGTTGGCCAGATAACCGGCCCTGATGGTTCCTCCGCCACCGGAGCAACTAGCAGAGTCGTCTCACCAACGGTCTCGTGCCCCTCCAGCGTCGCAGAAGCAGCATGCAGAACCACCCCCATTCGCACGCTGAACACCAGTACGGCAGGCCAACTCACCCCTCCGTGCCACGACAGTTCAGGCCCCTACACGTTCCGACGTCGATTCTAGCCCCCACGCGTCCAGGCGCGAGGGCTTAGCGCCTGCTGACCAGGAATTGGTCAGACGCTCCGCCGCGTCGCTGACCTTGAGTGTCACATGGATGCGATGATCCGGAAGGCAGAAGGCAGACTCTTGGGGGACCACGACCTGGACTTCCGCTCCCCGTTCACTGTGGAGATCCCTGGAAGCCTGGGTCTCCCCAAAACTACCTCTACCTTCCATCGCGCCCTACGACGGCACCACTGACCCAGCGGACCACGTCCATGGGTTCGAGTCGCACATGGTGTTCCACGGAGCATCAGACGCGGCCAAATGTCGGTCTTTCCCGACCACGCTGAAGGAGGCTACGCGGGCATGGTTCGAAGCCCTCCCCGCAGGCTCCATCTCTGCCTTCCACCAGTTGAAAAAATCCTTCCGGGATCACTTCCTGGCCGGAAGGTCTCAGCCGCGCACTGCGGAATCTCTTCTGTCTGTTCGGCAGAAGAAGGACGAAGCACTCTGGGACTACATCCAGTGGTTCCGGACAGAAGCACTTCGCATCCCGTGCCTCGATGTCTCTTTAGCCACCAGTGCTCTCATCCGAGGCACTCACGACGGCTTCCTTCAGAGGACGCTCAGGGTCCAGCAACCGCCTACCCTCGTTGACCTCCTCTTCACTGCCCAACGCCACGTTGCGTGCGAGGAGAATCTAGTTGCCGGCCGAGCCAACCAGGTGAACTCGCCCCGAAACGGGAAGGACCTTATAAGGTCATTTGGCTTCTCGGAAGAGGTTTCTATGAGCTGCCTACCTTCGGCGGCAAAACCATACCGAGAACCTGACATGTAAAAGGCTTATTATTTACAAAAGCATTTCTGCTCAGCGCCCTTCTCTCTAAGGTGTTCTATCGGTTGATGTAAAGGGCGAACGGTACAACCCCTGGTCACGAGCTCTTCAGCTCAGAAGACCAGCGCGGTACCCGTCCTATGACAGAGGTGTTCGGTTCAACCCCGGGTTGACGAGCTCTTCAGCTCGACCTGCGCGGAACCCACGAGCCTCTAGACACCGACGAATTCCGATTAGAATAGAACACAACTAGAAAAGAGAGGAAAAAGGACAACGCTAGTTAAAGAATTCGGACAAACGGTACAACCCCTGGTCACGAGCTCCTCAGCTCAGAAAACCAGCGCGGTACCCATCCTAAGACAGAGGTGTTTGGTTCAACCTCGGGTCGACGAGCTCTTCAGCTCGACCTGCGCAGAACCCACGAGCCTCTAGACACTAGTGGAATCCACCTTGCCTGCCACCAGTTCGGCAGCCACACCCGTCAAAGCGACCTCCGACCTCTTTTACAGGCGCTCCTCAACGAGACGTCGCCTCGTCGCAATCAACCGGCTGCTCCGCCGCAGGCATGGAGACATCTCCCCTCTCAAGTGCTCACGATCACATCCGAGCAGACTTAAGAGGGTGAGGGGCAAGTGTACATGCTATTTCTAACCTCCTAGGCCCGTAGGCCCATCAAGACCCAGCAAGGCAAAACGGCTATGGCCCTCGCGCCACGTGTCCTCGGCTTTAGCCAACCGGCTGCCGAACACGCTTCAGCTGTAAACGCCCAACGGTCCCAGTGGTAGTTTTCGAACACTGCACCGGCTGCTCCAACAAGATTTGTCCTTGCCGAGCAGATCAAGTGGCTCATGCTCGAGTCCGCAATCACCAAAGCACCTGAGCACCGAGCACCGAGCAGCCTCCGTGCCCGACACCCTCCAGGTCTCCAAGGGTAGTCTCCGGACACCCCTCATCCTGTTCGGATCAGACACTATCTACCGAACAGGCCCTGCAAGAGTCATGCCATGAACCCGCTGGCATAGGCATCGCCCGAGCAGCGCGCACCGAGCAGCCATTGCAGTTACCGAACAGCAGGGTCAGCCTTTGTATAGGCTACCTGCTCGGTGACCCTGGCTAAGCGCGTCCAAACAGGCTCTTCGCCTCCCAGCGACGGTTATAACCGCCGCGGGCCACACGCCCCACGATCAAGAGACACATTAACTACCGAGCACCTCAACGGATGCATCGACACCCAATGCCCCGTTAAATGCGCCAACCGACGCGTCCCTTCCGGGCACGATCAGAGAAGCATAATGCACTACAAGAAAATGCGCTATTTCCGACGGACTGAATCCGTCGGTATTCCGTCGGAAAAGGCGCCTTCCGACCGCTTTCCGTCCAAAGCTCGTCGGAAACCTTCCGTCGGAAATATTTGGTCAGAAATTTCCGACGGATGACAATTCCGTCGGAATTCGGTCGAAACCTCCGACAGATATAATCTGTCGGTAAAGCCGTCAGTATTTTCCGACGGAATTGCCGACGGTATTTAGCCGTCGGTAATTTATCAGTTCCGACGGATACTTATCCGTCGGCCAGTCCGTCAGTATTTTCCGACGGGATTACCGACGGTCTTTTTCGTCGGTAATTTATATGTTCCGACGGATACTTATCCGTCGAAAAATACACATATTTTTTTAAATAGGCAAATAAAAATGATTTGTCAACATTGCTACAATGTCAAACCTGCTACAATATTCATAAATTTAACAAATACTAACAATCAACATAAAATCATAAAATACAATAAATATAAAATCATATAGAATAATGAATACAAAAATCAACATAGATCTGCTGGATCGTCTACTGTCCCTGCCTCGTCATCGTCTGGAGCTGGATCCTATATTAAAACAAATTAAAATGAGAAACATTAATAATAAATAAAAGACATACAGTATTTTCAAAAATGAAATTTAAAACATGTGATTATTTCTCAAGCTTAATACAATACTATTTTTAGATCCATCATTTTCTTGGGTGTTTTTAGATCCGTCCTTTGAATGCCCAACCCAATCCGGAGATCTAAATTGTATTCCGTCAGTTCCCACACGTCACTTTAACCCACCCGGTCGTGTCGGAGAAAACGGCACGTCGATTGGATCCCTATTTGGGATTTTAGACCCCCGGGTTGCGTCTTTTAACCATTTATATATGTTTGGCCGTGTTTTTAGATCCGTCCTTTGAATGTCCAACCCAATCCGGGGATCCAAATTGGATTCCGTCAGTTTCTACACGTCACTTTAACCCACCCGGTCGTGTCGGATAAAACGGCACGTCGATCGGATCCCTATTTGGGATTTTAGACCCCCGGATTGTGTGTTTTGACCCTTTATATATACTTGGGTGTTTTTTAGATCCGTCATTTGAATGCCCAACCCAATCCGGAGATCCAAATTGGATTCCGTCAGTTCCCACACGTCACTTTAACCCACCCGGTCGTGTCGGAGAAAACGGCACGCCGATCCGATCCCTATTTGGGATTTTGGACCCCCGGGTTGTGTGTTTTGACCCTTTATATATATACTTGGGTGTTTTTTAGATCCGTCAATTGAACGCCCGACCCAATCCGGAGATTCAAATTGGATTCCGTCAGTTCCCACACGTCACTTTAACCCACCTGGTCATGTCAGAGAAAACGGCACGTCGATTGGATCCCTATTTGGGATTTTGGACTCCCGGGTTGCGTGTTTTAACCATTTATATATGGTTGACCGTGTTTTTAGATCCGTCCTTTGAATGTCCAACGCAATCCGGGGATCCAAATTGGATTCCTTCAATTTCTACACGTCACTTTAACCCACCGGTCGTGTCGGAGAAAACGTCACGTCGATCGGATCCCTATTTGGGATTTTAGACCCCCGGGTTGTGTGTTTTGACCCTTTATATATACTTGGGTATTTTTTAGATCCGTCATTTGAATGCCCAACCCAATCCGGAGATCCAAATGGATTCCGTCAGTTCCCACACGTCACTTTAACCCACCTGGTCGTGTCAGAGAAAACGGCACGTCGATTGGATCCCTATTTGGATTTTGGACTCCCGGGTTGCGTGTTTTAACCATTTATATATGGTTGACCGTGTTTTTAGATCCGTCCTTTGAATGTCCAACGCAATCCGGGGATCCAAATTGGATTCCTTCAATTTCTACACGTCACTTTAACCCACCCGGTCGTGTCGGAGAAAACGTCACGTCGATCGGATCCCTATTTGGGATTTTAGACCCCCGGGTTGTGTGTTTTGACCCTTTATATATACTTGGGTATTTTTTAGATCCGTCATTTGAATGCCCAACCCAATCCGGAGATCCAAATTGGATTCCGTCAGTTTCCACACGTCACTTTAACCCACCCGGTCGTGTCGGAGAAAACGGCACGCCGATCCGATCCCTATTTGGGATTTTGGACCCCCGGATTGTGTGTTTTGACCCTTTATATATATACTTGGGTATTTTTTAGATCCGTCAATTGAACGCCCGACCCAATCCTAAGTATATGAAATTAATACTAATACTGACCTGAGCTGCTGGCTGTGTGGGGCATACTCCCTGCATTATTGACATGAACTGCTGAACCATATTGCTGAACTGCGTCTGTAGATGTACCCGCTGCGTCTCTATCTCTACCCGCTGCGTCTCTATCTCTACCCGCTGCGCCTGTAGCTCTACCCGCTGCGTCTGTAGCTCTTCTCGCTGCTTCTGTAGCTCTGTACGTAGCTCCTCCCGAATGATGCCTCTAATGTCCTCTACACCACTGACGGGCGGCGCAGAAGATGAACTCGCGTGTGCCGAAGGAGCGATCGAACTGGCATATGAGGACAACACTCGATGAGTATCCAGGCTGTCCCCAAAGCCGTACGCTCGACCCTTCCTCGGCACTCCCGCTGCCTCGACGCAAGCGTCCGCATCCAAATCTGGCTAGGGAGTGCCCTCTGTGTAGCGCTCCGCCATCGTCCTGTCGTAAGTCTCCTGTAAAATAATTTAAAATTAAATTATTGAAAACAAATTAATTTAATATCATAATTGAATTCATAATTTAAAGCTTGACTTACAGCAATTGTGCGGGCACTCTCGGTAACATAGTCATCCGTCCCCTTCCGCTTATGAGTCCGGTCAAATAACTCGCGGAAAGTAGGGGCACGCTCCAGGTCGTGATGCTTAAAATTCAACAAAATTAGTTAGTTTCACAATAATAATCCATATGTATATATGAATCGAACAATAAAATACTTACCAATTTTTGACTGTGGGTCGCATAAGATACGGATCCACTAGTATGCACATTCTTCTCCGGTTGAGTTGCTCTGTTGCGTATTGCCGCCTGTGACCGCTGCTGACATGGTCCAGCAGCCCAACGCTCGCAAAGGGACTCCCAATAGTCCCTCCGCAGCCAAACAGGGCCGTAATCCACCCAAGCCATAGGATCCCGATTGCCTGTGGTCTTCATTGCCTTGTCCCGGGCCTCCCACATGGACTTTCTTAAATTAGTCTGGGCAGTAGACTCCCAGACGGCTCGAGCTCGAGGGAGATCCTCGGGTCTCGTGAACGCGAACCTCTGCTGTAAAGAAATAAAATTAATCAACGTTCTGCAATAAACCCAAATTAATAATAATTGAATAAATGACTTCAACTCTTCTAAAAAATAAAAATACCGTAAACATGTCAAATAATAAATCCCGGACTGGCACCGGGAAGTCTCTCCATGCTTCCACTAGTCCTGGAATATGTGCGTGGACCAGTGTCGTAATATAGCGGGAAGCAGGACTGGGATCTATCTTCCCCCTGCAATTCCACATTAATTTTCTACATGAAATGTATATCCTAAATAACAAATACAGTAACACTGAGATGATGAACTTTACCCTGAGATCCAGCATGGTTGTCGTCCTGGTAGCTGAGGCCCCTCCTCAGCTGCTGGATGCTGGCTCTCCACCTCTGTTGAAAACAATTTAGTACACTTTTATTGTATAAATTGCAAGAGACCAAACATACTTATCTATTGAAACATATGTTTACCTTGTGCTGAGGAAGAAGACGAAGGTGGCACTGCTCGGATGGTCGACAGGGAGGCAAAATTTCATACACATTAGAATTTATGAATTTCAAATGAACAAGAATATAGAAATTTACCTGTCGCTGGGACGACGGGCGTGGACGGGGAGGCAGTCCCTGCAAAATTTCATACACATTAGAAATTATGAATTTCAAATGAACAAGAATATAGAAATTTACCTGTCGCTGGGACGACGGGCGTGGACGGGGAGGCAGTCCCTGCAAAATTTCATATACATTAAAAATTATGAATTTCAAATGAACAAGAATATAGAAATTTACCTGTCGCTGGGACGACGGGCGCGGACGGGGAGGCAATCTCTGCAAAATTTCATACACATTAGAAATTATGAATTTCAAATGAACAAGAATATAGAAATTTACCTGTCGCGGGGACGACGGGCGTGGACGGAGAGGCAGTCCCTGCAAAATTTCATACACATTAGAAATTATGAATTTCAAATAAACAACAATGTAGAAAATTACCTGTCGCTGGGACGACGGGCGTGGACGGGGAGGCAGTCCCTGCAAAATTTCATACACATTAGAAATTATGAATTTCAAATAAACAACAATATAGAAATTTACCTGTCGCTGGGAAGACGGGCGTGGACGGGGAGGCAGTCCCTGTAAAATTGTATGTACGTTAGTTCTCGTGAAATCAATATAAACAATAATACCCAAATGGTTTTTTGTGTACATATGCATATACCTGTCGCGGACCTGGAGGCAGGCGTGGACGGGGAGGCAGTCCCTCTGCCAACAGACGTGGCAACCGTCCGACTTCGTCCTCCACGTACCATATCTCTATTGATAAAATTAAAGATATAGCAAGTCATCAACACTCAATTTGAAGTAGCAATTTATTATGAACATGTAATTAACAACACCACCAATTTCTTACAAAATATGCAGTATATTATCTATATTCATCATCAGATGCTGAAGACATGTTAATTCAGCATCATCTTCATCACCATCCTGGAATTCATCCTCATCATCTTGGGAGTCTTCCTCCACATCAGACTCCACCTCCCGCTCAGCGACATTTGGGTCAACTTCTTCTTGTTCGTTATCCTTATGTAAGCAAATTGTTTCATTTATATCATGAACATTGTACTGCGTAGAAGCTGTCAACTCTCGTGCGTCACTTCGATCTGATTGGAAAAAGTTGTCATTAACACCTTCGAGCTCATCATCAGTCGGGAGAAGCTCATACTCAGGGAATAGTCTTGATTTCACTCTACATGCAGCCCACCAATCTCTTAATTTGAGGGATGTATAATTTGAATAATAAACTTGTTGGGCTTGTGCCGCCAGTATGAATGGCTCATATGTACTCAATTTGGACTTATGCTTCACATCTATTAATCCATATGTTGTGTCATGACGAATAGATGTCGGGTCAAACCAATGACACTTGAACAGAAATACATTGTTGTCTTGTCCCAAAAATTACAGTGCAATGACTTCTTCGAGAATGCCATAATAGTCAATTTCATTTTCATTGTAGGCACTTCCCTTCACACATACGCCGCTGTTCATCGTAGACTTATTCCGTCCATAATCTCTCGTGTGAAATCTGTATCCATTCACAATGTAGCCTGGATAGACACGTACAATCTTCGAGGGGCCAAAACTGATCTGTTGTACTATTGAATCGGGAATGAAGCCTTGTTCAACCTATTATGAGATAAATAGACAAACATTGAATAAATGACTTCAACTCAGTCTGCATAAAAACATAACACTTATGTTTCAAAATAATTAGACACATACTCGAGATCTTAACCAAGTAGGAAAAGGCTTCTCCCGTTCCTTTTCAACCTGCACGTCAGTTAGACGTGGATTCCGTCGCAATATGACCGATTCAAACTCTCTGCAATGTAAATGTCACACAACCGTTAGGTTCTGCAGCAATGCACGCAAATGATGACGAATAAGCGTGGAGAGCTTACTGAATGTAGGGTTCTAGTTCTTCGTAATTCATGATCACGTAGATCTCCGCAGCTACCAACTCTCTGTCTTGGAGTGCGCGAGTAGATGAAGATCCGAACGCCCGTCCGGGACACTTGAATACAGAGAGTCGGTCTGACACCTCGGAATCTCCACCATCATCATTACGTGGAGGTTGAGTGCGTCGGGTTCGTATTTCCGTGTCAAAGTACATCGAACAGAAGTTCGATATCTCCTCAATGAGGTACGCCTGAGTAATGGAGCCCTCAACTTGTGCTTTGTTGCGGACTTTCATCTTAAGATCGTGCATGCACCTACGACAATAATTCAAATGCATACATAAGTAATATAAAAGATCGTCGTAATGGCAATAAATTGAGATGTAGAAATATACCTCTCAAACGGATACATCCATCGAAATTGTACTGGTCCTCCGACCCTTGCCTCATATGGTAAATGGATGATCAGGTGCTCCATTGAATCAAAGAATGCTGGAGGAAATATCTTCTCTAATTTGCAGACTGTCTGAATTATATTTTGCTCTATATTTTTCAAGTCATGAATTTTGAGTTCTGATGCAGATAAAATCCTGAAGAATTGACTCAGCTCAGTCATTGCTCCCCATATTTGTTTCGGCAACAACTCACGAAAAGCAAGAGGCATCAGTCTTTGCATGAAAACATGGCAGTCATGACTCTTCTTCCGTATATTTTTCCCTCGTTGACATTTACACAACGCGCAATATTCGAGACATATCCATCCGGAAATCTCAATTGCTTTAACCATTGCAACACTTCCTTAATCTGTCTGGCCCCAAGCACATATGCAGCTTTAGGTTGCACCACTTTTCCTTGAACATGTTGTAGCTCTAGTTCTGGACGTTTGCAAAGTACTTTCAAATCGAAACGTGCCTTGACGTTATCCTTCGTTTTACCTTTGACGTCCATAACTGTGTTGAACACATTATCAAAAACATTCTTCTCTATATGCATGACGTCTAGGTTATGACGTATCAAAAGTGTTGACTAATAAGGCAATTCCCAAAAATGCTTTGCTTCACCCAATTGTGATCCTTCCAAAGCCAGGGATTTGTCGGGTACTACCAGCCAGTTGTGTTACAGTCGGTAAGTTCTGAACCCGCCTCGCCATGTTTCCACCAGACACCCGTTCCATATCTACCTCCTCCATCACAGTTGTATTTTTCATAAAAGAATCCTTTTGCTTTCGGAAAGGATGGTCACTGGGTAGAAACCGCCGATGACAATCGAACCAACAAGATTTTCCCCCAGATTTCAACACAAATGATTTAGAATCCTCCATGCAATAAGGACATGCCAACCTCTCATGTGTTCTCCAGCCAGATAACATGCCGTAGGCTGGAAAGTCACTTATTGTCCACATTAATGCAGCCTTCAGATTGAAATTCTGTTTTTTGGATGCATCATAAGACTGCACACCATCTGACCATAACAATTTCATCTCATCAATCAACGGTCTGAGATATATGTCTATATTCTTTCCTGGACTTTTTGGACCCGGAATCAGCAATGAAAGGAACAGATTCTCACGCTTCATGCACATGCCTGGCGGAAGGTTATACGATGTTAGGAATACTGGCCAACATGAGTAAGATGCCACCGAGCCTCCGAAAGGATTGAAACCATCTGTGCATAAACCAAGCTGTACGTTGCGTGGATCCCTTGATAAGTAAGGATGAGTACGGCTAAAATGAGCCCAAGCTTCACCATCGGCAGGATGACTCATTTCACCTTCGTCGCGATGGACTCTTTCCGCATGCCATGTCATATGTCCAGCTGTCCTCGAGGACATGAACAATCGCTGCAATCTGGGTGTGATAGGAAAGTACCACAATGACTTATACGGAACATCCTTCTGCTTTGACTTGTCCCCTCTCTTAGGCTTGAACCTATCATGCTTACAAATACAGCGTGATGTCTTATCTGCATCCTCTTTGTAGTACATCATACAGTGTGTAAGGCCCTCTAATTTTCGTCGCATTATTTGCAATTATGTGTGAATAATTGTGTTGAGTATGTATGTACGTATTTACGTAGATATCAAATAGTATAATTACGTGTACATGTGTTTATATTAAACGTAAATAATGTATGTATTGCATGATGATAGTGTGAATATAATACCATGTACATATTGCATGTATAGAAGCTTGGTATGCATGGTTTTCTGCATAAATTAGGGTTCTGGCCGAAGGCCCTGTTGGCGTCAATCCCCAGGCCGTTGAGGTGGTGTTAGCGTCCAACCCTGGACGCCAACACTAACTCCGGCGTCCAGCGATCTGGACGCCAACTTCTCTGGCCTGCATGCGCAGCAGAGCTGCTATCTTCTGAAGCAAGGCATGGCAACCATTGGGGGGATGTCCCCCAACGGCTCTGAACATGTCTAATCGGTATGGTGAGTGGGTGAGGGGTTTTCCTACATCCTGAACCCGAAATGGCTCTCCCCATTCTTCTCATTTCACCCTTGCAAGAGGAGAGAAGAGGAGAGAAAACCCTAGAGCTTTCTGTGAGAAAAACCCATTTTGAACCCCCAAAATCCGACCCCTTGGAGGCTCATTTGGAGATCTTCTGCAACAAGGAGGAAGCTGAAGCATAAGGGAAGGCCTCCCCATCATCCCCTCGGCGTGGAGATCACCCAGGAGCCCGGAGGAAGACAATCTTGGAGGTGCTTCTGCAACTTCTTGGAACTGCCCAAGGAGGTCTTCTTCGAGCCATACATCTCTTGGAGGATTTTTAGAGAGGCAAGTGATCTATCTATGGTGTCCCCGTATGAGTCTAGGAGGTTTTTATGATTTTTATGGAATTTCCCTCGAGTCCTAGTCCCTCCATTTCACCCAAATTTCAGAGCTCGGGTCTGTGTTTCTGCACAGACCTGAGTAAACGGCAAGGTCCCTGGACGCCTGTGATGAGCTTGGCGTCCATCGATCATGCCGCTGACTCTGAGTCAGCGGCCAGAGACCGCCGTCTAGTTCTTCAGGACAGAACAATGAGCTATTATGTCCCTCTTATACGTTAATTTCGTTATGATTTTCGTGATGAGGATATATGGTATCCCTATATGCTATGTATATTGTTCATTTTGGTTGTGGATGTATGTGAGTTGTGTTGACAAATGTGGGATAATAATATCTTGTAAACATGTGAGCATGACTTGTAGACCATTTTGCAAAACCCATGATTCAAGATTTAGATTAATGTGAATGCCTTGATTTCGGTTTAATCATGAAGATTGTGGGTCAGCATGTGTGCTTGCAAATTTAGGAAACTTATCCATGATTGTGCAATTCGTTAATAGTTTCGGTTCGATAGAATAGAAGTATGCAAAAATGATTCGTAGTGTTAAATCCATAGATGTATGAATTAGGGAAATGTTGTACTCTAATTTCATGCAAATGTTGGTAGCTTATGGCTAAACAGCAAGTGGTAAATTGCATGATGTGTAAATTCCATGTTAACGTAAATTGTGAATAATGTACTAATTAGGTGTATGATTTTCTGTAAATCCTATTTAGCTCAGAAAAATCTGAAAAATTGAGGGTATGATTTTGAACTCGAAAACAGCATGTGGTTAAAATTTCAGGTTAATTGGAACAGTAAATAAGAAGTTATGTGTTTTCATGTGAATTATGAATAATTCGTGCATACGACAGTAATATGATTTTATTCTGTTTAAACCAGCATGATTGGTGTGTTTACTATGTGTTGAATCCTGAAAACTCTGTAGTACCATGTTAGGAAAATAGAGGTGTTCATGTGAGTAAGAAAGTGTGAATGAAATGAAGAGTGTCAAGTGTAAAACCATGTGTAAAACGGTAAATGTGTAAAAGTGTAAACTGTGCCAATGTGATACTGCTTCCGAGAAGGCAGTGGAGCCGTATCAGGGAAAAGTCCCCCTGAGAAAGTTCATTGTGTTAAGTGACCCTAAGGGCATTAGGGGGAAATCCTGGAGGTGGACAAGTACCACTGGTTAGGGTGGAGACTTGTTCTCCCGGTCTGCGCAATCCAAGAGTCACCATTGCATTGCCTAGATGGTGTCTATGTGTTATGTGATGTGAATGTGTCCTTCTTTGGTGGTTTGGACTATGTGTCACGGCACCTAAATATGTGTAAAGTGTAATGTGTAAAGTGTATGTGATCATGTGTAAATGTGTAAGTGACATGTGAATGTGTATGTGTAAAGTGTAACCATGTGAAAAGAGGAAATTGTGAGAAAGGAAAATGTGAAAATCTAGATGTGCAATGTGTTATTGAAACCCATGTGAGACTAAATCTGAAACCATGTGAATTCAGAAAATGTATGTTATCATACTCATGTTTATATGTGCAAAAGTGTTTAGAATCCATGATAGGAACAACAAATGAGTATGTGAGTAAAATGGCATGATGGATTGTTTATGTGTTATGTTTGAGCAATGTTGTAGCTTTCATGTGTAGGTTATAGTCATTGAACCATGTGAAACCAGCAGCCTAAAGTATGATAAAAAGTTATGTATGTACTTAAGAACATGTGGAATCCATGCTAACTATGTTCCCCGTTCATGTATGTAAGTCGTCCATGTTGATAACTCTCATGTTTGGTTCTTTATAAGGTTAAAGTTCATAAGTGAATGGATTAGAGACCATGTGATAGGTGAATTCTATGTTACAAATCTGAAAGCATGAGTTATGTATAAAATTGTAGAACCTTCATGATATGTTGAAAACTTGAATGGACTAGCATGCTATGTATTGTCAATTGAATGTGCATGTAGAAACCACTAGGACTTGTACGTGTATATCATGCATAGTGTTACTTGCTGAGTCCCTGGACTCACTCCTTGCTTCGGCGTACAGGTATAGTTGGCGACACAGTACCCTCGGAGGAGGCAGCAGAGACGGACTCCGAGCGTGGAGACTAGCCAGTTTTTGAGATCTTTGTGATTGTGTACTTCATAGTATGTACTTGAACATTGTATTAGAATTATCATTAAAAGAATGTAATATGTGGACATTTTGTGTCTCTATTTCAACAAATTAAATCATGTGAATTTTAGTTCCTTTTTGCAATTGTAAACTGCATGTATGTTTAATGTGGATGATAAATGAATGGAGATAGTTCTATTTTACTTCCGCTACTCTGTTATATATATTCGCGTGTATCTCAGCTGTTTGTATCGTTGGGTAAATGTCCCACTGTGATGACTCTTGTTATACCGACGTGGGTTGGTACAACCGTACCGGTGTAACGAGGGCCGTCACAGAGATTGGTATCAGAGCGACCGGTTGAGATTACACATGAATATAACTAAGTCATCATCCCCATTGCATGCTAAATATGTCCACATGTGTAGAAAACACTAAGAAGAAGTGAAAGGTAGATAAGAAAATGGTTAGAAAACTTAGTAACCTAGCTCTAATGGTGGCTGAAATTTTATTACAGCCATGGCTTCCCGTGGACGACGTGGAGGTGCGCCAGCTCGCGACGACGAGCAGAGGCGTGATGATCAGGCGGAGCAACAGGCCCCAGCACCGCGAGGCCCTGTGCTTCCCCCACCGCCGCCTGTGGACTATGGAGTGTTCATGCAAGGTCTGGTGCAAGCCATGCAGACCCAGGCACACACTCAGGCAGCACTCCAGGCCCAGTTGGAGGCCCAGGTAAATTAATAAAACAACTAAGTAGTCTACTATTTGAATTGTATGATATTGTGTTTATTATATATTGCTTGTTGTTTGATGTAGCAGGCTCAGGCCCCAGCTCAGGACCATGGTGGACCTTCCATCATGGAGCGATTCAAGAGGATGACCCCACCCTCTTTTAAGGGGGAGAGTGATCCGCTATTAGCAGAAAGCTGGATGAGGGAGATCGAGAAAATCTTCCGAGCTATCAGGTGTCCTGACGAGGACAAGGTGACCTTAGCCACCTACATGCTACAGGTATGCTTTAGTTTATGCTTGAATGTGGTTGTTATTTGTTAGTTAGAGCTTATGAGGGTGTGTTGCAGGAGAGAGCTGATGTATGGTGGTCCTCCCTACTGCGTACGCGCTTCGAGGACGGAGCAGCAGTAGATGTGGCGTGGGACGCGTTCGTGAGGCTCTTCCGAGCCAAGTTCGTCCCAGAGCACATCCAGGACAAGAGGAGCAAGAATTCCTTTCCCTGACGCAAGGATCAATGACCGTCCTGGAATACGAGGCAAGTTTTTCTGAACTCTCTAAATATGCACCGCACATCGTGGAGAATAAGCGCAGAAAGACCAAGAAGTTCGTGATGGGTCTCAAACATCACTGAGGACGAGGCTCGTGGCGTTCGACCACCGCACGCTAGACGAGGCCCTCAGCGCAGCCTGCAGACAGGAGGGAGAAATAGGCAGTATCTAGAGGAGAAGAAGGCTTCGCAGAAGAGGCCGACAGCGACTTTCCAGTGGCAAGACAAGAGGAAAACGGTGTACCAGACACCGCAGAAACAAGTGGCAGTCAGCAACTATCAGGTACCCTCTGTACGTTCCCCCGGTGCGAAGAAGGAGTGTCCCCATTGTGGGAAGACCCATGGAGGTTCGGAGTGTTGATTAATAGCGGGTAGATGCCTAAAGTGTGGGAGCAGCGACCACAAGATCAAGGATTGCCCAAGGCTTCAGCAGGAAGCTCAGCGAGGAGCGCCAGCACCAGCAGTAGCGGCAGCCGCGCCAGCTACAGGACGACCCGGAAGGCCTCGAGCCCCAGCTCGAGTGTTTGCGTTAGCTCGTGAGGACGCCGAGCAGGCGGAGCATGTCACCGAAGGTACAGTTTTACTTTTCGGTGTGCACGCTCGGGTTTGTTTGATACGGGTGCTACTCCCTACCATACATATGATACATACGTTATATGGAGAGTCCCAGAGCTAATGGGTGAAATAAAGCGTTGACGTAAGATAAATGAAGAGTAAACATACATGAATATCAAAAAATTGAGCACTATATAAATACTTAATGGTATTGAACATTAAAAACAACACAAACCGTGATGTCTTCATATTAGGCCACCACACTTGATCGGCTCTTTATTCACCAGCTTCTCAGTAGATTTCGTAGGAGTGAACTAACCACTGATATCCCTAAATATAGTTTGTCAAATACATCTCTTCGTACATAATGGGAAGACATAACTTGAGAATGTCAAGTTCTTTGACACAATTATTTTTCACAAATTTACACCAGTCTTTTCCAATAAACATGTACATACTACCACACCAACTGCGTCGTAGATTACAGAATATCGCACTCCTTTTTCATCTTGAACAATAACAGATAATCCACTTTTATTTTCTAAACTTTGTCTTTCTTCTTCCGAATAATCTTTATGATTTTCGTCATCTTCTCTTTCACCAAAAGTAAACCATCATGCAATCTTCGAATATTGAGCGGAAAATATTTACGTTCAAACAAACAAGTACTTTGATACGTTGGACATTTGTTCTTCTTTGAGTCTATTTCCAATCGCGAACTCTCATGACTAATTAGAAAAAAAAATTATAACATTTTATTCATGAGTAATTTAAAATATGAAATTAAATCATAATATGGTAAATATGAAAAAATCTCTCAAATGGCTACAAATAAACATACGAATGTTGAATGATTACTTGCAGTGTGAAATTTGTGAAAGTAAACAATATGTTTAATAAAGAAAGTCATTGCATTGTTTATTTTCATGTTAAGCGTAAAAAAATAACAGCGAGCAAGATAAATAAAAAATAACTTAATTTACCAAAAGCTTTGAATATAAGCAATTAGGAGAAGGAACTTGTAGGGGAAGGGGGGCGACAGGATGGGAAGGGGGTGCTGGGACGGGGAGGGGGGCATCGCGCAGGGGCTTTATCATTTCAGCTGCTTCTTTTTTTACGTCAAGATGACTTTCTTAGTAGCCCAACACTCTGCTCATACAATGTGGTAAGTTTGGCTATGATTTTATATGATCAATTTTAATAAAGGGAACAATTTCCAATGTGCAAACATATCTACATTAAAATAAAATGCACCAACTTAGAATAGGGATAAAATGGGAGGGTGCACTAATGGTTCTTGCACTGTGCAGGCCCTTTTTTTTTTTTTTTGCTTCTGTGATGATATGTACCCTCCCATTTTCCACCATTACCAGTAGATTAGTTAATTCATCACTTGTTCAATTAGGTTCAATTTCTTCTTTCTTTATCAAATTTCACTGGTTGGAGACATGGAGTAGATGATCCAGAAAGGAGTTTTGGGAAAAAGGTAAACTTGTTAGGTTGAAGAAAATGAAATAATTTCCGTAAATCTGTTGGGAGGTTAACATCAAAAAGCACTTTAAGATGATATAATCAGTTAATCACTTGTGAGGTTAACTTCAAGTTCATGCATGTGATTATGAAAGTTAGTTGGCTTTTAGGCACAACTATAATTTCTATAGTCCTCCCATGTATTTCCCAATCTTAATAAATTGGAATAACAGAAAAAAACTACTTCTCCATCACTCTATTTCTATGAACGTAAATGTTGGAATAAGAGAAAAAGTAATTCTCCATCACTCTATTCATTTCTATGAAATGTAAATATTTAGAATAAGAGAAAAAATATTTCTCCATCACTCTATTTCTATATTCCCCCGGTGGGAAGGGGAGGGGGGCGGGTGCAGGGGAGAGGGGGCATCGCGCAGGGGGGAGGGGGGCCGTGGGGGGGGGGGGGGGCATCCGCAGGGGGGAGGGGGGCAGGTGGGAAGGGGAGGGGGGGGGGTGTAGGAGGGAGGGGGGCCGGGTGCAGGGGGGGGGGGGGTATCGTGCAGGGGGGAGGGGGGCCGGGTGGGAAGGGGAGTGGGTGTGTTCAGGCAGGGCCGGGTGGGGAGGGGAGGGGGGCCGGGTGGGGGGGGGGGGGCATCCCGCAGGGAGAGGGGGCCAGGTGGGAAGGGGAGGGGGGACGGGTGCAGGAGGGGGGAGGGGGGGGTCGGGTGCAGGGGGGAGGGGGGCATCGTGCAGGGGGGAGGGGGGCGGGTGGGAAGGGGATGGGGGGTGTGTGCAGGCAGGGGCCGGTGGGAGGGGGGGGCGGGTGGGGGGGAGGGGGCCAGGTGGGAAAGGGAGGAGGGCGGGTGCAGGAGGGAGGGGCCGGGTGCAGGGGGGAGGGGGGCCGCGCAGGGGGGAGGGGGCCAGGGGGAAGGGGAGGGGGGGGTGTGTGCAGGGCAGGGCGGGTGGGAGGGGAGGGGGCTGGGGGGGGGGGGGGCATCCGCAGGGGGAGGGGGCTAGGTGGGAAGGGGAGGGGGGGCGGGGTGCAAGAGGGAGGGGGGCCGGGTGCAGGGGGGGGGGGGCATCGCGCAGGGGGGAGGGGGGCCGGGTGGGACTCACCGGGGAGAGGGCGCGGCGGGCGGCGAGCGGCGCAGGGGCGGCGGCGAAGGCGCAGCGGCGACCGGGTGGCGAGAGAAGAGAGAGAGAGATGAGAGGAGAGAGAGAGAGAGAGAGAGGAGAGGAAGAGAGGAGAGAGAGAAGAGGAGAGGAGGAGAGAGAGAGGGGAGAGAGGAGAGATGAGGAGAGAGAGAGAGAGAGATGAGAGAGAAGAGAGAGAGAGAGCCAGGAGAGGGAAAAGAGGGGGGTTTCGCGGGACAAGGTATAGAGCTTTACCGACGGATATTCCGACGGAAATATGTCTGTCGGAAATATCCATCGGTATCTTTCATTACGAGGATATGTCTGACGGAAATATTTCCGTCGGAACGACCGACGGATATTCCGACTGACATATTTCCGTCGGAATATCCGTCGGAATTACCGACGGACAATAATCTGTCGGAAATGTCCGTCGGTAACCGCTTTTTCTTGTAGTGACGCCTCTCCTCTTCAGCGCACTCGCCTATAAACAGGCTCAAGTAACCTCCATGCAGAGGTACGCGTCATCACGCGTCTCGCAGACTCACATTCTCTCTCACGCTTACACACGAAACTTCCTGCCTTTCAAGCCTCTCACTGACTTAGGTATCGGAGGGTTTTCCCCGGTCTTCACCGGGCCCCCCTGATCTAGTTCTGGTCTTGCAGGCTTCCGTCCGCACCGGTGTTCGTCTTCCCATTCTCTCTAGTGGAGGCCCGCTTGGCTCAGGCCCAGCAAGAAAAACGCCACCACAGTTTCTAAGGGGTTAATAAATTTATAGAAATAAAAAAAATGGATTTTGCAACATCTCAAAGAAACTCCCCACTTCCAAGCCCTTCTTAAACGCAAGTATGTGATGGAGCTTAGAACCCAAAAAACTACATCTTTTTATCTTTGGTCCCCTACAACTTACCTTCTATTTCCATCTCTTTTCTCCTTTTCCTTACATGCCCTCTTTTTTCCTTGATCATGACATGCCCTCTTTTATACCATTCTTTTTCCCACCGTTTACTCTATATAGATGCCTATCTTAGTTAGTAGGTGATATTTTTGGTCTATATATTTCATTGTGGCAAAATAATACTACCAAAAATTGGATATGAGTGGCTACTAGAGTATAAAAAACTGTTGACAAAAATATATGTCAACAATTAAGAGTTTGATGATAAAGTCGCCTATAAAAACATGAGAAAGACTTACTGCACTTCTAGGAGTGCAGCAAGCAGTACCATCCACGTAGGATTGCAAGCCAATGTGGCGTCCAACGGGCGCCACATGGTTTTTTTTTTAATTAGCCTTTTATTTTGGAGCCCAACCCTTCTATTTTGGAGCCCAAAATTTTATTTTGAAGCCTAACTTTCTATTTTGGAGCCTAACTATCTTCTGTTTTGGAGTCCAACTATTTTTTAGGCTCCAAAATAAAATTTTGGGCTCCAAAATAAAAGAGTTGGGCTCCAAAATAGAAAGGTTAAATTTCAAAAAAAAAAAAAACATGTGGCGCCCTGTTGGGCGCCACATGGGCTGCAATCCTACGTAGATTGCACTTGCTGCACTTCCTATAAGTGCAGTAAATCTTTCTCTAAAAACATAGTCAACTTAGGATATATCAGTGGTTTCTGTTGGACTGTCGACATATGAGAGATATGTCAGTAGTTGGCTATTTTTATATTTTCCAAACTATTTCTATATAAATAAAATTATATACTATTATTACATATTTAAATTTAATTATACTATTATAATAAAACACAGTCTGAGTGCTGCCACGTGGCAGCACCAAGATGAATTTTTTTCCGCCATACTTTGCTAATATAAAAACTTACTAATGCAACTTCTCTTCTCTCTTTCTTTCCCATTAAAAGCTTCTATTAAACATCTCACATTTTCTAAAAACTCACATCCTTATTCAAAACCCTTTCCCATTTTACTCTCTTCATCGATACACCTTCTCTCTCTTTCTAAAAATAATAAAAAGGTATTACATGCTTTTGAATAATTCTTTTTCTTTAAATTATTATATTAATAATAAATACTATTAAACTCATGTATACGACTTACAAATTTTATTTATTCAAATCTAATAATTTTTCGTGCATCGCACGGGTATAGAGCTAGTTATATATATATTGGACTATGCCTATCAATGTAAATACAAATGTTTATATATAATTAAAAATATTCAATTATATTCTATATATTTAGTTAGATTTAACTATATACATTATATCTATATAAATTATGTATATATATATATATGAATATAAACTTAACTACATTACATGTGATCCATTTATTATTCATATAATATATTCAATGATATTATGATCAATCAAAATTAATTATATCTATTCGATCCATTTATATCATGTATAAATATACTTATATATTTAAATAAATAAAATTTTCACTTAAACCATAACTATATATCAGTGTATTAATCGAATTTAGCACAAACGGTCGGATTGGGATGACCTAATGAGCTACATATGTAATAATCAACATTTTTTTATCATCAATTGAAAGAGATCGGATGACTCCAATCAACCTTGTGTGCATCAATTGATGCATTCGATTTATTGGCATCATATTCTTTAATTTGTTCATTATCAGAAAGGTCGATCTATATATCTAGAGATCAGTGCAATATTTAGTCAACATTTGAGATGATATAACAATCAATCAACTTCGTACGTGGATTGAACAACACAATATTTGATCAGTCATATAGTACACCTTAATCTAATAAAGATTGGATGACTCGATCAACCATGCAACAATCAATTGTACTTGATCAATACATACAATATTTTCAATCCGATGAATTATGCATTGATGTATTCGATTACTCACACGGTAAAAACCTCTACTATATAGGACTGTCAATGTATCTCTCCTCAATTCTGTATAAGAAGTGGGACATTCAATTAATAGCATGCTATGCACACAAAAAAAAAGATGATGTTATAGTACGACACGGCCACACTGTCGTATTGTATATATATTATGTACAACATACACATGTCATTAACTATGTGATACATGTTATATATGTGTCGAAGATTTTTGACAAATGCTAACAAAAAATTAACATATGTCAACGACTACAAAAAAAAAAAATATTGACATATATTGAATACTGAATTTATGTCAATAGCTATCTGTAACCTTTGACATATTTCATATATGTCAACGTCTTCTTATAACTGTTTAAATATATATATATATATATCAACGGTTACAAATAGCCACTGATATATGTTATTTATGTTAGCGGTTATGTTAGCCATTGATATATACTTGATGACATATGTATATTTTCTTGTGCAAATTTTATATGAAATATGAATTCAAGATTGTCATGTATAATTGGCCCAAACTCTTAGTCTCACACAAAACCTTGGGCAAGGGGGGTTCTAAAGCACATTTTTATGACGGAAAAATTTAGCGCCGTGGCACTTAATTTTGCGTGGAATTAATGCAAAAGATTTAAGATTATTGTTCTTAAATTTTAATTACTTAGATCATTTGAAGAAAAATGCTATCGATGAGTACTTGATATATCACAATTTTTTTAAAAAAGGGCACCAAATGCTTTTTTTTGACAAGGATAAAAGATCATTTTTATAATGATAAAATGCACAATACTACTTGAGTCTACACAAATTATGAGAATTTAGAGTTTAACATCCACAAACATTCACTTGAGGATGTCCCTTTTTCCTAAGATTACCAAACCCAAAGTTATCAAAACCTTGAAAACCCACTCCCCGTTGTCTAGCTACGAAAATGTGAATTTCATATATTTTTACATAATTTGTTAATGCAACTCCAATTCGTATGTCCCCAAGACAGAAGGTGCCCGCCTGCCCAAAATAAATAAAAAGCCTATCTCACATAAAAAAATTATAAAAATCATAATTGATTTTTGATTATATATGAATACTGATACTAGAAAATCCATACCATACAAATGAAGGGAAATACTTCAAACTTAGTCGGATGGGTAGGAACTATCCGCACGACGCATCACACACACACCAAACATTATTCTAGATGAAATATTTGGTATCAGTGTTGCAAACACAAGATATGAGTCTTAGAGGACCTCGGTTGAGTAGATCGGTTAGAACTCTTGCTTAAAAATAAGAGGTCCTGAGTTTGATTTTTAGGAGGGTTTACCTGATCTACATGTAATCTTCGAGATGTGTAAGTCTGAAGTGTTTTCGATCAAGTGAGGTAAGAGTAATACGGGTACACGAAAAGTAGGAACTATCAAGTCCTGATATTGGAATTCACAAACACTAATATATGAACCCACAAAATCACACGGGACGAGGCTCCTCGTTATCAAAAAAAGATCCATATCAATGGTTTCCTACTCTAGCAGCAAATATAAGACGCAAGTCCTACACCTCCATCTTATATCTAACACATAAATAAAAGAGAAAGACTTGCTGCACTTTCAAGTGTAATTCACGTGGGTTGGCAGTTCATGTGACAAAAAAAAAAAAACCTACATGACAATTTTTTGGCACCACATCCCATGTGAATTATGCTTGCTGTACTTTTGAAAGTGCAGTAAATCTTTCTCTAAATAAAAACCATCGATGTAGTACGCACAACTTGATAAACGAAAGATGGATTGATTGAACATAGGGTCTATCTTTTATCTTTTATAGAGAAATACTTGTTTACCAATCAAGGTTGATACTAAATTATATGTGGATTATTTATCCAATAACTTTATTAATTTTTCCTTCTCTCTCTTTTTTTATACAATTATTTATCAAATAATTGATATAAAATGTATTATCGATATAACAGATAATAAATATTTCTCTTTCTTACCCGAGGGAACGGATAAGAAAGCGAGCAAACTTTCTGTCGCTCCATGGATTCGTCGCTTTTAGAGAGAGAGAGAGAGAGAGAGAGAGAGACGGGTGGGTGGGAATCTCGCTCACATGACCGCCCGGCGGTCACGCCCGAAAATTTCGGCCGTGCGCCACCCTTTACAGCGGTCCCCACACCCCACACATTTCAGACAGTGTGGCGCTCCCCGCCAGCAGCACGTGAGCTTTTTATCCCTGACCGCAACGTCGCGGCGGGCCCCACCCCCCCCTTCCGACAGCGACATGTCCGATCAGATCCCCACCCCCCACCTCTCGTGCAGAGATTAGCCCTTCCGCCCAGTTCAGACTTCAGATGCCCCTTTTTTCCTCTCTTTTCTTACTAATCGGGATTAGCGCCTAATCATCCCATTCCCCCTCGCGTACTTTAACCACGCGTCCCTGCGTCAACGGCTCGCTCCCCACGCTTCCACCACCACTCTCTAACCGCAGTCAAACTTTTTGTCGTACTCACGTGACGCGGTCACGAGACCTACCCGTCCTGGTCCCCCCCCCCCCCGTCCTACCCCCGTCTGATGCCTGCGGCCCCGCTGCTGTTCCATCCCCAGCAAATTGCCACCGCCACGTGGGCGGTACAACCACCGAAGAGCAGGATAAGATCTGCGTAAAGTGTTTTCTTTGTTGTACGAATGTCCCTTTTGTAATTTATATTGTGTTCTTATCCATTTTAGCGATGTTCTTTTCACCCTCCCACTAAGTCCCGAATTAGGATTTGTCAACTCTAAACTCTGAACTCAAGACTTACCAATTCTTATTGATACCTTTTGGATAGAAGCATAATATATTGATACGTTTAGATTCAATCATAAAAAATAAAACTAAGAAGATCAGATTAATTATACGGGAGATTCACCTTTCTCTCACAACAATATAACATGACTATGTCAACACGATCCGCAATAATATGACGAATCTTACTCGAAACCATAGTAGGTTAAACTATTAAATTGAACTAAACCAACTTTTTATGACATCTATATGATCTAGATCAATTCGAACAACGTAAATTTCTTAATTTTAAGAGAGAAAAGTGAAGGAAAAAAATCCTAATTACACCGATTTGGTATCATCGAAAACCAAATTATATCAAACTGATGCGGTTCAATCAATGAATCTCGACTTTGTGTGTCGACTATTTTATATACCGATTGATCCATAAAATAATACGGTTCGGACGTATCAGACAGTTCGATCCGATAAGTCTTACCATGTCTTTGAAGTTTGAACTGTAGTTGGACAATTTTATCTCGTGTAAGGGTATAAAAACTAAGATATTAGAAATAAATATATTGGATATTTAGGTAAACAGCAAATTCTTTTGTCGAGCAGAGACTTTCACGTAAAGTGAGCATTTTTTTTTCTCTTTTCCGGCATGGAGTGTTGTCCCCACGCCGTGGAAAAGAAGAGCGGCGGAAAATTGTTTAAATAAATAAATAGATAAATTTATCGCGAAAGCGGCACCGTATAAGCGATCCCGGTCCCCCCCCCTCCCCCCCGCCTTCGTCTCTGCAGAAGTGGAGAGAACCAGAGAGAGAAGAGAAGTGGAGACGCAGAAGAAGCAGCAGCAGCAGCGGGAGGAGGGAGAGAGAGAGAGAGAGACGAAGATCTTGGCGGGTGGCGAGGTTCCGATCTCTGCGCAGGTGGTCTCCCCCGAGAATTTAGGGTTTGGTGGCGCTTCTCTGCTTCCCTGCGGATGGTCGCACTCGTCGTCCCCGCTCGATCCTCTTCTCTCCGATTGGGTGTTGTAATGCGCTAGCGCAGTGGGGGAACGGAGGCCTCTGGTGCTCGGCTTCCGTCGCCGCGGCGAGGTTCAGGTCGGGTCCAGAATTCGCTCTTCGTCGCGTGGGGGAGAGGAGAGTTGGTGCTCGGCGGGGTCGGGAGGGAGCGGCGTGCGGCGATGTCTCGCGCGCAGATCCCGATCTCTGCTGCCTGAGTAAGGGGGAGAGGAGGAGGATATGATATGCTTTCGAGGTGTCCACTAGGGCCGGATTCCGGTACACGACTTCCGTGGGGTTGGGTCTGAATTCTGTGTTGGTTGTTCAGACGTCGGAAAGCTCGTCCCAAAAACAGAGCCCGCGATCCGAGACGACCGATCGAACTCGAGAGAGGGGGCACCGGAGGTAGCACCGCACCGCACCGCAGGTCCGCGACGCGCAGCATCTACCTCGTCGTCTTCTGCTCACGTGGATGGAGCTCCAAGGTAATCAAATTCGGCGATCCTCTCCCTTTTCCCGATTCGCGCCATGCTCTGAGATCTCCACGGACCCGCTCCAGAGCAAATCTGATGTTCGCCATTACAGGCAAGAAACAAGCCGCCGGCGATTTCCTGACGCTCTTCAGGGATCCGTCCTTCCCGGATTCGAGGCCCCCCTCGCAAGGTAAGCATCCAAACACGCAGCTTCCATCCCCGTGTTCTTGCTTAGAATTACCAAAATTACAGTCCCGAGAAAAATTCCCGATCTCGCATCTTCTTAGCCGTCCGTAGTTCTTAATGATCACGCGCAACCCGCATCAAACTCCAAACTTTTTAATTCCCCTCTCAACTTTGTGCAAGTGTGATGGCTACCCATCATGGATTTGGTGGGCATTTGTTGGCAGCATGCTTTCTATATATATTTATATATGTATAGAAAAATGCAAGTTTGTTCATACATATATAGATTAGAAAAGCCGAGGGAATCTTGTAGGTAGAAGCATCATGAGCTGGGGAGCAACTAAAGGGACAGCCTTGAACATGCTGTGGCAAGTTTAAACAAGTGGGGATGTGAGCAAAATCCACAGCTCATCTCATGTGGCAGAAGCCCCCCCCCCCTCTAATCTTCCACATTCCACTACTTGGTTCCTTTTTAGATTTAAATAAAAAAAATTGTTTGAATAGCTATGAAATCGATGCTTCTTCGAAGATTATTTGGATATTTTTTTGTTTGTTTTGATGTGTGCGATTTGTATTTTACAAACTTTTTTTTTTAACCAGTCTGTCGTCCTTTTTCCCGCGCAGGCTTCTTCCCCAAAACGCGCGACTTCCTGCAGCCGCTGGAGCGCGCGGAGGCGAGCGGCGGCGGCGGCGCGGGACAGCGGACGGCGCCGGCGGCGGGGAGGCCCGGGCCGGTGGAGCACGTGCCGCCCGTGCGCTCTGAGACGTGCGGCGCCGACCACGTGCGCCCCGTGGCGGTGAAGCCCGAGTGGCCCTCGTGCGCCGCGGCGGAGGACGGCGCGAGGCGGGCGGCGGCGGCGGCGGCCAAGCGGAGCGCGTTTACGCTGTGGGACGAGGAGGCCGCCGCGTGGCCCGGGGAAGGCGGCGGCGACATTGCGGCGAAGGTAAGGGCGGGAGGGCCGGAGGGGCGGGGCGGGTGGGCGATGGTGTGTGCCGTTGGAGCGAGCCGATTGGACGGCTGTGATTGGATCTGAGTAGTCTGGCTTCGCCGTACTCTTTGGTCTCGCGTTCTGGGTTCAATGCAACCCCGTGGGCCCCACATGTAGGGTGGGGCTCACGGCACCGGGCCAATGGGGTGGGAGAACGTGCGGTTTGTCTGATCGTCTGTCACATGTCAGTTAGTCGCGGGGCCCGCCTTCGTGAGTTGGTGGATTGGTCACGTGACAGTTAATTGGGCTTTAGCTTGATGTGATTTGCATCCGGATGAGGGTACGATAACTATCGCTGGTAGGAGGCTTTTTTTTTAAAAAAAATATATAATATTTAAATGTTAATTAGTGTAAAATCAAATATTATAAAATATTTAAATGTTAATTAGTGTATGCATCTATGTGACTAAGTGAAAGTTTGATTCCTTATGCTAAACTAAAAGATGACAAAAAATGTTTAGTCGTGCATCATAATATTCTGATAGACCAGTATTTCATATGTTTAAATGAAAATTGATTTTCTCACTACTCAAGACTGGTAAGATAATATGATTATAGAGAAATATTTATTATAATTTTTTAATGTATTTTAAGTACACTTTGGGCCAATAAATCCCATATAATGAGAAGATCAAAAAGTGTATTATAAGTGGGATAAATATTTCTCATGATTATATATTTGAATAAATATTTGCTTATATATCCTTATTTTGATATTTGCTTATGTGTCCCTTTTGATTTATATTTACTTATTAAGAATAAAAGATATATGAAATCAAGTCCCTTCCCCCCGGAACCCAAATTCCTCATAGCTACATCCAAACTCCGTGGGGTTCGAGTCCGGCCACCTTTGCGCAGCAGTGCGTGCGCATTTCCTCACATAAGTTGCGGAAGAGGGGGCGTCTTGCTTGGGGTATCGTGGCGTCTTTTAAATGGATGAGCGCACTATGCCGTGGCACATAGGTCTTAGGAACTGGAGTTAGGAGGGGGCCCTTCTCTTTTTGACTGCTCCTTATTCTGGTGGCTGTTTCCGACATGCGGCAGGGACCCAGCAGCAGGCGCAGCAGCAGCAGCAGCAGCGGTGGCCCCCTCCGTCGCCTTTTCCCGCCGCTCGCGGCGGCGCCAACGGCAGTTTCCCCTCGTTTCCTAACTCCAGGTGTGCGGTCTCCTTCTCTGCTCTTCCTCTTCTTCGTCCGTTTCCCTTCTTGGGGAGGTCCAGGGGGGGCGGAGGCCTTTCACTTCCTTCTCTGCTGACTGGCTGGGGGAACCTGGCGCTCGGAGCAGGAACCAGCTGGCACAGGACAAGCGCGGCCCCATGGTCGCGGCGTCGAGATCCGCTAGGGGCCTCGTGGAGGACGACGACGAGGGCGAGGAGGATTTCGCCAAGGAAGAGAAGCCCTACCCCAGAGGTCTGGTCCTGCTTTTCTTCCTCTTTATGGTCCGAAAATCTTTTGTATCTTGCAAACTTCTACTCGTCGGATTGGTTAATTTGGCGCTTGTGGGGAGTGCAGAAATGCCAGTGAAGATAGACAGAAGCGTCAGTAACAACGACGATGGTAGCGGTAAGGATCAGAGGCCCTCGACGCCGCGATCGAAGCATTCGGCGACTGAGCAACGTCGGAGGACGAAGATCAACGACAGGCAAAGCTTCTTACCCGCCTAATTCCTTTCGTTTTTTTTAAGTATTTTTTTTAATTTCTGATTTGCACGATTTGGTTTGTCGTGGACATGGGAAAGTTCAATCTTTGGCTGTTGGTGTTTCATCTTGGTTTACTTTTCCTTGAACTCACCTTTGTTCCTTTAATTATGATTGTGGACCCTTACTGTCTGCTTATTGTCATGGGCCGTGGGGCTTATGCCAACATTTCTGACATGCGGAAGGCCTTGGATTCTTGGAATCAACTCCGTGGTCCCTTCTTCCTCAATGTCTTCAGATTAACCTCTTCCTCTACCATCTCATCCTTTTCGTAGACTGACATGGCACACTTTCTTCTACCTAACCCTACTGCTGCATTCTAATTTGTTCCCACTTTGTCAAAACTCGGTTTTACTTTCATCTCTGGAAAGGAGCTTTTGGTCCTTGTTAATCAGATAAAGCAACTTCACCCCCGTGTCAATCTGGGAAGGGAATTTTTATTCCTTGTCAATTAATAAAACCAGCCAGGCCACTTGTCAATCTGAGCTGCAGTAAGCTTAGTATGAGGAACTGTTTCACAAAAGCAGGGGGCACAAACGCAAATGCATTTAAGCACCTATGTGTTTTGCTGGGAATGTAAAGATAGCTTGACATCCAGAATCATCAGCTAGATTGTGCTTTCAGACAGCAACCAAGTCAAGATGCGAAGTATTTCATTGGCTTCTATTTTTTATCATTATCATTAGCAGTAGTAGTAGTTTGTAGTGTCCCCTCAGAAAGCACAAAGCATTTGTTCAGCAGGCAAAGGTGCGAAGTGTTTGGTTGCAAAGGCATAGGATTGAAAGCTATTTGGTTGCTATCCAAAGAAAAAAAAAAGACATTGGATTAGAGACTACTGAACACTCTCTTTTACCTCTTTTTTGCACAGGAGGAAGAGAAACTTAGATGTATGAATAAAAGTAATAATTTCTTGCATGAAATCTGAAGTTTCATGTGCAATTCTATAATTCTCAAAGAGGAACAATGCTTGTTGAGCTAACAAAACACAGTCACTTTTTTGTTTGTGTGGCATATTCTGAGGTGAAAGGCATCTTCATTTAACAAAGCTTATGAACGAATTGGATCAGACTCCATCTGAAACTCTTTGAATGTGTTGACTGCTTCCTTTTTCAACCATTATTTTTTGACTCTTGGAGATTTTACATTCCAGAAGCTTTTCATGGTTAACACTGGTTTCGACCCCATTTCCAAAAGTTATTTTAGATTCGAACATTTCCTTTTGTTTGGTCCTTGGGAAGTTATTGTGCATGGGGTCCTTTTGTAGTCAATTGGTGGAAAAGCATTATGAAATAATTATTTCATCGAAAGTTTACTGTTATTGTTAAGGGGTATTTCTTCAATAGTCGTGGAGGCCTGTACCAAGACTCATATGGCAATCTTTCATACAGATTTCAGATTTTGAGGGACCTCATACCACATAGTGAACAGAAAAGGGATAAAGCATCATTTCTTTTGGAGGTATTTTTCATCCCTTTTGTTTGAATTTTTTAAGTTGCACGTTACTTTATATGGAAAAATATTTGGCTTCGAATTTCATCTTATTAATTTACGCTGCTTCAGGTAATTGAATATATACAATTCTTACAAGAGAAGGTACAAAAGTACGAGCCCTCATGTCCAGAATGGAATCAAGCCAATGTAAAGTTGATGCCCTGGGTAATGGATGAGAAATTTGCTTTCCCAAACTGTTTGTCTGCATGCTTAATTAGATGCATACACATCTTGCTTGCATCTTCATAGCCTTCAACATTGATAAGATAAATCACTTAAATGATTGCCTGCTGACAATGCACAAACACATGAAATTGTTGTGGAGTTTCTTGAGATTTATGTTGGATGAGTACTTGAAGTCTGATAAGGTACCTTATAACATTAAAATCATGTAAAAGATCGCTAATTTGCATATGCATCAGTGCTATTAATAGAGGGAACATATTTAGTCTCAAGACTGCCCATGGTGTCAATTCCGGCATCTATTATCTGCATGACTTCTTAGCTTTGCCTAACAACTCTCTCTCTCTCTCTCACACACACACTCACAGATGCACACACACAGAATAACAACTTTAGCTCCACCTGGTGAATGTTTCCACAGAAATATTTCTCACTCATGTGCTCTCTCTCTCTCTCTCTCTCTCTCTCAATATCAGAAAACAAGCGCCCCAAATAAAAAGTGTTATAGGAATTTGAGTCTGTCTTAAATAATCATCACATGTCTGTGCATTTCTCATTGATTTTTATTTGTTCAGTAGTCAAGGGGCTTTGTCGGATATGCTGGAAAGTGCTCTGTTATGTCTTGTTTAAGATTCTTATAGAAACATCATTAAAATTTATAATGATATGCATTTGAGTGTATGATCTTTTTATTGTCAACGTCACTGTTGATGAGATTTTAACTTAATCATTCTTCCACTTTCTGAAATAGAAAAACTGTCAGCCACCTGGGGTGAGTATGGTTGATCATTCAAATATGACAAGGGATCATCCTGCATCCGCTGGTTTCATTTTTCCTGCTGACAATGCCATTCTGAATGGTCCAACAATCATGTCAAACAATCAGACTGTGGTAGAATCAGACAACCGAGGTGCTGCATTGACCACTAAATCAGCATCCATGCCCATACCCGTGCAATATCCTGCTGGGGCTGGAAGTGGATTTTCTCAACCTCAGCTAAAATTCATTTCTGATTCAGAGAGCATGGCAGCGCAACCTCATTCTGGATGGTTAAGATCTGCTGCAGATGCTAGTGTCAGTACCGATGTGTTGAGTGGGCATGAGGAGATGACTGTTGACGAGGGAGCAAGTACCTTGTCCAGCTTGTACTCTGAAAGGTTAGTCATCATTTCTGTTGTTTTGTTTATTAAAGTTCACATGTTGTCACAACTTTGTTTGGCGTCGTTATTTTTCATTCCCGATGTTTTTACTTAACTAACAATCTTTGACCGGTAATTTGATCTCTTGAAACTTGAAAGAGTGTTTGTCTGCATCCTGAAAAGTTTAGCCGCTTTATGATATGGGTGGTCTTAAGGTGGTTTGCCGTCTTATTTATTTTGATTGTCTACTGTGTAGTTTGTATCCTGCGCATTGTTGAAACATTTGTAGCGGCATTGCATAACTTGCTAGATTTGTTATCTATTCTCATGTGTTTTAAAACTCTAGTTTCTCTTCACGTTTTCATATGCACGTTGTTCACATATTACTCCGGTGACATACGATTTGGACTAATTATTTTGTATCCAGGTTACTGACAACCCTAACGGAGGCGCTTCAGAACTCTGGTGTCGACATTTCTCAAGCAAGCATCAGTGTGCAGGTCAATCTCCACAGGCGGATGACTGGTAGACGGATATCAAAAAATAAGGTTTGTTGTTTAGGCCAACTCGGCATTGTGATAATCTTGCTGAGAAAATATGCTACACAGAAAGGATAGGTCTTCATGGTTCTGCAAGCGAGACTTTAAAACAATTGCCGGTTCCTAACTTGTTTATAGAAGACTAAACCATTTTTCCATATTGATGATTAATTAGGAGATCCTTGGGGTTCATGCAGGATCAAGATGACCCAATATCAAGTAATCGGCTACATTCAGCGTTTGGAAGCAGCGGAGATGAATCAGAGCGAGGTAGCAAGAGGCATAAATCTGACACCACCTAGTATTGTCATCTTCCATTATTCACTTCCTACTGCTTCCTTGTCTGTATGAAAACTCCAATATGTTCTATGTACATCCTGCTCATGCCTCTTCAATTTTCTGAAATGGCCAAGAGATGGCAGGGTATTATTATGTCTGCTGTTCTCTTTCCAAAAGGCCTGCCTTAGAACTTGAGAAGCTGGTTCATTTTTTTTTTCCGTATCTAGGCTTCCATTTCTCGTTGGCCTTCCGTTACATAATAGCTATCTGATATTGTACCTAGTCCTTGATTTGTTTCACAATGCCCTCGAAAGATTGTACCTTTGGATATGAATAGTGGAATTAATTTATTACAATTTGGGGCGAAAAGGTCATCTGATTTGGGCCAGTGATTCACTAGAAATTGAATGATATTATGATCCTTGATCGCCAACAAAGTTCCTGGAATTTTTGAGACTTTATCTGTAAAGCCAAGTGTGTTCTTCACAGTGATGCCCTAAAGAAAGAAAAATTTGAGGAGAAAATTCTGATCTCACCCATGTTGACAGAGCATGGATGTGGAACTTGAAGCTCCATGTGCTATCCATGAACAAGTTATCTGCAGATAAGTTATCCATTACTAATACAGTTTAAATGTTGTAGGATGATGAGATAGGTGAGAAAATATGAGATCCAAACTTGTATTTATAGATTGTAGAAGGAAATATGAATTTTTAGGGTTTTCTTCCTTCATATTTCCTCTTTTTTCCCCTCTTCCAATCTCTTATGTTTCATTAATACGAAAATGGGTCGAGACTGTTGTCATGATTATACACTCTTTGAAAGATCTGTCCGGCCATTTTTCTTGACCATTTTAAATCTGATTTGTTGGGCTTTTAAAAGGAAACCACCTTTTAAGATATAGTGTGCATGGGGAATCTTATCCATTGACCCATTCCTTGAGAACAATTTGTTCAGCTGGGCTGTCATGTCATCTACTTGGCTTCCATCATGTCCTTTATTGAATGGGGAGGGATGCGACCTCCTTGTGCATCTCATAGTTGGAGACCCATTTTGCCAAACAAAGCCAAAAGGGGGGGGGGGGGGGGGGGGGGGGGGGGGGGGGGAATATAAGCATAGCAGTGTGATTTATAGTGATGGATGTAAAAGGATCAAAGATTGGTCACCCAATGAGGCCTCCAAATTAAGGGAAAGTTAGCTGCCCATTCTAAGGCATCCGCCCTAGTCATATGCAGGTGACCTCACATCATTGTGAACTCCATCACTACTTTGGTAATGGGTTAGATTAAAGTTAACTCAGAGTTAACTCAAAAAGTAGTTTGGAAAGGTTACGAAGTTAACTCAAGTGGGTTAGACTAAAGGTGGGTCAAATGTGAGTTAACTCACAATTTTTTAACCCACCTCTGGAGGTGGGTTGGAGTTAATCCACCGAGTTAGCTATCTTTATGCCCTCACGGTATACAACATTAATTGCTACTTTTCTTTTCTCAACATAGGTTAACTCACTTTTTCTTATCAAAGTACATTTGAAAAAAATAAGTTAATTCACTATAGTCAAATGAGTTAACTCAGTTGCAAACAAAGTAAAAGTGAGCTAAAAGTGGGCTAACTTTAGTTCTAGATTAAAATTAATTTTAACCCAACCCATTACCAAAGAGGCCCGTGTCTGGGATGGACGCTAGACGGACACCCCAAGAGAAGTAAGAAGTTGTGCTCTGAGCTAAGACCTCTTCAATGGAGGACTGTGCAGATCAAACTTTGAAGGAGACTCCACCGACACCCCTCTTGCATATCTCAACCTTGTTCTATGTGGCAACAGATGAACACTAGAGAGGGGTATGTTGGAAAGTTGTTGCAGGACTAGGATCAAGTTATCCAAATGACTCCAACAAAAGAAGATCCATAGAAAGACATGTGAAGAAAAGCCAAGCAAAATATTTGCATTGTTGGCATTTCTACTTAGAGAAAGACTTGTTGTTCGTCCTAACCACTTGTCTCGTGCTCGTCTCTAGACACAAGGAGGTGAGTCCCACAACATATTGAGAGCTCTAGGATCCACCCTATTTGTGTCTGAGGCGTGTCGAGCACTGCCAGACAAGTCGCAAGTCTTTCTCTTCTACTTAAATTTTTTTTTAATACAACGGTGCCACACATTATACAGTTACAAAGCTCTTCTACCAAGTAAGGCAGCGTTTGGCATCACATTTGCAGAATTGAGAAAGTTTAAAATCGGCAATTTCTGGATGGTCTGACATGTGTTAGGATTCCATTCCAGAAGTCTGACATTAATTGGTGCGTTTGGAAGCAACGCACTGCAACAGAAAAAGCTATGGTATTTTTTACAATTCCACCCCTTAAAAAAATTTCATCTCTGAACAACCATCAATGAGGGGGGTACGTCTGCCTTTTCACCCCAAAATCTCTGGGGCACTGCGGAGAAGCAGCCTCTGGGCCGCTTTCGCGGTAGAGGAGAGAGAAATTTCTCTCTGTCTATCTCTCTCTCCTTCCCAAAATCCAACAACACAGAAGCCTATATGCAGCCCAAAACATTTGGGACTACTTCTCATTTTGTTAGAGATTTGGCAGGCCAAAATCGGCCAAAATGTGATGCCAAACGCTAAGAAAGAGAGAGACTTTGTACAAGCACTCAAGTACCTGCCCCCCTTGTGCAAGCACTTATAAGGGGGACCCGCCCTCTTATGACTCCTTGCACAAAGAGGCGGGTACTTAGTCCTTGCACAAATATTTTCTTGGCAAAAAAAAACACACACCCACTTCCCCTTTGACCCTTTCTAAGAGGCAAGCCTTCTTTTAAGAAAAAAAAAGTGATTTCGGGTGAAGATGCCCTTCTTTGGATCCCAATTGGTTTTGGGTTCCTATTTGACATTTTGGAGCCCATTAGTGAGCAAGCTTTTGTTAAGGGGATCAACATTTGTGAAGTCTCACTTTCCACGCATGCCTTTCACTCTTAGTGCACTTTTATATTACACTTAAGTATAATATGACTAGACACTAAATTCATGCGGCACCTAATAATTGAGTTGTCATTTTATCACTCCTCATGTGAGGAGTGCCAAATGAGTTTAGTGTCTAGTCATATTGTACTTAAGTGCAATAAGAAAGTGCACTAAATCTTTCTCTTACCAATCAATATCTCTCAAGACAGCTTTGTTAAGGAGATGAGGAGATGGATAAAGCCTACCCATTTGAATAGGCCTCAATAGCTTTGGGAAATGTGGATAAGTTTAAAACCTCTCTTATCTCAAATAAGTCTATCCCATTTAGAAACCATATCCTCCTATGTTTTTGCTATTCAAGTTAAGCTATCTAAGAATAACTTATCCGGCCATATAACATGGTGGACTTAGTGATATGACTCATCTCTGTTCCTTGGCAAGTTAGATCAGGCTCTTGTGAAAGAACCCAAATGTGTTGAAAGAGAAAGGCATTGGCATCTAGCTCATGGTCTTCCTACATTGTAGGGCATCTAAAAGAAGGATAAGCATGGGGTTTCCTCAGTGATATTGGCTTGCTCTTGGCATTGACATGAATCCTTCTAATGAGCATAAATAATAGCATTTTTTTGCACGGAAATTATTGTTATACAAAAAATGACAAATATATCATCGTTGTTAAAATATTATAAAATATATCACTCGTTATAAAAAACATTACAAATATGTCATTACTGTGGTGTGGTGTTATTCATATCTATATCAACCATAGGTTTGACTAACCTATTAAAGGAAATATTTTATTTGCCCTTGGGTTAAGTAGTCCTACCACTCGGGTCCCTCGTTCTCACAATCTTAAAAAAATTACAACAAGGACATTCTCAAAAAAATATTAAATTAATAGAAATAACATTTTTTCTAAGAATATTCACTTTCTTCAAACAAAAGTTAATCGAGTGATGTATTAAACGATATGATGATATATTTACCACTTTTCATGTAACAATAGTTTCTGCGTAAAAACCTAAATAATGCCTCTTTGGTGGCACAAAATTAAGATTTGATTTTTTTGCCTACCATACAATATTATAAAAGTATGCAATTGGTTTATTTTATAGTATTTCCTAATTAGCTGCTTCTCTGTGAAACGATGTAAGATGAGTCACATTAGCTTATGTGGCATTAGGATTCTCCTCTTTTAATAGACAATCCATATCAGCTGAAAAATGGTTTGTATATGGAGTTCCATGTGAGATATATGGTTTGTATTATAATATGATAACTAAGAAAATAACAAACAAGATTATGAACTTTGAATGAGTTAAAATGGTGGATCTATTAGCTTTTATTTTTTTAAAAAAATTAAGTCATTGATACAAACTATATTAATATTTGATATCGTTATTTGTTTGAAAAAATTACATATATATATATATATATATATGAAAAATATTAGAATACGATCAAAGCGTTTGGGAGCCATACTGTAACTTCCTCCCTTAGATTATGATCTAAGGGTGGAAGAAACAAATGAAAAAGGGCTGCATAAGGACATATTTAGATGTTCAAGATTTACATCTATGGATCAAGGTTTGTTGTGTCGGCCTGTCGGGTGACTTGACCGTGTCGAGTTCATCCTAGTACGTATTGTACTATGCCAGGGGTGGCGAGTCCGGCCACGGTCGATACGGTTCAATAATTTTACCTTTTTATATATTATTTTATTATTATTTTGTTAATTGTATCAATTGATCGAACCGTGTCTCTGAGGTAGCGATACGACAAACCTTGATGTGGATAGCGCAGGGAACTATCTTCCATTCAGAAGGGTGAAGTTTTATAATTTCATTTTAATCCTATATTTTATTGTGTTATAAGTTAAAACTTATTTCTTTTATATTGATCAATGGTTCTTTCTGGAGACATACTTGTTAAAAATATGTTTTGGATGTTTTTAAACACTTAAAGATTTTTTTTCCACTCACCTTTTGTCATTAAGAATAAACCCCTAGAGATTATATAAATGCATATCAAATTTTGAGTGTTTTTTTCTTAATTTGTTTAGTTTTCATTGAATAATTATATTATAAGAAGTTATATATGAAGATTAAACTTTGCAACACTAACTTTTATGAACCTTAAATAACATCCAAAAAAATATTTTTATGCAGCACCGTTACAATCATAAATGGTTGTTTATAAATAGGTACACCCTTTATAAATAAAAGACATCTTAAGATTTAAATGTTATGTAAAAATCTAGAGCAACTCTCGTGCATCGGACTTCCCTTCGTGGAAGAGAAACATCTATTCTTGTTCACAAAACACGCCACGAACGTTTTTTTTTTCTCCTTTTTTTTTCTCCCACCTTTGATCTTAATCTAAGGTCTTAATCTAATGGTGAAGGCTAAAGTGCGGTCAGGATGTACCAACTATCTTACTCGTACTCTAATATTTTTCTCTCTATTTTTTCTCTCTCTCTCTCTCTCTCTCTCTCTCTCTCTCTTATATATATATATATATATATATATATATATGTATATATATATATATATCATATTTTTATTAGATTGGTGTAACCATAGTTGAATAAATGAAGTTGGTCCATGATACAAGTCGTTGGATCCATGCAACAAAAATTTGTGCTAGACTAATTAAGAGGTGGTCGGGGTTGCACTGAGACTTGACACGAGTCAGATCGAAACATATCAGTGCGGTATACTTCCATCCAAATAATACACTTAAAAAATATATAATCGATTGTGTTAGGGGATTGCCTCCTATTTTGAGAATTGTGGTGGCAGACTCTCCAAAATAAAATAAAATCCAGCTCCTTTTTCTTTTCACAAAATTTTTAATGTGGTCGTGCAAATACAAATGCATGAATGCTAAATCTGTAAACTTTTATATAACAATGGGTTTACATCCAAAAATCCTAAAATTTTAAATTAAAAAAAAAACGGTTGTGGGGTGAGAGAGGCTCGAACTCTCGACTCAGGATAACTCAAAGTAGCTATGAGACCTACGCGCTAGCCAACTGCGCCACCACCCCGATGGTATGTGTCAAAAATATTAAAATATCGTAAGTTAATGCCGTGACACAAGTGGCATTTTATTCATGTGACATGAAATGTGATCTATATTTGACATTGTTACCAGAGTAATTTAATAAATAGTATGAATGGTAAGAACATAATTTTATTAATTAAGAATTTGAGATCAGAGTTCATTCATATCAAAGAATCGTGCTGATCAAATTTTTTTGTAAGACAATATAGTACAATATATACATCATTAGGCCGCCTCCTCCTCCTTTCTACACCCCTCCACGCCCTGTCCTCCCTTCTCCCTCTATCTACATCTCTCCTTGCCCCTCTCTCTCACTCTCTCTACCACATAGTATGAGATAAATATTTAATATAAGATGTCAAAAACCTCATGTTTGTCATAGCAACCATCCGATTTGATAGATGATATGATAAGTTATAAGTAGCATTTTATTTACGCGAAATGAAATGTGACAATATTGCATAGTGTTCTATGTTTGATGTTCTTACAAGAGTAATTTTATATTAATGATAGTGTGGATGGTAAGAAAATAATTTTCCTAGCTGAGATCAAGTTCGGTTCATATCGAAAAATTATGTCAATTTAGATTCTGATATGATATGGTACGTATGGCACTGGGTCTCCTCCCCTAGCTCTTCTCTCTGCACCCTCCCTATGTCGTTCCCTCTCTCTCTCTCTCTCTCTCTCTCCATCTAATTTATTCTTTCTTTCATCTAATTTATTCTGCCAAAAAGGTGTTGTTGAAGAAGTCCAATCCACCATGGAAGAAGAAAAAGAAGGATAGGGGAAAGCAACCAAGACAGGAAAACCAGGTGCCACCTCTCTCTCTCTCTCTCTCTCTCTCTCTCTCTCTCTCTCTCTCTCTCTCTCTCTCTCTCTCTCTCGCTCTCTCTCTCTCTCATGGCAGTCACAATCTGATGGCCCTTTTGTTTTCAAGCCTCTTTCATGGAGAATTATTGCTCTTCTTCTTTTGTCCTTTAATGGCATGCAGATAACACATGCCTCCCAACTCAATCAACCACAGCTGATCATCTTATTGTATGATGGCATGGATTCTTGTACTTTTCTTTCTCATAATATTAAAGTAATCTTGCTATATGTGTACAAGTCCCCAAGGGTGATGTTGTGATCATGTTTGCATACATATAAGGAGTTCTTCTCCCATCTTTTCATCAAATAATCAGGCTCTAGATAAGTGAAAAGATATCTCAAGATTATGCAGAAAGTGCTTTAGAAAGAAGCTGCTTGTGAATAAGATATATATCTCAAGAATATCATTTTTTAGGGAGAATTATTAATCAGTTCTTATTTTTTAAAATTTATTTTTAAGCCTTTGACTTATATATTTACAGTTGTTGGAATAAGTATGTAATTACATAATTTTTTAAAAGAGTCAAAAATTTAATAATAAGTCTCCAAAAAAATAGAGATCGATCCATAATTCTCTCTTTCTTTTATTATTGTCTTTGAAAAATGCAAACCCCACTTCGGTACTCCCATTTCTCATCTCAATTATCTAATTTGACAACCGTCTAATCAAGATACATGTATATGTACGTATAACATATGAGAAAGATTTAATGTACTTTCATATTGTACTTAATTGTAATATAACTAGACAACAAGTCCATGTAATATCCAACAATTAGATTGTCACTTTATTACTCTCCACGTGAAGGGTGCCACGTAAACTATTATCTAGTCATATATATACTTAAAATATAATATAAAAGTGCACTAAATTTTTGTCATAACATATAGTCTTAACATGTGATGTGATATATTAGTAGAGAAAAATTAATTATCCGACAACTAAGTTACCCGACCCCAACACAATTTTGGAGGATCCGCAAATGCTATCATGACGTGAATTTCTTAGAGTTGTGTCTGAGATAGGTAATATAGTTGTCACGGGCAACAAGTAATACTCATATTAGTATGTTTACTATGATTACGTTAGGAGAAATGATTTCAATCTATTATGAGACTAACAATTACTATCCATCTCCAATACATGTGAATATATAGTTCATCATAGTGGTGGATCCACCGTATATAGGATCTCACTGGATTGGAAAATATATATTATGAGGGTAATTTTTTACCATAAATAACTCCATTGAATTTATATGGGTACCGATTCCGCGTGGCGGATCGAATTGATTCGATTCGGCCAAATCAGATCGAATCAGGAGAAACTCAATTCGTCCGATTTCCATCGAATCGGACCGATTCTCATCTGATTTCCATGTGAATCGGCCCGATTCAGGCGAATCGTGACATATCAAGAAAAATTCGATTCGTCCCAATTTTCCGATACGTCGAATCTTGATCGAGACCTCACTAAAATAAAATTCTACATCTACCACTCATTCATCAGATAATATATTAATATATATATATAAGATAAATAATATTCCCTTGTCCTTTGCCTCATTCCCTAGATAAAGTTGATGATGCAATGGAAGGGGGGTGCACTTTTCAAAGAGAGTCAGTTGCACACACCATGAAGCTGTTATGTATGGTCCAAAAGGGCAGTGGACTGAGCTTTCCTGATGATGACAGCCTCACTTGATTTGTGAGCATGTCTAGTCATTGTTATCTAGTGCCAAAGTCTGAATGTCATCATCCAGTCTTGTCTTCTCGAATCAACACAATCTTAAAACTTGTCACCATCCACATTACTATGGACAAAGTTCTTTGATCTTATAAGACAAGTTGTATCTTTGTCTCTGTCTCTCCCTTTCTCTCTCACAACACAAGGACATCACTATATATGTAGCCAAGGCATGCATGACAAAGGTTTTTAATCTTAGGAGATAAAGAGAAAGATTTGTAGTCCACTCTTTATTGGTCTTAAGCATAAGTAAAGCAAGTCCCACAGTTATCAATATGCTGTGAAACATATCAATTTGTATTTAGAGACAGTTAGAGTTGAACACGGGTCGATTTAATCTAATTCACCCTTATTTTTACCTAAATTGAAATGAGTTTACTCTCTTATGCGAATTAAATCAATTCGGTTCAATTTAAATTGAAATTATCAAAAATAAGAGTTTTGAAGGAGGATAAGAGATTTGAAGGAGGCTGCAAGATTCGAACTTGCAACCTCCAAAGGAGGTCCACATCTTAACCAAGGTGCACTATAAGTGTTGTGATATTTTATATTATTAATTAATTAATTATATATATATATTTAATTTATTTTGATTTCACAATGTAAAATCAAATTGAATTGTGAGAGTAAAAATCGAATCAATCTGAACCGATCAATTTGGTGCTTCAAATTGGACTAAAGTTCGAATAGTTCTAGAGACAACTAGTTAAGACGAACTCGTGAGACAAAGTGATCTCTCTCTCTCTCTCATGCATACACATTCACAATACTATGTATTAAGACAAAAGTTTTAATGTTACAAGACAATGATCTCTCTCTCTCTCTCTCTCTCTCTCTCTCTCTCTCTCTCTCTCTCTCTCTCTCTCTCTCTCTTACTCACATGGAGACACAAGAATAGAGAGAAAAATGTTAGATGCCATTAAGATGCCGTTGCATCGAGGATGGATATATAATTTAATTAGAAAGACATCAATGCTCCAATTTGGCAATGTTCTATATATCCAACATTGCGGGTATTTGTATAGTTGTCACTATGTACAGACTCTCTAATTTGCCCTCATATATAAGAATATTATTACTTTTTCCCTTCTCCCATTTAAAGGGACAATCTCATGTCCACCGTTTCTTGCATTAAAAAAATACTGATTGCACATTTATATTTGCAATTCTATTATAAATCAGAGTGTGATAATTGATCCATTTTAAATAAGAAAATAATAGTAACATCAGGTCGGTATCTCCCTCAATTTATGTGGACAAAGATGTCATAAATTATGATGTGTAATAAATATTGCTCTTTCTAACTATTAAAATTGAGTCCTTATTTAACCTAGTACATTGGATATTTCATTAGTGAAATATTTGTTTAAGCTAATACAATAGTGCCAACATGAGTTAAAGCACACCCCCAACCCCCCCTCCCCCAAACATCTCAAGTAGCAATGAGAAATAGTTGTTATTAATTCGGTTTGGTAATAGGTCTCATATAAATTATTTGTCAAATAATTTTATTGATTAAGAGAGAGAGAAAAAATTGACGAAATTTTTAGTCAATAAAATTATTTGACAAATAATTCGCATGAAACTTATCACCAAGTAGAATTTATAACAAGTATTTCTTAGTAGCAATATAAGAGTCAACATGTTATGTATGCACTCTATGTTTAGATTCACATCAGAAATCTTTTGGAAAGGTAGAATGAGTTTATGGATAGCAACTAGGGGTGTAAACGGAACCTGATATCTCAATATTTCGACCCGATTCTGATAAAAGTTATCAGTTTCGGAATTAAAAAATGATACCGATATATAGCTTATCGGAATCGGTATCGGATATTCCGATAAGTTATCGGAATCGGAATCAGAATTGAAAAATAATCGGAATCAAAATCGGAATCGGTATCGGTTATTCCGATTAATTATCCATAAACTTAAAAAAAAAATTATGGTAAACACCTTAACTTATCGGAATTTCGGTTCCGGTAATGTTATCAGAATCGAAACGGAATCGAAATTAACCATTCCGACATTTTCGAAATCGAAACCATATTTCGATTATCGAAATCAGAATTAGAATCTATGTTTCCTATTCTGAACCCGACCCGTTTGCAACCCTAATAGCAACCCTTTCATTTGGACCAACTAAGATGGGTAGGGTTTTAGTTGAGCTGATTTGTGTAGTGAAAGCGGCACATTAGGTAAGTACAACTAGTGTTGATACCATGTGTATATTCTTATATGTGATTGGTGGATACGAAGATGACAAAAGAGAAAGAGAAGTGACAAGATTTTTTAGATGTCTTATCTCAAATCTTATCACCCCCACCTCGACTAATTACATAGATGTATTATGTAAGTATTGGACAAAAATCTCGCACACTCTACTATACTAACTTCATTCTATACAATGAAATTAAGAAGCTTAAAACTAAAAATAGAATATGGCTAAAATTTATTGGGGGATCACAATTCATCAAATGTCTCCAAGTCCTTGGTGATTATATGGTTCTCGGTTCGGTTCGACATAATTATTGTTCATCTTTTTATTTTATTTTTTATAATTAGCGTTTAGATTTTTTATCAAACCAAATTGGTATAGTATTAAGATGTTCTATAAAAATTCGATTCGATTCGATAAGCTAGCTTAACCAACCATGTTGTTAAAGACAATTTGGCAATCAAAAGTTAAAAGACTATTGTGGGTGGGGCACATCCACAATATCGTATAGTATGATATGTCTATTGTGGACAGGAGAGTGTGGGCTCAAAGGCGCAAACATGTTTTGTCTGTTGACGTGCTCCTCCCCCCGCGCGAAGGTGCACATGTGCGTAGTTGTTTTCGATAACACGTCTCGAGTTTATTTCGAATCCTTCTCCTCCACCTTGCCCCCTCTCTAATCTCCCTTCCTCTAGTCATTGTGCCGACTGATCAAAAGATAGTTAAAAGACTAGGGAGAAAAAAATGGGATTTTTCACATGGAAGATTTATGGAATCACGTGCCACTTAGTTTACTTGACTTCGGTCTACCAATCACATTTATCCACCAGAGATTAAAAAGAGTTTTTTTTAGGATTAACCAATAAATAAAAAATCATCATAAATGATACCGCAATTAACGAAGTTACTAAAAGTGCAAAATGCTATCTATTAGTATTTGCACTTTGCAGAGCTTATCCTAGGGAAAAAAATGAAATACTCCCAGCTGATATTTGAATTCAATCGAAACCCCTTGATAAAGCTTTTAATTGTCCATATAACCTTCTTTACAAGCACATAACTATGATTACATGTGCATCATTCTATCTTTGATTAATTTTGAGTTAAATAAAAAAAACAATTCGAATCAATCAAGATATTGAGATAAAATATTTTGGCTAAATGTCTACTTCGCACAAGAATTATTTCGATTTTTGTCTTTTACTTTACACATATATTTCGAACCCAAAGATGACAGTCTTTAAAGATTAGGGTAGATTTGATAACCAAATAAGTCTTGATAATTCCTGACAAAAGAGGTTTATTAGTCTTAATAATTGTTCTATCGTTTTGATAAATTAGATAGCTTATCAGACACTTATCAACATTTATTGATGATAAGTCTTGATAAGTCTAACTCACATTTTTGAGTTGATAAAGTTATCTAGACTTATAAGGGCCTCAAACTATCTCAATGTGAAGATAAATCTCATTAATGACCTTATGTGACATAAAATTAACTCATTAATGACATTGATATCATATAAAATAATCGATATGAAATAAAATTATCATACTTCTAAATATTACACCAAAATAAGGAACGACTATTAAAAATTATCTTATCAGTGAATACCCACCTTGCAAATAACTTATCTAGTTATCAAATATGCCTTTAACTAATTTGCTTCATATAAAGAAAAGTTGAGACTGGAGAGGGAAGCATCATCATGTTTTTATTTTTCAACACAAACTTGTTGAGGGCATCATGATAATATGATGCGGAAGATGGGTTTTTTTTTTGCATTGGAGGGTATAATTACAAATAACTTGGAAAGGGGGTCTAATTTCCAATTCCGCGAACCAGAGACTTATCCTTTTAACACTCTCTCTCCCTGAGAGGAGTTTAAAAAAGGGCGCTTCCGCCGCCGATTTCTGAGGATGCCGGCGACGTCGGATCTTGATCCCTCCCGGCGACCCCTCTCTCCCCGTCGGATCTCCGCGCCGCCGGTGCAATCGACGGTCCGCGAGCCGCCCCTCGCGTGAGCTCGATGGCGCCCGGTGGCTCCCCCTCCCGCTCAGTTCCCCGCTCATGGTGAGCAGCGCGGAATACATTTATGTTCGTTTCGCGGTCCCCTGTGGGGTTTTTGGAGTGTTGTTTCGTTTTCCGTGGATGAGGGGGGTTTCCAAGTTTCGATCTTTGGGGTGCTCATGCGGGCTCTCGTCGGATCGGAGACAGTTCCCTGCCTGTGGTTTGTGTCGAAGCCACTCAAATTACGTCAGTCGTGTGCTGTCATGTGTCAATTTCCGCCAGTTCTAGCGCATCAGTTGTTTGTTTTTCTTTTTGGGAGCAAGAGTTTATATGAAAGGAGTCTCTTTTCCCCCGTTCCTTGTTCATCCGTGGTTTAGAAATCCATGATTGTGGCAGCAAGTGCGGTAGTGATCGAGCCGGCATTTTAAAATTTCCTTCAGAGTTAATCGTTTCGTTTATCACATGTATCAACCACTTGGGTTTATTTGATGTCAGATGTCGTCGCATGAACGCGCAACTTCTCTCACGTCCAAGGATAAGAAGATTCTTAAAACTCGGTTAATGGTATGATATCATTGCCCTTAACCTTTCTCAAGATTCCCAATAGCGGCTGTCCATTTATTTGGAAAGCAAGCGCAAACTTCCTCCGTGTTCTTCTAGTTTTCGATTTGTTTTTCCCTCAAGTGTTCGTCAGTTCTAAAGTTTCTCGCTGTAATTTGCCTGTGATATATATATATATATATATATATATATGGTTTTATTAGATTTTGCACCGATTGTTCCTCGATGACCATGGGACATGATTTTGTATTTGCAAAGGCACATACTTTTCCTTTTTTTATTAAATATACTTTTCCTTTTTTTATTAAATATTTGGAACTGTGCATCTGCTGCTTGTGTACTTCTGCCAATTAAATCTTTTGGTTTCTTTTTTCCTTTTTGGTTTAATGGATTTAGCTAAGTTGTTTGGACAACCATAAGGTTGATCCTGCAGAAAGCCTTTTTGTGATCTTAAGTAGAGATCTTCTATGGAATACTTCTCTATGGCCTTGGGCAAATTGGATTGACGTTATTCAGGTTATGTTCATGGTTGCAGGACATTGATGTGATGGCTTCATCATCCTCAAATGTGCTGCCTCAAATGGCTTACCATTGTTGACTTGAAGTTTGAGGCACAACCACTTCATGTTCATTCTGGCAACAATTCTATCTCTCCCCACACTGTCGTCAGACTCCGTGTTTGGCGTCCGAACAAGGGGGAAGAAGAAAAGGAAGAAAAACCACACTATTTCTTTCCTCTGCCAAGCTTTTCCACATTCTTGATTAGTTCTTTCCATGACTCCCAACTTGGGAAGCCCTGTTAAGACCCAGATGGCTGTTTCTGTCTTGAAGCATACATTCAGCGGTGAATGCCATGGCAACAAAACTGATGGAAAACCGGTTGGAAGAAGGCGTGTGTTTGTGCAAACTGACACAGGATGTGTCTTGGGAATGGAGTTAGACCGTGGTGACAATGCCCACACCATTAAAAGGAGGTTGCAGTTAGCCCTAAATGTCCCAACTGAGGAGAGTTGTCTCACTTTTGGTGACCTTGTTCTAAACAATGATCTTAGTGCCATTCGTAATGACTCTCCACTCCTCCTTACAAGGAATATTTTGCATCGGAGCTCATCCACTCCATGCCTCTCTCCCTCTGGGAAGGATATTCAGCAGAGAGATCAGAGTGGTCCAATTGAGATCCTAGGCCATTCAACCCACTGCCCTCAAATGAAGCAGCTTGTAAAAGATGTTGTGAAGGGCATTAAGGCTGGTGTGGATCCCATTCCTGTGCATGGTGGGCTTGGGGGTGCATACTACTTTAGAAACGTGCTGGGTGACAATGTTGCCATTGTCAAACCAACAGATGAGGAGCCTTTTGCACCAAATAATCCAAAGGGTTTTATTGGGAAAACCCTTGGCCAGCCAGGTCTGAAGTGGTCAGTAAGGGTTGGGGAGACAGGATTCAGGGAAGTTGCAGCATGTATTCTGGATTATAATAATTTTGCTAATGTTCCTCCTACTGTTTTAGTGAAGGTCACTCACTCAATCTTCAATGTCAATGAAGTTAATGGCAGCAGCAGCAAGGCACGTGACAAAAGGAAGAAGCTTAGCAGTAAGATTGCATCATTCCAGCAATTTATTCCTCATGATTTTGATGCCAGTGACCATGGGACTTCCAGCTTTCCTGTTGCTTCTGTGCACCGGATTGGCATTCTTGATATTAGGATCCTCAATACGGACAGGCATGCAGGTAATTTGTTAGTGAGGAAACTCTGTAACGGGGTTGGTCAGTTTGGGTGTCAGGTGGAGCTTATCCCAATTGATCATGGCCTTTGCCTGCCTGAAAGTTTGGAAGATCCTTACTTTGAGTGGATCCATTGGCCTCAGGCTTCAATCCCCTTTTCAGAGGAAGAGCTCAACTATATTGCTAACCTTGATCCAGCAAAGGATTGTGACACACTTAAGACCAACCTGCCAATGATTCGTGAGGCGTGCCTCCGAGTTTTAGTCGTCTGCACCATCTTTCTCAAAGAGGCAGCAGCATTTGGTCTTTGCCTCGCTGAAATTGGTGAGATGATGAGCCGTGAATTCAAGGGAATGGTGGAGGAGCCAAGTGAGCTGGAGAATGTGTGCATGGAAGCAAGGAGATTGATTGCAGAGAGAGAGCAATTCCCTCTTTCTGTTGAAGCAATGGAGGAAGAACATTTCCAATTTGAAATAGACTGTGAAGGTGATGAGGATTTCATGCCATCTAAAGCATCACCAACTTTCCACTTTGGGTGTAGGGGAGGAAGTTCCAGAAACCCACTCTCGAGATTAGAGGAAAGTGTGGAGGAGGAACAAGATGAAGCCGAAGAGTTCTTGGATGGAAAAGAGACTGATAACTTTTCAAAGATTTGTGGCGGTGAGCAACTTCTGACGATTGGGAAGCTGTCCATGTCTTTGATGAGTGTTGGCCTTGCCGACAAACGTCAGCATTATCAGGTGGGAGGTGTGAAAGGGCACAGCACTAAGAGCAACTGCAGCAACAGTGGGGATCTCCAAGGGAACAGCAGGAGCACCTATGAGCAACTTCCAGCAGGTGCCAGTTTTGTGAAGCTGACAGATATGGGAGAGACTGAGTGGGAAGCCTTCCTTGAAGAGTTCCAGGAGCTGCTCCTTGGTGCATTCTGGAGCCGCAAGTCAGCGACCATTGGTCGGAGGCAGAGGCAGAGGATGGGAACTTCGTGCCAGTTTTGATAGGATGTAGGGAGGGTAGTATAGGGGTTTGGATTATTGGAAAAAAAAAAAGTTTAGGGTTTTGGATGACATATTTGTTTGTTTGTTGCTTGCTTGTGCCCTTTCCAGTATAGGCGTAAAAAGAAAAAGGAAGCAAAATGGCAGGACCTAGCTGAATAAAACCAGGATCCTCTTCTTTAAGCTTGACTCTATCTGAAATAGGGAAAGAAATGAAAAGGACTGAGTGTTGTAAATATTTTTAGGTTGAAGTTATATCGTAGAAGGCACACCTGGTGAGAGGTGGATGTAGTGCCTACCATTTTCTCCCTCTTTGCTATGTTTTTATGTTGCCTAGCTAAATAAAGTCAGAAAAAGGGGGGAAGGAAGTTTGTGTACATCGCTTAAGAAGGGAATTTTTTTCTTCAAAACTTCTACAGTTCTGCCATCTGTTATTATATATTTGGACTGATGTGCAAATATGGGTCAGGTTTTCCTTCTCTCCTCTGTTTTTGATATCTTCTGACTGTACTTTGTTATTGCTCATGTTGTGGTTCTTGCTCGGTTTCATATAAGTTGTGAAGGATTATATTATGCCGCTCTGTGCACTGAATTCAAACAATCTGAACGGGAACTGGGTTTTCCCTAAATCCTTTGTTGAACAGAATGGCCTTCCTGATCTTCCCTCCTTGAAAGTGTAATTGATGCTGCTCCCAATTGCAAATATATCTTGGATTTGTACAATTCCTGTTCATTTAACTTGAATGGGATATTTAAATCATAAAGTTTACATAATTTATCGTTTAGCTTTAAGTTACAGGAGAAATGCTTATTGCATTTGCACATTGACTAGGCAATAGCCCATGTGGCACCCCTCACATGAGAAGTGATAAAGTGACAATCCAATTGTTGGATGCCACATGGGCTTGTTGCCTAGTCACATTGCACTTAAAGTGCAATGTGCAAGTGCAATAAGCCTTTCTCTAGTTATAGAACTTCTGAACAAAGTTTCCTCCACTGAAGAAAAGTGAAGTTATGACAGAGCTACTGATCGATGTATCTGTCTGAAATTATTAAGATTTGTTCCTATTTTAAATGCTGATTGTGATTTCTGAGCCAAAATTTGCAACTAGTTCCCAATCTGGTTGGAATCTTACTTGTCCATGAGTTGTCATCAGAGTATGATAACCCCCCCACCCAAAACCTGAAAATGGTTACCATTTTGAGCCCTCCCCTCCCCCCCCCCAAACCTAATTAAAGACAATTACTCATCCAAGTTTTTTTAAGCTGATGCTAACTTTTTGGGAGTTAAGGTGAAGTGTACAACTGACCCTTTTTTGTATGTGTATGTTCACATAGTTTACAGGAAAATTCTTCCCTCGGTGGGCCCCACCCCACCCATGTGTCTCAGACGGAAGCTGTCTGGACGGGAGGCAAGCATGACTCTAGTTTATTTTTACTCTTCTTTAACCACCACAATGTGTTGTTGGCTTACCTTATATATTCATGCAGCCTTTTCATTTAAAACTATTTATTCTAGAATCAGCAAAAATGGAAATCATAGGCAGATCTTTTGATAGAAGTAAAAAGTAATGTTTCCTTTTTAAAATGATTGATCCTGGCTTTAAGTTTTGTTTTTGTTTTTTGTTTTTTGCCTTAACATTGATTGAAAGTACCCCAGGCATTCATTCACCCGAGGATCTCATCTCTAGAGTACAAATTAAATCTCAACTGATGGACTTGGATTCAGAAGATTTGAACTTAAAGAAAGAAAGAAAACATAACTGATTAGGGTTCATTACCTTGGCATCAACCTTATCATTAAGTAGCCTATATGTAGTGTCTACACAAAGAGTGACTCAGTGGTTAAGGCCCTACACTTTAGATCTTAAGTTCAAATCTCTGCACCTACACTTACATATCAAAAAAGGCAGCTTACATGTTTGGTATTAAGATAGATCGAGAATAAAGTGAGGATATCCTCAAAATAATCCTCACTTTATTTTGAGGATATCCTTATTTTATCCTCGATCTATCTTAATACCAAACATATAGTGATACTTCACTTGAGGAGGCCTATATGGGATCAGATATTTATTAGTATATGTGAATGGAAGAAAGAACATTACAAGGGTTTTTCCGGTCAAGTGGGGTAAGAGCAATACGGGTATACGGAAAGTAGGGGTTGTCAAATCTTGACCTTAAAATCTACGAACAACAATTCCTGAGTCCACAAAGCCGCACGGGGTGGGGTTTCCTCGTTACCGGAAAAAAAAAAAAAAAACATTACAAGACATGAGATGATATTGACCCTCCTCTACGGCTACACCAAAAAAAAGAGAGAAAAAGGCATACATGTGTGCACATTACGTTATGATTATTTATGAGATATATGTTATTTTTATTTTTATTTTAGTTACTGAATCTAGAGAAAATTCCAATAACTTGAAATCATAATTAAGTGCCAAGTCTAGGGCATAATGGGCAAATTTTTGAAACATTAAGTCATCTTTATCTCCTAATTTCACAATAAAAATTATGGATATAACTCCCTCGAATGATTTTATCATAAAACCGTATGAATGGCCTTCATTTATGACTTTATTGATATATGATTTGTATGCAAATTATGTGATATCATTGTCGCGTCTCTCTCATCTAAATAAATTCCAATTTGGGTTGTTTTTTTTCAGGTTGTTTGGTAAGACTGTGTAATTCCTCACTCGTAAAATCTCTAGTTTATAAATCATTCTATTTCTCTTGTCTTTAAAGTGGGAGTCTTTTTGTTTAAATGACATAAAAAATAAAAATAAGATGTTTTTGTTGTAATTTCAAGTCGTTTATTTCTCTGATATCAATTTTCAGTGGGCATGGCTACAAATTAAAACAAGAGAATCCTGGTGATCATGGCCAAAACAAAGAAATACTACAATATAAATAATATAAAATAATTACAGAGGTCATTAGTATTAGGGTTGTTCATTGTTCCGATTCGGTTCGAGTTGGCCCATTTTTGGCCAACTCGAGTTGAACCGCATTAGATGTCAACCTGAATCAAACCGAACCAAAGTTATTTCGATTTAGTTCGGTTTTGATTCAAATTAAACTTTTAAATATAAGTAAATATATTAATATTTATGTATTGACATTAAGAATAAAGTTTTAAAATTATTTATATTTATATGTAAATTTAGTCATATAATTATTTTTTAATACTTATAATAGATCCGTTATATAAATATCACTATAATTATATTTACAAATAATTTATACAGTTCGGTTTCACAATTTGTAAAATCAAACTAAACCGAAGTGAGGTCTAAACCGAATCGAACCGCCCAATATAATTTGGTCTGGTTTAGTTTTTCGGTTTGGACCTAACTATGAACACCTCTAACCAGTAATCTATGGTTTTTTTTTTTTTAAAGAACCTTATAAGACTAGACATTTAGGATGGTGTTACACATTTTTCTCCCGTAGTTGGCTCCATACAAGATTCAAGACAAGATATCTTTATCTATGAGATATCTATATAATTGTCATATGAGTCATGTTTGTATAGACTAATCATTATCTCTAGCAATTCAAGATTCGAGACCCAATAAGAATCCGCATTTTGTTCTGCCACCCACGTGCTTAAGGGTCCGAAAGAGTAATTAACTGCATAACTAAAGTAATTATAACAGCAAATTAAATTATATTCTTTATAATGTACAAAGTTCCATTTAGAAGTACATGTGCAAAGAAAAATATATATCTTTATAGAGCATAGTCCGAGAAAAGTACAAATAAGATCTGTTCGCGACGTGTTGCCACGCTCTAAGATCTTGTCCACTATACTTGTGAGTCCTCATCTGCAAAAGAGAACTGTTGGGCGCTCGCACAAATTATTTGTCCGGGCGTCCAAACTTACACTGTCGTATTAGGCAGCGCTGAACTGTGCGTGGGTAAAAAAGAACTGTTGGGCGTCTGGACAAATTATTTGGCCGGGTGTCTAAGTTGGTGCTGCTGCATTAGACAACGCTGAATTATGGGCCTCACGCACAGCTCGGCGCTGCCCAATGCGACAGCACTAACTTGGACGTTCGGACAAATCATTTGTCTGGGCGCCCGGACAATGAACATTTCTCTATGTAAAAATAGAAGATAAGTCTAGTAGAAGGTGTTTGTCATATCACTTTTCACGATGCGCATGTGCGCGCACACGTATGAGTGAATGCTACCGGAATTACAAATGACGTAGCAAGTGGAGCACGTGCGAAATTTAACCTAGAGTAGATTGTGAATAAATGGTCCCACTTTTAAAATGTCGGGCAAACATATGGCAGATGATGAAACAAAGATTCATCTCATATCCGATCCATCTGACTTTGTTTGGAGCACCACATTTTTTTACCAAATTTATATTTATTCAAAAAGTGGAGAAGGAGACATACGCAAATCGCTATTTCCAAGACGAAGTGGCGGGCCCAAAACTGGGGGCTTCAGAACGTGGAATTGGCTGTTAAGGCCCAAAACTGGGGGCTTCAGAACGTAGAATTGGCTGTTAAGGCCCATATGGGGCTTCTTTTGTGGGTGGGCCCCCACTTAACACGAGGCATAGCGTAGAAGAAAGACTTGGACGGCCAGAACTCGTCGGGATCCGAAGACGTCGATCGCCGTCTTATGCTGGTGGGTCGGATCTTTTTTTAATTTTATTTTTTTAAAATTGGGGGGTGGAGGGAGGAAGAACAATAATGGCTTTAATGGAAACTTTTTTTTTTTGAATGTTGGAATCTTTAACCCCTATAATATCTCATATTTAGGGATTTTATGTAGATATTTGTTTATAGCCTCCCACGATATATATATATATATATATATGAGAGATGCTGGCCGTACCCCAGCTGCTGCCGCTGGATGCACATCCAGCGGCAGCGAGCAGGCGGGTTTTTTTTTTTTTCACGGCAGCCGCTGGATGTGCATCCAGCGGCTGCAGCTGGGGTGCGGCGGGGCCGCACCGCCGCACCCCAGTATTTTTCTATATCCCATCATGATTCTCCTTCTTTGTTGAATCGGCACAGATATATCGTACTGTGTTAGAGAGATGGTAGGTTCTTGGCACGAATAATCCAATCCTCTTTTTTTTTAGAGAGAGCATATTGGGCGGATTGAAGCATATTAGTGTAGTACACTTCGATTCATATCTTACTAGATGAAATTTGACACGGTTGAGTCTCACGGTACGATAAATCTTGATTCCGGTAAAAATATTAGGAATAAGCCGTTTAAATCTCTCCAAATTTTTTGGAAGAACTCCCTCCAAAAACCTGTGGCTATAAGATTTTAGAGATAAATACATGGATTGGAGGGTCTGATCTCTAAAAATGATTATAAATCCCCTTTTATTTATGGTGAGATTTAGGCTCCAAATACCGGTACTAACCAAATGAACGGTCTAATTTGGTTCGACTAGGACTGTTAATTTTATATATATATATATATATTATATATATATATATATATATATAATTGCATAAGAATTAAGAGCACTTGTAGGCCCGGGATAGACCAGGAGGGAGCTTGGAGTTTAGGATTTAGGGTTTATTCACCGGTGATCAAACTGGACTTCAAGGGTTTATTGGCAAGAGTTTTATTCACCGGTTATCAAACCCTATCCAAAGTGCGCCGAAATCTTGAATCTAATAGTGAGATCAATTTCACATCTGCCGATGATGTAAGTTTCCATCAAGAAGTTTCAACTATCTGGGATTAACTCAAAGGAAAACATAAGACAACGACGACGATGACATTTTTAGTAGAAAAGACCAAGTAAGCATTGTACACAAACTGTTTCATTTACACAAGGCAGAATCATAGTCACCACAAATAGAGATATATATTGAGGGTGTCAATTTATTCGGGACTTTCCTCAATGAAAGAATACAAAGGGGAGAATGACAGCATACCTTGCTTAAACACTAGCTACAACTCTTTCTGGAAAGTGGTGATACTACCAACAATTATTTGGGCCCACCTCTGAGAAAGCAACACTGCCAACAGTTATTCCGGGCGACTCTTGAGTGAAGCATGAAAAGAATGAAAGACATGTAGATGATGACTCAGTGAGCTGCCGCATCTCGGCTGTAGTACTGATCTAAGGTCTTCGCAGGAATACGATGAAGCAGCTCGCGAGGGAATATCCGCAGCAGTGTCCATGCCAGGTCAAGGGACTGGAAGATGTTGCGTGTGTCGTAAGCCCCTTGAGTAACAAACTTCCTTTCAAACTTGTCCAAGAACTCAAGATAGAGCTGTAATAGGATCAAAAAGGTTCCAGGCATTAGAAAAGAGAAGCTGGGGAATGCTATCCAAAAACATGAATGTGGATACGGTAACAGAGCTTTTCCTCATTTTTCTTTTATGTGTGGGTGTTGGGGCGGGTTGACTGTGGGGAGTAAGAAGAAGAAGAGCAAAATTCTCAAGAAGCATCCTTCACAACCACAAAAGTTAGTTGGTGAATTACCAATCGTAAGGGTCCCTTCCACTAATGACTCAGACGATGTAGCAGTGAAGCTGGTCAGGTGATTTCACTTGTCAAACACACTTTCACTATCAGCTTTTCTTGTACATATTTGTTATGTGCTTATATCAAGTTTAGGGTTATTTTATTAAGTCATTGAGCGGGTGGTGACATTCAAGCATTCTCTAAACCCTATTTTAATGTACAAGAATGGTAGTTCATGATATTGGTTTGTCCATGCACATGAGATACAAGAACCATTCAGCCCAATACTGGTCCAAGCACCAAATTCTGCTTCATGAGAAGTGTGTGTGTGTGTGTGTGTGTGAGAGAGAGAGAGAGAGACCAAGTCCTCAGAAGAAAGTGCTTCCTCTCCAACAACAGCTTTCATTGCCTGGACATCCTTTCCGATTGCATAGTTCGCATATAGCTGGGAAAAGAAAAATTATTAACTCAATAAAGACTGACGATGAAATAGGTACAACCTTTAGTAATATAGCATAAAACAGACATATCCTTTCTGTTCAATGGAAGAAAATCATCATGATATCGGGCAGCTATTTTAGATGTCAGACAGATGAAGCAACACAAACCTGATTGGATACATCGGCATGATCACGGCGAGTCATCCCCTCACCAATGGCACTCTGCAATTACACATTTAGGCCTTCTAGTTATCATCTGCTTTTTGCATCAGTTATCAACTATAAGTAAATAAAGAATAAAAGAGCCACTCATTCTGGAAATCTTTGTAGACTAACCTTCATCAAACGTGACAGAGATGGGAGCACATTAATTGGTGGGTATATCTATTGAAAATGGTCAGATATTAGATATTTATATTCGAAAGATTGGATAATCTCTATAACAAAAAAAATCAAAAGAAAAATCAGTTCCTATCCATGCCTAATGGTGCACTCTTGGATTACCTTTCTTTCAATTAGTCAAACTAACAAAGAACATCATGGGACGGCAAATTTTCGAAATGATAAGCTTGTTCATCCAAGTTGAAATTTTTGAAAGTTCGTCAGTTCTAGGCAAGAGCATCACCTGTCGATTGTGGAGCTGCCTGTCAATGTATATTTGACCCTCAGTTATGTAGCCTGTAAGATCTGGAGTAGGATGTGTGATATCTGGAAAAATAACTAGAAATTTGAGCCAATCTCCGTACATATAAACAACCATACATTAATAATTAAAAACAAAACATAGCTTAAATGTTCATGGTTAGGATATCTCAAATTGAAATAGATATGAGCTGTAAGAGCATGGAAACGAAAGGAGAAGAAGTACATAGGGACTTAAGATGGTGGAAGCAAGACATGGAAAATGTATCATGGTAATGTGCATCATTGTCGTATTACATTACCATCATTAGGCATGGTTAAGATAGGGATCTGGGTGATGGAGCCCTTCCGTCCTTCTATACGCCCAGCGCGCTCGTATATTGTTGCTAAATCAGTGTACATATACCCAGGATAGCCACGTCTACCAGGCACCTCTTCTCGAGCTGCTGATACCTGCAATAAGTTTAAAATTATTACCATCGTGCAAATGAATCTCTTGAAGCACCTTTATTGACTACAATAAAATAACACGAACTGTAACTTATAAAGATCAAGGTAGGTATAAGGACACAGTGTTGTTCTGATGATAGGCATTCTACCCAACGTTAACCATATAACACCCAACATGCAGTCGTGCAGAGGCATGAAACACAACATGCATGCAGAAAGGAATATCTCACCTCAAGAAGGAATATCTTGAGAGAAATGCTAGTTAACCGGGCACCCGGGTAACTAGCCGACCTGGATCGGCCATGCGGCGACCTGATTGGCGGCCGCGGCATGGGCCCCACGAGGGCGCGGCGTGGGGCCCACCCGGCCGACCAATCAGGTTGGCCGCGCGGCCGATCCAGCTCATGCTGGCTACCTGGGTGCCCGGGTAGCTAGCATTTCTCATATCTTGAAGTCCAATAAATGCATAATTTATTGCTCTTGCTGGGTAACTGAAGACAATGTCAGTTACCACTTCAACTCCATCAATCAAGTCCAAATAAATGCATAATTTATAGTTCTTGCTGACTAACTGAAGACAATGTCTTGAAAAGCCAATACCATTTCAACTCCATAAATCAAGTCCAATAAATGCATAATTTTTTGCTCTTTTTTGAAAAGTGGATGGTACCACTGGTATACATTATAAAGGAAAAAAAAATAGATACATGAAATGGGGGAATGCTCCCAAAGAACTCCCCCAAAACAAAAGCTGGAAAACCATGGTCTGCCAAGGGAGTGAAGAGGAGAGAAGCAGGCACACGTGCCCGCAACAACCACCATTGTCAAACACGCCCCCAAGCGGGGAATAATTTATTGCTCTTGCTGACTAACTGAACAAAAAAGAAAGGAATATCTCACCTCACGAAGTGCATCTGCATATGAACTCATGTCAGTTAGAATGACGAGCACATGTTTCCCACACTCATATGCTAAATATTCTGCTGTGGTTAGTGCAATTCGAGGGGTGATGATGCGTTCAATTGTAGGATCATTTGCCTGCAAGATAAAATAGATTCAGGGCATGCAAAAATCTTCAACTACCAATAAGTTAAATGATATGCATGCATCATCCAGCAATGATCTAATCATGAAATCCTAAAAGCAAAAGCATGGGCATATGCAACAAAATGACCAAAGAAAGAAGCATTGACTATGACAAGGGACAAACACCCTACCAGATTTAGAAAAAGTGTCACTCTTTCCATCGAACCATTTTCTTCAAAGTCGCGTTTGAAAAACTGTGCTGTCTCCATGTTCACTCCCATAGCAGCAAAAACAATAGCAAAGTTGTCCTCTTCCCCTTCCTATAAAACCGTGGATTGACTATGAATACATTTCTCCATAAGAAATATGAAATATGAAACAAACGTCTGCAATCAGTAACTGATCTAGGAAGCAAATTGCTCCAAAATGTCTAGAAAGGATGGACAAGTTTCCCAAGATGCCAAGAGCTTCAGTGCAATGACAAGCATTGCCAACGAGAAAGAAACCTGAATAAGTATGCCCAGTATACAACAAAACTTAACAAGGTTAGAAAAGTTGCTCAAATCAAACAGAAATTTGAGTACAAACACCCTCTCTCTCTCTCTCTTTTGAACGTGAGTCATACCATTGATATATATTAAAGAAAATTGAGAATGTACACGTATAGGTGGGTCAACACCCAAAAAAGAGTAAACACCTATGCACCAAGAGGACACCAAGAACGTGTGAAACAATTACCCCCCAAGCAACCCAAAACGAGGGGATACATCAGAGTACAAACACCCTGTTATGTCATGAAAACAGAAAAATGTTCATGTTCATGTTCACTTGAAAAGTTGCCCGAAACATGATATTCATTTCACAAGCTGTAGAATAAACAGAGATAATTGCAGTCTAAAGTTAGCACTAGATGACCCTAATCAAATGTTTTTCTGAATACATAGTTACATACAAGTGAATAAGATTAAAAATATCATGTACAAAGTATATGAATGACAAGTTTGCACCTAAAATTGACATTTGTTCAAGGAAATTTACAACTATCTCCTCTTCTCTTTTTTCATGAGGTGTACAATAACCTATCCATTAATGTGTATGTTATATCTTAATGATCTTCTTATGTTGCTAGCTCTCGGGTAAAAATAGTTCATCAGCTAAAAGTGTTTGAACTCACATGTGCATTAGCACTTTCCACAAAAAAATATAATCATAAATCAAGCATAAATAGATAAAATATTGTATTTCCATTAAAAATTGTAAGTATGGACTCATGTCATTGGCTCATTGCATGTCCAAAAAGATTGTAATGATGTCCATCATACCTCCAAGAGATTATCTGATTTCTCCAACCGCTTGACAAGACCAGCTTGACGACAAATCTGAGCAGCAATTTCATTATGAGGAAGCCCAGCAGCAGAGAAGAGAGGAATCTTCTGTCCACGAGCAATTGAATTCATCACATCAATTGTGGATATCCCTGTCTGAATCATCTCTTCAGGGTAAGTTCTTTCACTGGGGTTGATTGAACTTCCTGGTGACAAACAGAAGAATTTGAACTTGTACTCGGTGGAGGGATTACAACCACATTAAAACCAGACATGAATCTGTACATGTGGCTATGTGCATACATAGATATGTCGGCCTGCATGTTTTTGTTGTATTTGTATATTGTGTGCATGTGTCTTGCTACATGTAGCAATGTGCTAGCTTTGCACTCACAGATGTGCCAATACACATGTACATATAAACAAGTAGTCTCTACATAGCTTGAAGAAAGTCTCTCACTCCCTTCCTTTCAGAATGGGCAGCATAAAAGTAGTGCAAGTGCATGATCTACCATGAAAATACTCACCGGATATATCTAAGTAAGCCTCAGGAAGTATAGGAGGACCATTGTCAATAGGTTTACCAGATCCATTGAATATCCTTCCAAGCATATCAATTGACACAGGCGTTTTCAGAACCTGCATGGAGAAGATTATGAATGCCAACAGAGACAAAATTGAATTTCAACATGATGAAAGAGGAAGTATAATGTGCCCTCCCAGTATTCATAGAAAGGGAGTAGAACAGTACATTGAATTTCACTTATCTTAAAGAAAGATGAAGTGTTTTACTAGCATCAACATGCATTAGAATTGTCTTCTAGAGGACTGCCATATCCCAAGCTTCCATGGGTCCCAAAGTATCTTTCAGTGGACTGGTGCTCATTGACATGGTAACACTGACCTGGTAACTGGTGCATGGATTGGCCTTGGCCAATCCTGATCTGATCCTCAGTCGGGAAGGGAAGAAGCATCCTGGAAGAGAGGATTGGCTACTATTACAGCCCTGTGGGAGCCATTCCTACATTCCATTCTCCAAGATGATAACTTATTTATCAGGACTCTCCAGTCTACAAGTGGCCAGTAAACTACATCTACTCCTCATGGTTATAAAGCTGCAACTGCATATGGGTATACTGCTCCATATGGATATGATTATGCCATACACACACCAATGATGGTGTGTATATATTCAAGTTTCTACCACATATGCTCAATATTTAAGCATCGACCACCAGCAGTATGGCACAAACATATACATTTTATTCAACTGTTGATTAGTGCCAATTGCTTGGTCCATTGATTTGTGAAGGGATTTAACAGTGAACTGCAATTTTACATTATGGTTTATGCATGAAGTCAATGGAATGAATTATGAATGAGCTATCTTTTTATTTTCCTTTATAGTTTATAGTATGCAAAATCTCTTATGATGAATGATGGTGATAATTTATTTACAATTTTATATTAGTGAACTTATGCATTGATTCCATTGTTAATGGGGTGCTAATGCTTCAATGACCATATAGCAAGATGTGATCCTTTGTTTGGAAGCTTAAAGTTAATGAAAACTTCATGAAAACCCTATTTTCTGGGAAAAAAATGAAATTGAGCCAAATGTGGCTGAACCAGTTCAGATGGTCTGAACCATACCAAACTAGTGTACCAAGCCAGATCATGAGAGAACTGTTTCTGAGCGAAGAACCAATCCAGACGATCTTGTTCACCATTTTATTAAACTGAGCTTATAGTTTTTAACCACACCACCATTTACCAATGTTTTATCCCTTTTGCCTAGAAATAACTTATGTAAGTTAACAGGCTCACATATACCATTTTAGAGCCAATTATCACATATTTTTCTGGTGTGAATAAGGAGTTTCAACCGATTAAAAGTTGGGCCCATTTTGTCCTGCATCACAGTGTTACCAGATACCAGGCGTACACTCGGGCAACAGGCTAGACACATGAAGCACTATAAAACATGCTGATATATGAGAGAAACCTATTTCAGCAGGATAATAAAGTTAGAGATATGGGGAGATACTTTCATTTGTTGAGATGTTTTCGAAGGATGACATATAAAAGACGATTATTTCTACATTGCTCCAGGAAGCTACTGGAGTATTTGGCTGGAGCAGAATGATGTCCTTTTTCAGGGAAGTTGGCTTTATGTTAAGAATATTTATTTTAGAGCAGTATTACTTTTAGTTTTTAGGAGTAGGCATCTTAGGAATTTAAGTGCTAATGATTGGAGGAAAGGAATTGCATGTTCTTAGTTTTTTTAAGAGGAACCTCTTCTCCTTTTCTTTGTATCATCTCTTTTTAGTAATAAAATTGGAAGTGCAATCAGCACTCTTTATTCAAAAAAAATATGACTTTAGTGTGGAGCATTTCATGAAACAAAATGGCAGATGAAACAATGAAAGGATGGGAATCGGAAAAAAAAAAACACCTCTCCTGTGAATTGCACAGTCGTATATTTGTTGTCAATTCCTGAAGTCCCCTCAAAAACCTAACAACAACAGAAAGATGTTAGTCACAAACATAATCCCCATCTCTATTTTCATGAATGTATTTGCTATTTGGCTTATATATCTGTAGGTTCTGAAAATGTAAGACAAGACTGCCACAGAGAAGTCTTATGATTCATAATAATGATAGCATTAGCATGCCTTTCAAGCAAGGTTTTAGAAATCAGACTGACAACCAGAAAGATATCGAACTTATACAATTTATATTGAACATGGACAACATGATATTGATAACCTTCTAAGTTAAATGGTAAAAAATTAGTTAATCAGGTTTTGAGCAATTAAAAGCTTTTGAACTTGTTAAGGGCCATTCTGGGCATGGTTTGCCGAATCGGGGCGAATCGGCCCGATTCCCCCGAATCGGTGCGAATCAGGGGAAACCCGATCCCTGATTCGCCTGATTCGCCCCGATTCCCTTATATATATATATATATAATATTTGTAATATATGTTATACATTATAAATATGATATATATTACATATATGTATTTAATCAATATAAATGTGTCTAAAATATGATATATGTAATATATATGCAATATATATATATCATATGATATATTATATATATAATATACCCATGCGAATCGGTCCGATTCGGACCGATTCTGGGGGAATCGGGGTGAATCAGGAGCAACCCGATTCGCCTCCCGATTCCGATTCGGCAAACCATGATTCTGGGACAGTACAGTCTGGTTTAAGGTTTTCTAAAGCAATGCCTTCTAATTTAAATTTAAACCATGCAAATATCAAGTAGGTTGAGAGTATTGCTGGGACACATCCAAAGAATGTCACATCAACCTTGATTTTATCTCGAGGGGGTCAAAGAGAAGAGATCTTGAAATAATCTTGAGAGACTAGGAACAACAAGAAGGACAATTTTTTCTAGTGAAAATTTTCATGCCATTCATTTAGCCACTGAACATGAGAAAATTAACACAATAACAATAAAACAATGTAGGACTCAAGAAAAGGTCACCTATAAGACTCGCAAAGGACAGATTGACCATGGCCAGGAGCCTTCCTCTTAATGGTAGGCACTTTAATGGTGACCACATCATTGTGATTGTTGGTTGGTGGTAAAGGGATGGGTTTCAAAACCCCTAGGCTTCAAGGAGCCAAAAGTAGTAAGGCAGGGTTTTGAACATCCCATAGACCAGCTGGTGCACGTTGGTATTTGTGTCGCTTGAACTTTGTGGGTCTTTCACTTAGTGTCTCAGACTTTCGGATGTCGGCAAGCCATAGAGACCCAGACTCTTGAGAAATCTCGAGAGATTCTCTAGAGATTGTGATTGCAACATATCTTTGGCACAGGGGTAACACTGACCTGCACAACAGCCTTTTCCCCATCAACCTCCAAGACCTGACCACGACGAGTTGTACCATCTCCGAGCCGTATATTGACAATTTCCTGGTATTTAGGACCCTAAGCAGGACAAGTAGTAGCAATCAGACGTGGAATCAGTGAGTAAAAGAGAGTGGAATAAATTAATTAAAAAGTATAATGAAATATAACAAACAAAATAAGGGACAGGAAAAGATAAATATACCTTAACTTTTTCAAGGATGACAAGGGGTCCAGCCACACCAGAAATAGTCCTGTATTCTGTAGTATGCATAAGTTCCATAATCATAGTGTGAAATCATAAGCTTCTATTACATGCAAGGTTGATATAGAGCAATGATGGGGTGAAATAGATTTGTCCAAGAGACAGTCTATATGAGCTTCACAGAAAGCAACAGAGAAAAGTTACCTTTGTATATGTTTGTGTCTCACATCAATGAATTTTTCTATGTTGGTGGGCAGAGTATGGACACACCTCACAGCCACATAAAGAAAGAGGGTATTTAATAATAAAAAAATCACATTTATTTCTTTAAACATTTAATATGATGGTGTTTGATATTTGTTGTTAAGAATTCAGAGAGGGGAGAAGGAATGGTATGTCATAGTAATGAGGGCAATCACCAAATACATGTTTTCAGAGGAATGTGAGTCAGCACACAAACACAATACTGTACTGAATCATGATGCACAAGAGTACCCTTCTGCCCAGACAATCGACCGCCGCGATGCTACCACCTCTCCACTCAACTTGCCAGATTCTTTTTTCCTTTTATTTTCTTATTTTTCAAGAAAAATTGGATTGTAGTGCCAATTCTATTAATACACAGGAATTACAAAAAAGAACAAACAGACGAGAAGTTCCTGTTCAAAGGAAACTAAATAGAAAGGAGCAAACTCCTTATTCCACTCCTCCGGAGTATTGATGCCTGCTATTACTAATGGACAATTTCTTGTATTGTTTGTCGCTTCCAGTGATGAATGAACTGTGGCACAGTACCACCTTTAGATAAAATTGCAGAAAACATTAAAAGGCAAGCCACTTACTGAATTTTGAACCTAGATCCTGATATGACAGGTGAAGTTAACACAACGCATGATCCAGAATACCCAGAAGTAGGAAATCCCATCCAAATGAAGCTAACAAAGTTACACAGGCCTGTTAATTGATCGCAAAGTTAAAGGGCAAGCAGCTTTATTATATCCATTTCTCCCTCTGGTAGAGGGAGCAGAAACTTGTGTTCAGAATCTATTAATTTCAAGATGTTTTCCTCAGAACCATGTAACCAGAATAATCTGCAACTAACTCAGGAGAGAGCCAGTTAGCTCAAGATTTGCGTTTGCTGCCTAAGACCGTGGGTTTATCTCCACCAGCAGCACATGGCATGGAGACATAGGGGTTTCATATAATTTGACCATGAACTTTGCCCTGCAGTGGAAGGCTTTATCTTGTCCTCATGCAGCCAGGTTGTTCAACTTGGCCCCTGATCAAGATAGCCCAAGTTGCTGCCAGCAGGTTAACAAGAGGAGCCACTCTTAGGGCACTTTATCCATTAAGGATTGATTCAAAACCATTGGTTTTGAAAGACCAATGTACGCAGACCTCAAAGTAGTGAGTTGTACACTATTTTCAAAGAAAACAATTAAAATCCATATATCAAACAATTCACTTCGCAAAACGCCTTAAAGGCATCACCATCTTCATCATGTTTTCTATTTGGAGTCAGGCTCAGCAACATGAATCATGTTTCCTTACTTTAGTTTGTCCACTATCAGATTCGTGGTTAATCTAGTTTTTTTTTTTTTTTTTACTAGGGATAACCATCTCATTTCATCCCTTCCTTGAGTCCTGTTTACATCTTTCTTGGTTTTGATCGCACTCCGTATATATTATAGCTCCTGACAGATTCACGACAACAGAGAATGCATCAAAATTGCTCCATCTCTCACGTTTCCTTCCCGATTTAGCTAACAATATCTCCCTGTTCTAAGACAACCTAAGGCAACCTGTCACTCTGCGTCCATTTATTATGCCACCATGATATGCCCATCCCTCACGGTTGTTTAATTTCAAAAACCTCATAATCCAAATTACCGGATCAACAATTTCACTCCATATAATTAAAGCACAAGACCCATTTATCCACTAAAGATTTGCTTACCGCACCACATCAAAAACAACCCTCGAACCATCTAAGAACAGCAAAGGATTCGAAATCCGCCGGACACACACAGAAAACCACTCGCCATTTAGCTGAGAAAGTTTATCAATGAGGCCACTGAACCTCAACCCCAGAAGTCAAAAGCAAAACCAACCCAATCCGAAGAGCCTTCGGACGGCCGCCTCAGATCCAGCCCGCAGGCAATGCAGAGACCGAGGAGGAGCTTCCAGCCGTTCCCAGTCAACGCAACAATGCCACGATCAGATCGCATGATGTAAGAAACATCCACACATCTGGCAGCAAGAGATGAAATCGGAGAAGAATGCAAAGTGATGAAACGACAACATGGAAGGAGGATCCACGGGCGGAGAGGAAGAGAAGCTTGCCTGTGAGAGGTCCTTGTACTCCAGCATCTTCGGGATCTGCCCCTCTCCACCTCCCCCTCCCTCTGCTTCCTCCCTTCCTCGGTTTCTTCTTGGAAGCAGAGGTGAGAGAGAAGCGGGAGGACTGAAGCAGAGGAGGCCAACAGGTTGGAGATCGGGAGGCGAACTCCTCGCGTCCCGCCAAACGAGTCCGCACGCTATAAATGTGGTATTAAAGTTTATGTGAATTATATAATAAAATAATTTTATTAGTTGAGAGGGCTTTTGACAGTTTTATTTTATTTTTCTTTTTAAGCTAATAGAAGTATTTTTTATAATTTATTTCAGATATGTCTTGTAGTGAATATTTTAAAAAATTAAGTATGTTTTTATAGAATTTAGCGGTCGCTTAAAAATACTAGTTGTATTTTTTGTAGAGTGGAGGAGTCGCTTGCTTTGATGACTATTAGGCAGCGTTTGGCTTCCCTTTTTAGAAAGTGAAAATCGTTAGAAGTCGATCTAGTAGGGAGTGGGTGTATGGGCACGATGTTGGCGACGAGGCTGCGAAAGGAATAAAAAAATATGTTTTTAAAAAATATTTGTCACCCTTAGACACAACTTGAACATGCCTCGTCATCCACGCCGATTCTGGCGAAAAGCGACATTCGACCTACTTCCCCCCACCAAGAGAGAAAATTCTCTCTCTCTATCTCTCTCCTTGAAAAAATCACAGTGCACGGAAGTCGATGTTGAACCACTCTCGTACATTTATTCCTATGTTTTAGTGATAACTAAATCTCTTGAATAATTTTAATATATTTAATAATATTTTTAAAGATATTTTATGTACAAGAAATAACATAATTTTTATTGCTTAAAGATTTACACTGAAAGTCTATATTGATTACAGTTCAATGTGTATCGATTAGAGACTAAAACACCATATCAATTGCTGAAGAAGTCTTCCATCGATTGAAGAACAAAGTCTCTGTCGATTGAAGAACAAAGTTTCTATCAATTGGAGAACAAAGTTTATATCGATTGATGTTTAAGTGTTCTTCTAATTGGAGAACAAAAGTCTCTATCAGACGTTAATTGTTCCGATTACTGAACAAAGGTTCAGTATCATATCAATTGGTGCTTAAACTATTTTGATTATTGAACAAAAGTTTAGTAACATATCGATTGGTGTTATGAATATTCCGATTACTGAACATATGTTCAACTTCCTTCCAATTGGTAAATAAATATTCAGTTCTCATTCTAATTAGTTTATAAGCATTCCGATTGGTGAACAAATATCTAGTATTATTATGATTATTGTTATATTCATTCCAATTGGTGCTTATTCACTTCAAACACATCGATTGGTGAATTAAGTGTTCAGTACTTATATTATGCACCCATTGTTGAACATATCTTTCAATTGCTTTTAAACAACATATCTTTGGTGCGCAGTAAAATTTCAAATGTTCACATCTTTAACTTATTATTTCTTTTGTCTCATAACTTGAATCGTAGGCATGACTATTTGTATATAGTCTGCATATGATAAGATATGCTCTAATTGAATCTACTTTTTTGCATGTCTCCAAGGTCTCATTCTTTCCTGTTAAGACAGAAAGCTCCTACCTAACACAGCAGGATGTCAGAGAGAAATATGGACTAGGTAAAAGAGGTATGGGTTGACTGACATCTTTCTTTCTCACTATCTTTTTCCTAGCAATAAATGCTCACATGACAAAAAGACTCAAGAAAATAGTCATTAGATTGAAGGAGAGCAGCAGTAGCAGGAGAAGAAGGAGAAGAAGAAGGAGGAGGAGGAGCTCCAACGGCTCTCCTCAATCATCTTCTTCAAAAGGGTGTATAAAAAGATGGAGGTTTTGAAACAGAAGAAGTGTAGAGCCCAAGCAAAAATCTTCTGAAGTTGAAAAGGATTCATGCCTCCTTTCTTTCTGATCTCTCTCAGTGTGTCATTGTAAATATGAGAAAGAGTTTGTGTACCAGAGAGTTTGAACTTCTTTCTTATCTTATAGATCTCAAATTCTTGTCGAGATCAAGAGATCCAACTTCTTTTTCTCCTAAACTTGATCCCGACAGCATGTTCTTTCTTTTCTTAAGAAAGGCAGTTTGGTCCCCTTGTGTTAAGGGAAGACCAGTTAGGGTGCTAGGTGGTTTGTCCAATTGAGAGATTATATTCAGTGTTCCTCTTGTGTAAAATGAAAAATTAGCTACAGTATTGAGTGTTATGTCCAGCCGAGGGACTATAGTCAACTTTCTCCTTATGTACATAGAAGGGAGGACCAGTGGGTTGTTGAGCATTATAAGTCTATTGGGGGGACTGTATCCCAGATTAATGAAATCCCAAGAATCTACTTGAGAACTAGACGTAAGACTTTCATTTGGGAAGGACCGAACCAAGATAAATTTTTGTGTCCCTTTGTGTGATTGTTCTTATGTTTGATTACTGCTTATTTGTTCACTGCATTTTAATATCTAACTAACGCTTTCGCACCTCAAAATTTTGTTTTAAGTTTTAATTTTGCAGCACTCATTCAACCCCCCCCCCCCCCTTTTTTGTTGTGATGTCGAGGGCCAACAGTCGATGTACGACATGTGTATTTGGGACGACGTTAGCTTTTGCCAGAATTTGCAACTTCATTTCCAAACGCTGCCTAAGTTATTGGCGGATAATCTTATCCATTGGTAAATTAAGTCTAGCTTTTTGTCACTAATTTGTAAGATGTGCCTAGTTTTCTAGATAAATTATGTTGATTAACTAATACCCTAGTTTGATATCTAGCATAAAGCATGGAAAAAATGCCCTAGATAGTGGTGTGAATGGCACATCTAAGCTTCCTATCTCAAATTGCATGCATGGATATGGCGTTATCTCATATAGCCAATAAATGTTCCTATTTATATCTTGTCAAAGCGGATTAAGTGCTAACTGGCATATTTGGCATCTATTTGGCATCTTATCGTGTTAACTATATGTAATTAAAAAAATAAAATATATTTTTAAAATATTATATGGTTTTTCTAAAACTTATAAAATTATTTCAAAATAATTTCACGTTGTTATGGACCTTTTGCCTTTTTTTTGTCCCACAAGAATAATAGAACTTAGAGTTAGCTCATTTCTATGGCCAGAGGTTTCTCTTAAATGGGGGCATGTTAGACCTGATTTACTTTAGATGGCCACATTCTTCCTAATTCTTATAGGAGAAATATTTTCTGCACATACTCTCCGACCTAAATACTTGTGGGCGAAGTCCGATGGACCCCACACAAATGTTCATATGTAAATGAAATTAGGTCTCATTGTTTCAATCCCTCCCCCAATATTCTTCTTTGATGTGCAAGTCACAAACCACAATCGTCTCTTATTCCAGCAAGATTTTAAATGTCTAATTGTTTGGTATTTGAATAGGAGTGGGGTTATCCTCAAAAAAATTTGAGGATAAGCTCACTCTATCCTTAATCTATCCAAATACCAAACATATTATTGCTCCTCACTACTCATTAACAAAAGGAACAAATTAACCATATTTATATTCCACTGCCAACCACTTACAAGCAAAATATAGTGACACTGAGGACTCCGGTTGGGTCGATCGGTTAGAACTCTTGCTTAAAAGTAGGAGGTCCCGAGTTCGATTCTTGGGGGGGGTTTACCTGATTTATATGCAATCCTCGAGGTGTGTAGATCTGGGGTTTTTCCGATCAAGTGGGGTAAGGGCAATACGGGTATACGGAAAGTAGGAGCTGCCAAGTCCTGATCTTGGAGTTCACAAACACCAATCCCTGAGCCCACAAAATCACACGGGACGAGATTTCCTCGTTACCAAAAAAAAAAATACAGTGACACTAATGTAAAGAACTAACTCCCTTTACAACTTCAACTCCAATGATTTGGAAATATAGAGCATCAAACAATAGTTAAGAAAACATATCAATTGGGTTGGGGATTAAGTTAAACTACTGGTTGACTCTGTCATAAATGGGACTTTTAATACAGGAAGAACAAGGAGGCAAAAGACATGATGTGTCCATTACTGGGGCACAGTTCAAAAGCCAATATTGGGCCAGACCAAAACAACCCAAGCCATGTTTTAAGTGGGCCACAAATTTACACAGACTTGGGCTTGGCCTTAGGACAGCCCAACTGCAAACATAAATTGGCACATAGCAATATGCTTATACCTTGAGATATGTGATTTGAGTAGAGATCTACTAGTTAGATCTCTCCTCTCACACCAAACCCATTATAGAATTGGAGTCCCATGTCTTATAAAGAAAAGGAAATGTGATATTAACTGAGACATGATTCATAGGCATTAATGCATTATTGTAAGTAACACTTCTCGATTAGAGAAATACTACAATATATATCATTCTTTAACCCTCATATATAATTTTTTATGAGAGGGAACGGAACATAGTGGTACTCAGATTTGCATAGAGTTTAAGAGACTTGGGTTCAAATCCTACACATTATTCCGGCAAATTTTACACTCGCGTCCCTCAAAGATTGAACGTGAGTTCGGTAAATCTAAGACACTGTTTGGAACCGTAGTTATTCATAATTTTTAACTAAAAAAATTTGACAAATCTAAACGCCGATCCAAATGTTATCAAGGCGTACGAGAGAGTTTGAGAAGCACTTTTTATGCTGGAGAGAGAGAGAGAGAGAGAGAGAGAGAGAGAGAGAGAGAGAGAGAGGAGAGAGAGAGAGAGAGGAGAGAGAGAGAGAGAGAAGAGAGAGAGAGAGAGAGAGAGAGAGATTCTTATGATATGAAATGTCAGAGTAGCAAAAAAAATCCGATTCACATGAAATCGGATTTTTTTGAATTGAAGCCTCCTCCCTCTCCCCTCTCGGTGAAACGTAGGATCTCCCAAGCATGAGAAAAGATTTCTTATCGGCCCATCCACTCGGGATCTTCTTAATTATCCTTCAATTGTTAATAATAATTGTTGTAAATTTATGATATGTCCTCCTATTATCTCATTATTCTAAAAAAAATTGATAGATGATGAGAGAGTGTAAAGACAACATGATAAGAATATCTCCACATTCTTTGTCAATCTCAACTCAACAGCCCCAAATTATACATCTATATATAACAACCCACAAGAGGCTAGACTGTATCATGATTTGCCATTGCGATGTTAAAAATAGCACCAATCTTCAAAAGGTCCTCGGTTTTATATATATATATATATATATATATAGAGAGAGAGAGAGGAGAGAGAGAGAGAGAGAGAGAGAACTCATGTAGAATGTGCATGGACAAAGCCCCATTAATTAGAAGATCCTCTGCATCAGTGCACCTTGGCACGGGCATACACACACGTGCAGGGGGTACCATCATAAACTAGTATTTGGAAGACTCTCTGTACATGATTGAGTAAGAGAAGCATCTTAAGAGTGATTCCAAGTTACATTTCTCAGGTATTCGAGCTATATATAAGAGAAACATATGGTACTCCCATGTTTTTAGTCACAAGTGCTTGCCACACAACTACGTACCATACGTTCAAAGGATCAAGGTGAGTCATTATAAAAAAATTGAGAAATACTATTTATATGGGCTCTGTATGGATACTAGTTATTGTGCAGACCCAATTTAATGAGCATTTAAGACTCCTTGAATATTTGTATATCATCACAATAAAAACATCAAATGTTATTACATCATTTTTTATAAAATTATTTGCCACATCTAATCCGTTATTTATCTCCTTTGATAAGTTAAATGTGATAAACAATGAGTTAAGAGTGACAAATAACTCCAACATGGTCTCCCGCCAATGATGGAGTGGTTATTGGGACAGAGAATTGGGGTGTCCCGAGTTCGAACTCGAGACGAGATGATTAACTAAAAAAAAGGCTCAAGCATGCAAAAAAATATTTGTCATCTTTAACCAACTAAAAGGACAACTAATTTTTTACATTAGGAATGTGAATTTACAAAAAAAAAGGGAAAAAAAAATATGATCATGAGGCCCATGCATGGCATGACTCAATAACATTCCATACGGGCGCTTCACATTTTTACCCGACAATCTGTAATAAGTATTTATCAAAAACATTGTCTTGGGAGACAAAAAAAAAAAAAGCCTACAAGAAACCTTATACGTACACTTCTAATCAGGCCTTCTATCTGTAGTCAAAAAAAAGGTGATGAGACTTCTAATTAGATCCATGTATAAACAGCTACATATATAGCTAGCTATGGGTCTCGGCATTCTTATGATCCAAGTGGTGTTGGTTGTGTACGGGGGCTCTGCTGCGAGGGTTGTGTTGGTAGTCCTTGCTCAACATGGTGGAGATCTCATCAGCGGCGGCATCGAAAAGGGTGTCGTGGGTTTCTGCTGCAGGTTCCAAGCTTGGATGATGAGTACTTGTTGGAGAGTCGTAGTACTGCTGATCTGCTGGAGAGCTATGTTCTTGTGTGTTTGGAAGCCAGCTGCGACGGAGGAGGCTCCTCCTGGTCTCCATAATATTGTAGGCATTAATCATGTCCTGGTCGGACAAGAGATCAAAAAAGACGGCATAATTAGTTAACAGCTTCTTGTGATCTGGTGTTGAGACAAAAAAAAAAGGTTAATTAATTAATTAATTACCCTTATTAATTTATCTTGCAAGTTAATTGTTATACGTGTTAACAGTTGGAGGTGCTTCAAACAGTAGGATCATATCAGTTGTTTTAAGTTACAGTACTTGTGCAGTCCATGGAGGACATGCATCATAACTCCCCAAGAGAGGAGAATATATATTAGAAAAATTTATTGCACTTTCACATTGCACTTTAAGTACATAGTGACGAGACTGGTCGAAAATTCGCAAGGGTTGAGAAGATATGTCTTAGAGAGGTTGAGCGTTCGGATAGATGACTGAGGCCGGGTCGACCCTGAGAGCTCTATCTCGAGATTGCAAATATCTTGTCCTTACGGGTTTTGGACCGACTCATCATAGATATAAAGAGAGGAGAGAGAGAGAGAGAGAGAGAGAGCACCTGGTTATCCATGCTTATGTATGATCTCCCCCTCAAGATCCTTGGAGAAACCTCACTGCAGGCTTCTGCATCCAGAAAGCATTCATGATCAAATGGAACAAGAATTTAATCAACATTTAATCCAGCATTAAGTACCCACATTCCAACATGGCCAACACAAAAGCAGCAACACTGCCCTCTATTTTCACATGATCTTTAGCTAGCTAGAAGAGACATGTACATGACTCCGTTCCTGCAAGGTTTCCCAACTTAAACAAATTAAGTTCTTTTGCGAGCATTAATTCCAAAGATCACCATTCCAGCTGAGGTTGGTTGTGAGATCATACAGGTTAATTAGACTAATTAAAAGGATCATATCACTGCACACTATTAATCACTGACACTTGCAAGTAAATGCCAAGCATATGCATGCCAATCTCTAACTTATCACCCCTCTTGTTAGAAGAAAAGTGTCCACTCTTCAGATAATAGAGTAACAAGAACTTCTAAGTTCCAGTTCTCTCTTAAACATGTAAATACTCACACACAAACTTAATAGAAAAAGTCTCCACACACTAAAGCAAGGCGGTGTGCCGTGTGCGTGTCCGTGTACGTTGCCCTTCAATATTGTGAGTTGGGATCCTCTCAGTGAAGGGGAGGACCCAACTCAGGCAGTCACCAATCACATGAGGGGGTGGAGGGGAAAATTTTAAAAAAGTCTTTTGTCTATAACTTTTTCAGATTTGAAATGGGGTTTTTTTAAAATTCCCCCCCCCCCTCACCCCCTCATGTGATTGGTGACTGCCTAAGTTGGGTCCTCCCCTTCACTGAGAGGATCCCAACTCATTATATTGCGGCTTATCATATTGACATGATAAATAGTCAATAAAAAAATAATATGTGCGCGCACACCACCTTTTGATCTAGTCCTCAACTTAATATTAGGAAAAGAGAAAACCCAAGTAGAAGTATCACATATATGTGTGTATGATGGGGGGGGGGGGGGGGGGGGGGGGTTTACAGCGTATGTACATATATCCCTCTCAGTTGTTCTTCGGTGGGTGGCCTTTGACCCCACGGTAGTCGGAGCTGAAAGCTACGAAATCGACAAGGTTGCCACCGGAGGACGGCGACATACCCCTATGATCATCTCCCTCCCCAGGATGGTTACATGTTCCTACAGAGGTGTTTGCACCTGGTTTCTTCTTGGCTCCATTATTCATCACCTCCATCATCACCCTTCTGATCAGCTTCTTTGCAGTCCCATCCACTCCCATCTTCCTTCCCCCGATCAGCATCTTGTTCCATGCAACAGTACTGGCGGCGCCGCCGTGGTGCTCCTGGTAACACACATGCAGCAGCAAGAAGCAACTAAACAAGGTTAGATCGATCGATGCATGCTTACTAGGAGGAGAGAAGAGAGAGGGTAAAGACGAATGATGAGAAGAATAAGAGGAGGAGGAGGAGCAGCAGCAGGTGGAAGCAAAGGTCCTTAGTCCTTACCATGCCACCATGATCAGGAAATCTATCAGCCGTAGTTGCCAACCCGTCTATCTCAGCAACTAAAGAAAAGTTAAAAAAGATTAATATTGGAGATAAGGTACTTAGTCTCCCATTTGAATCATGCTATATATAGCTAGCCAAAAGAGGAGGGAGGGAGAGGGAAGCAGACCTCGACTGGCACCAACCCTGGAGTACTCCCCTGAAGCAACAGAAGAGAGAAGAAGAACCAGCTGCAATAACCCAGCTGTGAAGCTTATGGCCGCCATGGCTTCCCTTCTCCTGTCCTCTAAGGTGCACATATATGTCTGTAAAATGCTCAGGCGCAGCTAGCCAAAGAGAGTGAGAAGAGGGGGAAGGGAAGGGGAAGATTTGGGGGGGTTCTTATAGAGGGAGACATGGAGCTGGCTAGCTGCAATCTCTCATGTCTATAACAATCACAAGTCAAAGCCAGCTAGCTAGCATTCCAACATCCCTATTCAAATCATGTCGTCCTTCTATATTACTGATCTCTGACATAGTTCATATGTAGTATAGTTAGTACTGGGGGAACGGACCTGATCAAAAGGAGTGGAGTGTTCAAAGCTTGGTAATTAGCAACAAGTGCATGCCAGGAGAACAACTTGGCCGGTCCACCCTGCAAAAACCTAGGGTTTCTGTATCCTCCTCCTTTATATACTATTTCGCACCCCTCCCCATATGGACATACATGTCTACAGGACAAGATCTGGGTCCCTGAACACTGCTTTTTTTTTTCCTTACTTTTTCACTGTCAGTGTGTTTGTTTTCCCCCGATCATGAAAGACTTAAAAGTGAATCGATCGAGGTGAGTGCAAAGGGTAAAATTAAAGAATTAGAGGAGCCAAAACTTGCAGCTTAATTAATTAATGGTACACCTCTTCCTTAGGTTACTGGAGGGCAATAAGTAAGTAAGATGTGAAGTGGGTTTCTTGTTTCCACACACTCTCTTTCACACAGCAAGCTGTAGGGTTTTGCTCTGGCCATGGATCCTAGCTAGCTCTAACCCCTTCCTGATCAGTACTACATGTGAAAAGTTGGTGGTGGTGTTCTTCTGATTGGGAGATCAGCAGCTTCCTGTTGCATGTCATTTCACACTCAAATGATTGTAGCAGGCTAATTAAGTTGGCCGGTTGGGAAAACAAAGCAAAAAAAAAACACTGACAAAAGGGAATCTAAGTATTGTTGCTAGCTAGGAGATCATTTTGTGGGTTCTTTAGTGCTGCTTTTTTTAGGAACTTTATATTAATAAGTAGTATCAAAGTTTGAGGGCCAAGATAAATATATAGGGGAACGTCGGAGTCATGCATTGGGAGCTTCTTTCCAGCCCATGGATCGGAGAAAGTTTACACATTACGATCAAAAAGACTATTTTATGTGACACCGGCCAAGATAGAAATCAAGATTAATTAATTAATTAGCACACTCAGGAAGAGATATACAGAAGAAGCAGATGTTAGGAGTCTCGGGGTCGACATACATATGGCACATCTGATCAGTCCAACTCCGATCCTCAATATATAGTTGTTTCATTGGTCACAAACAAGAACATTATTGTAATAAAGTTGAGGTGAATTATAAAAATAATAATTTTATTAGATGATAAGTATCGAGAGTATAGTACTTGTTAGGGTTCTCAACTGATAAGATTACTTTTTTGTAATCCACTTTAGTTTTATTGTAAAACCCTTCTTGCAATAAGGTCTTGGGATAAGGCAAAAGTTAATTTAGTAAGTGGGATATATATATATATATATATATATATATATATTAAAAAAACTATAATGACTTAGTCCATTATTTGTGTAGATTTATCCATCACACACTAAGATAAGATATTTTGCTTTAAAGTAAAAAAAAAAGGAAAGTTAGATTACCTTATCTAAAGTAATTATCATAACGCATCTTAGGATATCCAGTTATCAAAATGGACTCTTAAATGTGTTACTTCGATCTATGTTTTTTTCCCCTCTTGCCCGACTTAACTTTGCACATGCATGTTTCTACTTTGATTAGAGTAATATAGTTATATCATGTCGTGTCATATTGTTATATTTATGTGGACGTGTTTTCATGAAACATGCATACATCAAAAAAGATTTTGATGTGGATTGATTAGACTAATATAATCATATCATGTCTTGTCATGTTATATTTATGTAGATATGATATAATATTGTCATTCTCTCATTGCCGGTGCATATTGTTGTAGCCATCGATCACCGTCATTGCTAGTTGACTAGCTAGTCCAATACTAACATCGGTCGTCACCATCGTCGGCACCACCGTCACCTCCACACGTCGACACTAATTATATTATATTATGTTTATATAAACGTGAAGTAGCATAATGTAACGTATAAGCTAAATCAGCCTCAATCAATCCAAGTCATAGACCCTTCCTTGCAGTAAATTTCTCCCCTCTGGCACCATAAAGAACATAACTATTTGGTCTAAGTTCTGGATTCCTCTTGTGACTCTTCAACCCAGCACTTCGCCCGGTTCAAAAGTGGGTGATGCATATGTAGTACTCATGATGGGTGGTGGCATGTGGAGTTGGACATCCCACATACATATTATATCCCGTTAAGACAGGGATTCTTGGGTTCCGGACGAGGCTGGTACTAACTCTAGAATCTTTTGATTTGTGTGTATTTTGTTCCTTGGCATTAATTCTACAACTTGCGACACCCATTTGTTCAATGGGCATAATTTTTTTTTTCTAATGAAATATTCGTTGCACTAGTACAAGTATATTTGTTGCATTAATTTAGGAAGGGTTCTTATTAATCATGTGAGGGTGACACATTGTGTACGTCTAATAAGAACCCCTCACAAATATAATAAGTACACTTATATAAATGTAATAAGTATTTTTTTTTCTTCAAAATCTCTTGATTTCTTAAAGAGAAAATCTTGTTGCACACCTTCCAGAGGGAGTGTGCAAACACACCGCGTCGTAATGGCGCCACATCATCACGGCGCAATATCGATAAGCAAATCACTATCTAATATGTGTACACACCCCCTCCGCGATGTCTGCCTTAAGGTGTGCGTCAAGACTTTATCTTTCTTAATTAAATCATTTGAATGTTCTTGGTCCTTTGTGCTTTCAAGGCCTGGAGTCCATACTTACGCCTTGTGGGTTCACTAGAGCTTTTCTTTTCTTAATTTAGAGGGGAAATATTTTTTGTGATACAAGAAGTCCTGGAACTGAAATGAACCTAAAGTAAGCTGCATAGAATGTCCCTTCATGCACCTTAAGCTAGGCTGGACGGAAGTTTATTTGATTAGCATGTGTTCTCTCTAATATTACATTTTTTTTGTTGTGGGAATATTTTGCTATTTATATGAGATGTTATCTCTAGAGAGAAGATGAAGTTTGTCCTTTATAAAAAGAACCTTCTTAGATTAAAGAGCAAAGCTATCTTTAGCAGTATAATTGTCTTCCTTATAACAACCAATATCGGAGGAATCAATATCTCTTCCTAGATCCTTAAGAAAGTGTATGCATGTTGTTAGTAGGGGCTCTGTGTTGGTCGAAAATGGAAATAATATTTTTCGCATCTATTTTCTATAACAAAAATAAAAATTGTAACGAAAATGAAAACATCTACTACAATTTGATAATGGATGTGGGCAAACTTATAAGAGTAGTGATAAGAGGGATGGTTTTGACAACAATAGGTAAAATCAATACTAAAAGGGAGGCAAGTGATATAAGTTCTATTCACAGGTTGAGGAGGAGACGTAGAATTTAGTTTAGAGTTTCTCTCATTATTAAGAAATAAAAATTTAAAATATATTTATATAAATAAGTTAAATTTATATACTATCAAAAACAAATATATATATATGTAGAATGACTATTTTATATCCTAAACAAAGTTGAAAACAGGTCAGGAAAAAATTAAAAAGAGGATACTCATTGGCATCCTTGGCTCTAGTATTGTAAGAAAATTATTATAGTCATAATCCATTTCCAAGGAAAGATGGCCCTATGCCTATAAAACTGCATGGTTATCTTCTCAACAATAACTATGGGATTAGCCATAGTCCTCATTTTTATCTTGCCACATATCCTATGTAACAAATTTAAGTATAAAAGGTGAATAAAGAATAAAAGTTCAGGCTCTAACACTTCTTACTTAAACAAAGATTTTAATTTTGACCTTAGCACCTTTTGACTTTTGCAATGATACTCTCTATAAGTGGATATAATATATATACATATATGGAGAGGAGGGCATATTCCACCATCACTCAAACTTCTTTGGAAGAACTAAATTCTTTTGAGTGGAGAGGAACCATCTAGATTGCATCAAAAATATGAGGGGAAAAAAAGGAAGAATGAAATAATTTCTTCTTCCAAGAAACAAGGGTCATGTTCTCCTAATTTTAACATACTTACACCAAGTAACTAAACAATTGATTCAAGTGGGAATTCCCAAGTACCAATCCTGCCGACATTTCTTCTCCTCCCACACAAAGCAAGGACAACTACTGTTCTGCAGCCCATCCAAAAGAGGGAGAGTTGTTCTTGTCATGTGATGGTGTGTTCAAACCCAGGTACTTCTTTATAAGCAATAAGAATCTCAAACCCCAAGAGAAAAAACTTGTTGTCTGCTACCAGTGTCCATCCCTCGTCCAATTCGAACACCAGGGGAGGACACAGGATGAAACATAAGAGGGGTGCCAAAGTAAAAAAATATTAAAGTAAAGTAAAATATAAGGGGGTCAATTTGAAATTAAAAAAAAATTAATACAAAAAATAAAAAGAGCCAAAATGTGGGGGGGGGGGGGGGCATGGCCACCCCCACCATAAACGTGGGTCCGCCCCTGTCGAACACAAGCGGAGTGGGTTCTGTAAATATCATTCACTACATGGTCCACCCTCTTATATCTGAGACGGACATACGAGAGTGAACAGAATTAAGTCTTGTCTGAAACTAGAGACATCTACCACTCCACCCTTCTCAAGTGTAAAACATATCTGAATGAAAGACCCACCTCATGCACATTGCATTAAAAAAAATTTTTGATTTTTTTACTCAGTACGATCACTAACACAAGCATGCAATTGCAACCTCACCGTCATTTGCAGAATCTCTATATATGCCTCTGAACCAGTGTGCCGTACACTTGAATAATAGTACTATAATGATGTCCTCAGAGCTAGGGATAACTAATAACACTCAGGATTTTGAGATTAGAGCTCCTCTTTCTTTCTCCAACAAAGCCCACGTGGCAGCCACTTGTGTATATGATCCTTCAAAACTCTCTAATCTCCTCTTTGTCAGAAGGGATAAGAAGAAAGGATATGGGTATTGGGTAGGGAATCTACTAGGAGCAATGCCAGTTCACCACTTGTTTTTTCTCACCCACTTAAAGAAGAAGAGGGGGGATGGTATAGAGAAACAGTTTTGTAACATCATTTGGTAACACATGAAAATAACATCACCGTTAAAATTGTGTCACATCAGTAATTGAAATAAAAAAGTTAAAAACACCTCATAAATGATGAGTTTGTGGTGCATTTTGATTGGTGCGTTATTTTAATGTGTTACCAAATGATGTTACTAAATTATTTTCAACGTAGAAAAGGTGAGAAAGATTGTCAGATCATGAGTTGAGAAGTACTTATTGCAAGCTTAATCTTCTATTAATGATGATGTAGATTGCAAGAAAATAATTGTATTGATCAATGGTACTTTTTTCTCTCACTTTCTCAACTAATATGATTCTTTTTTTTTGTAATCTATATGCTCTTAACAAAGACTGAGTTCATTAAATTTGGAGAATATTTATTATCCATCAAAGATGGGATTGTGAATGTAGGAGATACAAGGGCACACGCCTCTTAAAGAGTCATCTTTTGCCATTCCCCATGAAATCTATTTGTCCCCTATATTGATTTTTTTTTATAAGACGGATAAATAAACGATATTGCAGACGAATAACAAAGGCCTATTTGTGGAGAAATAGATTCATAGGAAATAGTGTGAGAATTAATAAGAGCCACAATTACATCAGTCAATTTCATCTTAGATAAATTATTTTTTATTTTTTAATCATCGAATCCACTATGTACCGTACAGAGATGTACGTACCTTTGGTGGGTCTATTGACAACAGCTTAGGACGAACATAAGAATATTGAAGAGAACATGGCATTTATTTGGATTATAAGAGGACAAAGGAGTGTGGATACAATTTGAAATAAGATTTTAAGAGTATTATATCTACGAACAATCAAAATCTTATTATCAAGTACACGGAGTAGTAGCATCTGCTCTTCTGCAATAGCTTAAACATGGGTCATTAAAGTTTATCTTTTCTCACCAACTTTAGTAAGATGACCATCTGATTGAACATATTGTGATAGCGATGGCAACACATCTCTTCCTGGTTGTAGAGTATATGGATGCTTGTAGAGACAACAGGTCTCATCTCAGGTATATATAGGGTGTTTAAGGGGGCTTCTCTATCTCACACTTAGAGTATGTTGATGACACCATTTAGTTCTTGATTGAGGGAGAGTGCATGTCTTTTACGGCAAGACTCTTGTTGGAATTGTTGGAGGAGGTCACCGGGTTGAAAGTTAATTATAACAAGAGCATCTTTGTGGGAGTGAATCTTGAGGACAGAATTACGTGGATGGCAACCTCTCTGTTGGGTTGTAGGATCGGCAATTTTTCTATCTCGAATTATGTGGATGGCAACCTCTGTGTTGGATTGTAGGATCGGCAATTTTTCTACCTCTTATTTGAGACTCCCTCTCTCTCCATGTGCTCTCAGATCATTTGATTGACGGCCCATTATTCACAAGTTCGAGTCTAGATTGGCGAGTTGGAAGGCTAGGACTTTGTTTTATGGGGGCAAACTTGTGCTTTACAGTTAGGGGTGTTCACTATATGGTCCAAACCGAAAAATCGAACCGAACCGACCGTTTGGTTCGGTTCGGTTTCATGGGCCTTACGGTTCGGTTCGGTTTTGAGTTGGGAAACCGAAATGAACCGAATATGTATATATAATTAATTAAATAATACGTAAATACAAAAAGATGTCTGTAGCGCAGTGGTCGAAGGCTTGGGGCGTGCCCTCCACGCGCGGAGGTCGCGAGATCGAATCTCGCGACTGCCCGTGTGCGAACATTTTCTTGAATTTAAACTTAATATGTGTATATAATAAATAAATATTACATATATACTTAAAGGCGCCTGTAGCGCAGTGGTCGGCCCTTTGTGTTCTATCCTCGCGCGGAGGTCGCGAGATCCATTCTCGCTGCCTCCCGCGTAAATCCCTATTTTTTTGACATTTCGATTCGGTTTGCTACAGTAACTCGGTTTGGTTCGGTTTGTCAAAAAATAAGGGGTGAACCGGACCGTGTTCACCCCTATTTGCAGCTCAGTCTTGAATAGCTTGTCAATATACTTTCTCTCTATTTTTAGGATCCTTAAAGAAGTAGCCAAGAGGATTGAGATTATTAGTTACAAGTTCTTTTAGCATGGTACCGGAGATAGATGTGGAGGCTAGTATGATGTAGTCTAGGGTAGGGTCACCACAAGCAGAGCTCAAGGAGGGTTGGGTGTTGAATATCAAAGACTTCAACATTGCCTTATTATGTAAGTGATTGTGGAGATTAGGAAGTGGTGATGTCATCAAGCAAATATATTTTGAGAGATTCAAAATCTGGGACCTTCGTCCTTCTCCACGAGCCGATACTTCACCGCTTTGACAAGATATCTTTTTGTGCAGGGATGTTCTTTCCTTCGGTGTCAGGATTCAACTAGGAATGGGGACGAGGCTCTTTTTTGAAAGAGTAGGTGGTATGGTGATATTCCCTTTGTATTGTTTCTCTGTCTCTTCCATTTGGTTGTGGATCTTTTTTGTCTCTATCTCCTAGGCGTGGGTCTTTTGCTGCCAAATAGAGATCACTGATCTTAGGTGGAATCTTTTACAGGTCGAGATTGTTTAGCTCCATAACCTACTCTCCCTCTTGTCCCCTATCCATCTATCGGGCAATGAGGACGGATGGATGTGGCGATGGATTGTTTCTCAATCAGCTCGGCTTTTCATATTATATCAAATGGAGGGTTAAGGCATGGCATATATGATCAGATTTGAAAACTTATAAGTCTTTTGAAAGTAAAAGTTATGGTTTGGAGGATCTCTATTGGGAGATTATCCAAATGGGTTAGGCTACACTATTTTTTGTTAGAGATTCAGATCACTTGCGCCTTATATGGGGAGAAGGATGAGACTCTTGATCATATTTTTGTTGGTTGTTCCTACTCCCAATAGAGTTTGGAGAGAGAGGACTTTGAAGTCACACTGTACCATCAGCCATCATATAGAGGTTTGGCAGTTGATTGAAGAGTGGGATAGGCATTAACCTACCAAAGGCGATAGAACTATATAGTGGCTCATTTTTTATGCTACTCTTTGGATAACTTGAAGGAAAGAGAAACAACCAGAATTTTTCTCCAGAGTTGCTCAAGATAAAGAGGACTTAGTGTTGGTGTAGCTTCTGTTGTATAGGAGGGGCTGTTTTTTTTAGAGTTCTCCTTTTTAGGCTTATATTTGTACATATTTTCTCTTTTTCTATTAATATACTTATGTTACCATTCACTTTTCAAAAAAACAAAAAAAAAAACAACACATCCCTTGCTCTTTTATAAGCATGTGTGGCACTTCCATCACATTTCATTCTGTCAGACGCAAATCTTCACCATGCTTATGATTTTCTATGTTTACCTCTTATCATCTTCATTCACTGCCATATTTCATTCCAAATTAATACCTTTTCCATAGATGTTTGTATGAAAATAATGGAACTAGAAGTCACTTTGGTTGATCTCATGATCTTAATATTAGAGTTGTAAACAGAACGAATACAAAACAAATATGAATTTTTCAGTTCCAATCCAAATAGATAATTAGATAATTCGTATCTGCTCTGAATAAAAAACAATCGAAAGGAGACGGCAGAGGAAAACAATTGCAGGTAATTTTACTATTTTATGATAAAATAAAAAGATTTTCGACTTCCAGTCCAAAAAATACATTTAAGATTCATTTTAAGTCCAACGTTTAAACATTTTAATTTTAAATCTGATAAGTGTTAAATTTTTTTATCCTGTTGGTTATCTCTTTATTTTTTTTCTAAAAAAATTATTCTACCCCTAAGTTGACGGTGAACCTAAACACACCCCCCCCCATGAGAAATATAAGTTCGACTTAATTTTTCTTCTCCAATCTATGCGTTTAACCCCTGGCGGCACATCTTTGATATTATGCCACTACATCTAAAAAACCAATTAACACGTCCAAAACGGTAAAATATAATTTTGTCAATACAAATGTCAAAAAAATATCCATCTACCCCATATATACAGAACACCCCAAAAAAATCCAAAAACAGCAACCAAAAAAATCAATATAAACACCCCCAAAAAATATCAAAAAATACCACCAAAAATCAACCAACACGTCCAAACAGCAACAGAGTATTTGAGACATTTTGCCCTCCCAACCGTTGCAAACTAAAAGTGATTCACACTTTTGAACCGGTAATCAGTAGTTTTAATATCGGCGGACCTAAAATTAAATTTGACCGGTCAATAGACCGAAAATTAAATAGGAGCTTTGAATTTGAATCGGATGTTGATTTCACCTAAAATTAAACAGCCGTTGTGCCAAAAGACATTATCATGATTCTTGTCGGCATACTAGATGGGCAGTACTGTACTGGGCATTATGCAAGAATTATGTTCTACCAAGCCACGATGATCCCCAGGTAGAATGCAGATTGTAATCTGGAAACAAGAAAAATGATCAAAATGGTCAATGACAGCAACGTGGTTGCATTGAAAGGATGATGTTTACTGAAGCATGGATGGAGAAGTTGGGTCGGGTGGCTAGGGCGGCCCCAGCCGATCCCGACCCGAGTTGGGCCGAAGTCAGGCTGAGTCGTGCAGTGGACTTCGCAAACCTAGTCCTGTGGGTGGGTGGGTGTTCCCACCCCCCCCCCCCCCCCTCAAGCCGGGTCGGCATCGGCCAACTCCGCTCCGAGTCGAACTTTGCAAACCTAGTCCTGTGGGTGGGCGCCGACTCGGAGCGGAGTTGGCCGATTTTGCCATCCATGTACTGAAGATCTCATGGAGCAATCATTTCCACCCACCAGCAGTCAAAAATGCAAGCCCAGTAGGTTCCTTCCTTGTCCACCAGAATACCAGCGATGCCTTCTCCAGCATGACCGCAAAGTAGGACCTGCCCAGCATGCCATCCTCCACAAACATCAGATTCTGACATTTGTCTGAGACTAGTAAGCTGATATTTCCAGATGCCTGCTTGTCTGTTACATACAGAACTTGCCGTGTTTGCTGCTGGAGAGTGGGGCAGCGACGGAACACCGAGCTTGCTGCCTTGATGTTTGCATAGCTTCTGGGATTCATGGTACAGGAAGTAGCCGGTGCTATGATCAGCTGAAGTTCCTGTACAAGTACATGAATCGATTGCTTCAGTCAAGGTCATCCAACAAGGATGGAAGAGTTAGACGAGATCTCCAAAATATGAGAAGAAGAGCAGTTGTGGGTCGCTTATCCTTGGCATCCTTGTATAGAGAGACTAATGACAAGTAAATTAAATCTCTTTTTTGGAGTCGGTGGATGAAAGTCTTTAGTTCAAACATGTCCCAATTGCAATATGATGAACTCACTAAAGTTTAGGGTAAAGATTCAAATAAGCAAAAGGGTCAACAGATTGATTTCCCATCAAAATATTAATTCCCAAGATCTTGTTGAAGCGGTGGTGTCTTCATACTGAAAGTTGTCTTGTAGTCCAATATAACTCGATTACAGTTCTCAGTTGGTCCAAGTGGATTTTATACTCTACCACAGCACAATTTTAGTGTGAACGAAATCCAATCAGACCAACTAAGATGAATATGATGCTAACAAAATCAATGGACAATTACTAACAGAAGTGTCAAAGAGGAATTTCTGTTGATCCATATACACTAACACCAACCGCAACTCAGTGAGAAATTATTGCTATTGGTAGGGAGACAACATATATTGGTGCTCGAGCAAGGTCGACAAGTTTGACATCGTTCAGCCGCCTCTTATGGTATTCCCAAATCCCAACTATCCATCAGGCAGCTGGCGCGCCTAGCAACTAAAGCTCACCATAGAGATACCTGGTGTGCATCATGAACATTGAGTACAAATGATCTTGGTTTCACACCTGCACAGCTTGGCATGTGCCAAAACCCACCGCATGCAGTCAGAAGCCCTACAGCAAGGCCCTAGGGGCAGTCCAGAATAGGACCCAACGCAAACCATAAAACCTGCATGGGAATTGCACTTGTATTCCTAGAAAGCCCCAGTACTCCTTCCCCCACCCTATTTGTCTATTAAATGTTTACAAAGTCTCTCTCAACGAAAGATTGAAAAAGAGGATACAACAAGGAAAAGTTGCATATGAAAAAGAGGAATGCTTACTACCCTCCTAGACAGGTGGTTTTGTCACCCATCCAGGACATGATTGGTGGATGTAGGGGGGCAGGCGGGCCCCACAACACGGTGCCTTTAATTCTCACCCCATTTCCCCATAATACATATTTATCCCACTAATCTGGTTATTTGTCCCACTTATCACTTGGTGCCTTTAAGTCTCACCCCATTTCCCCATAAAACCTGTTTGTCCCACTTATCTGGTCATTTGTCCTACTTATCATGGGATGGGCCATATGAGCCGCCTGCATCCACCAATCATCTCCTGGGCACAACATAACTGTCTTTCAAAAATATCAATCTTGCACTTTCCTAATCCAGACACGACAGAAATGTCTTCCTTTGTGTGACAAGAACCCTCAAACACCCTGCAGGCTATGACGAATGCATGTGGTGTAGGTGCAGGACATTTTAGCAGGAAAACTACCTGCATCTTCTTGATATTGAAGTAAATTTCTTCTCATAGACAGAATGAGAAGTGTGCACCAGATCTACCCAAGGAAGTCTGATAATGGCTAGATCTGGAGCAGACAGAACCCCAATTCTGAGCTGGCGCAGCCATGGTAAGCAATCTCGCGAGAATCTCGGTCTTGGCCCCTTCCCAAGAAACGAGAAGGCCGAGATGTGTAGTCAGGGTTAAGATCCTCTTCAGGCAAGGTTGTCGGGATCCCCTTATTTACCTGAATATCATTTAAGTAAATAAAACTACTTAAGATATTACATGTAAATAAGAAAATACCCTCCATTTGAATCCACTAAAAATATCAAAAAAAATCATATCCCTTATCAATAGAAAGTCAACTCTCTCATCCAAGAAGAAAATCACGATTTTGATGATTCCATCAAAATAACGTCTTTCTAATCCCTCATAATTTGACCTATCTAAAAATTTCATAATTCAAATAAACTTAATAAAACATTAAAAATTGAAAGTTCGGTGAAAAAAACCAAACGTACATATGACTTCTCCAAAGAGCCACTCTCCTACTGACAGTAACTAAGTCTTAGTCATGGTCCACTGTGATATTCAGATAAAAAAGATATTTTGCCATGGGTTCCCATGTCATGAATTAAATGTTTTTATGCTTAAAGTAACATCCTTCGGAGAGAAAAATGAAAATGCACATCCCGAATCCCAATTCCCACACTCTTGTTGTATGATATATGTGAACCTATGTCATCCATGGTTGAGATTTGAGAATGTATGCAACTATCTATGTTCCTTAAGAAATTATCAATGTGAACCTATGTGATCCATACTTTTATGTTATCCTGATCTCCCAAGATCTTACCGAGATCTCTTCGAGATCTCTTCGATTTGACCCTCCCGAGACGAAGCCAAGATCCGATATGGCAAAACCTTGAGCGCAGCAAGATTTGATGGTCTAAACAGAAAACTGCAAGATACTGTACAAAAAGTTAGACCGGAGAAAGCCTATCAGGATTCCTTCAACAGTGCCTCCAAACTAGTTACCATGTAAAGCAGAGGAATTAAGTCTATAGGGAGTTGACATCAAGCAGATGGTTAATCACTATTGTTATTGAAGATCAGGGATCTACATCAGTTCCACAAGGGTACATCATTGGACAAATACCAAAGGGCCTGGCACTTCCCACAATTCGAAATTCAATGCTTGTGTCCATGTTCAGAACCATTTGAATATGATGAAAAATATTAAGTCATAAAGCAAATTCTAGAATTAGTCTATGCAATGGGTAAAAACCCACTATATTGTGCGAGAACAGGAATGAGTGTATCCACTATGAATCACATCTGACAACTCTTCAAGTTTCTGGGAAGTTTGAATAAGATGCAGGATAAGGGAGGAGTATCCTACGAGCACAAGAAGGATATGATAAGAACTTAATCAACAAAAAAGACACGGTGCCAAAATCAGACAGGAGCTTCTAGACAGGATAGAAGGCATTGAGATGAAGAATGACCAAGGGATTCTATCAAATGGAAAAGAAAATGGCAATGGGATGAGGTGAAAAAAATAAGATCAGGTGTAGGCTTAAAGAGACCAAATGAATTGGACGCAGAGGGCTAAGGAAACTTGGTTGAGAGAAAGAACAAGAAAACACCATATTTCTATTCAGTGGCCAGATCAAAGAAGAAGAGAATCATGATCGACTCATCAAAGATTAGAGGAAACTACTGTTGAAAGGAGGAATCCTCCTACTTCTGCTATTTAATTGAGTGGAACCCTCATTCTTGTGGTCCCTTATTTTTCCAAATAAAGATGCCTTAATTGATTCCAAGTTCCAACTTGTTGCAGACTGAACTTTTTTTCTTGGGAAACCTTGCACAATGCTGGTTGTACCCTAAATATGGCACATAATAAATGGAAGACTTGATAACACTACCTATGAAACAATCCATTTATCACAGCTGAACTCCCATAATCTACAGAAAATTCATAACTATAAGATCCCATAACCAGAATTTCTAACCTTCCATCAGACAGCAGAAATCTTAGGATTTTTTCATCTCCTCTGGCACAGTTTATCCCAACTAAATCAGAATCAGCCAATCCCACCCGATCCGGTTGGATTTAGCCAATCATCTGACTTCCTACATATTAGCCGATTTGGCCGATCCATCAACTCAGATCTGGCAGATTCTTCAGCCTATCCAAGTCCACCTTCCATGAACTAAATTACACGTTAAAAGTTGATCCTCAGCCCTGGATCAACCTCCAAAATCTTGAGAACAATCTTCTTGTTAGCCACTTCTTCTCCCTGGTCATGAAAATAGTAAGTGTAGTTCGGATGTTGGAGTTTGAGTCAACCCATCCTACGTAGTCAACTTTCTACTCTTAGTGAACTCATAGTGATAGCTCTCTTTCACATCCTATTCATACATGTCCAACTAAAACAAAAGAAACCAGATAGTGGACCTCTTTATATAAGTCCCCCTAAACTTCCAAACAATCCATGAGGAGTATCATTAACCAAAACCAAGGTTGGCTGGCTCAGCAAGCATGACAAACTCAGTTCAGCCCAGATAAAGTACAGAGTACAGACTACAGATTGGCTGAGTAGTGACCATATCTAACCAAGTCAGTCCAAGTTCATTTGAGTAGGCCCGAGTTGTCTTTCTTGGTAGTAGTTCAGCCAAAGTACAGGACAAGTCGGATGAGTCAATCTCAGTCTGTCCGAGTCGAGAAACCTAGACTGATATTAACAACTTGGCTGCTTTATACAGCTTATCCACCAAACAATTTCCTATTGATTCCAATCAAATGCAATTTGTATAAACAACGACAATAAGATAATCGCAATCTTATCCTCTTTCAATTGCTAGATGGTTGCCCATCACTTTAATCACTTTCCTACTAAACTGAATAAACAACTGAAACAAATAGATGTTTTAAAACTTGTGACCAGAAAACATTCAAAGGTAGGAGAAAATTGGTTCAGATATCGGATCTTCAAGATTCTATCAGACTGAATAGTAATGGTTTCAGATTGCATTTGCAGAGATGGCAATAATGGGTACCAATGGCAAAAGTTTGCCAAGTCATCACCTTCGATTAAGGCCTTAACCAAGATTAAACCTTGAAACACATGGAAGATAAATAGTTAAGTGAATTTTTGCTGGAACATTGACTAAGAAAATAATACTGCAATGTGATAGTTTTCACTTTTTTGAAATCATTTCGTTCAATTAATTACATTCTTAAATGTGGCAGGGACAACCTCACTTTAGCTCAACTGAAAAGGATATCTCTTTGCTAATCCTAACATGGCCAAAGTTCAGAATGACTTCAGCTCATGTTTCCTTTGTGAATTGTCCACTGTTTTTGGGTCCTGGGATTTCCAATTAGAAATGTAAGTACAATTTTTGAGTTAGCCAGCTCTGACAACAGTATAAGTGTTAAATCCAAACACAACTTAGGACCTTTTATAAAAGATGTAAACAGAAAACATATCCCAGGTGTGGTAATGGTCAGCTCCTAATCCCTCACAGTCGCACTCCTTTTATCAATTCTGGACTGTTTCAAAATATGATTTTTTTTTGTTTTTTCAACAATATCTTGCCCTTTGGATTCGTTGTTTCCAGAAAAGTTTTAGCACCGACCTACATTTCAAGTTCAAATGTAAAATGCAACTCCTCTTTCTTTCTTTTTTTTCTTTTTTTTGGTAAGTAATGTAGGGAAGGAGATTTGAACCTAGGTCCTAAGGTGTACATTGACCTTAACCCTAAAATGCAAGTCTCCATTTATGAACATGTCACCTCAAATTAAACAAATTATCCATCTTATCTTCTGTGATATCACTATCGATAGAGCTTTGCAAAATCAACCAAAAAAATCAAGTTTGAAGTGGAAATAGATTTCAATGAATAACTTGAAAACAACAATTTTAAGCTCATTTTCAGAAAAAGGAACTAAAATCGAGCACTGTTATTGCAAGGTTCACTGTTCGCAAACAATCCATGGAAGGAGTCTCTGATTCTTGGTGTTCCTCTCTCCGGTTTCCATTCCTCCATATGCCATCCTCAAAGACTGATTTTATCCCAGTCTACCTAGCAGACTCTAGAAAATTCCAATCCCATAAGAAAAAAAGACACAGAGCTCATCAGCATTTGAAGCAGCTGATTCTTCAAAAATGCAATTCTTCATAAATGCATTTCGAGCAGCTGATCCAAGACAATGGATCAAGATCAATGGAAAGGCTCGAAAGCTGAAGTTCTAAATGAACAGCATCTAGAAGCACTTGCCAAAGACAAAAAGGGGAGAAAAAGAAAGAAAGAAACTGCATCTAGAGGTCACTAAAAAGATGAACACTGTAATGAAAAATGAATTGAAGTCCAGGTGAACTATAACTCTTTGATACCATATAGCTATGAGAATAAAGAAGGATAAGAAAGACAATTGCAAAAATTCCAATAGCATAACAATTATCAAGCTTGGATCATAAACAGATTACATGACAATCAAGTGATAAATTAAGTTTAAATGATGACAGTGAACACGTTCCCCCAAACAAAGAGGAAAACGAAAAGAAAAATGTCAATACAACTTACTCAGCAACACCTAATGACCTATGGCAATTCCATAACCTCTCTTGAGGTCCCAGAAATATGGGAAACAAGTATCTGAAAATAGTATGTATGCTGAGGATAAACCACAAGGATCCCTCTTTGTAACATACTGATATGAGCAATATAGGGAGCCATGCTTATTTACTAGATAAGTCAGGTCCGTTTTGTGCTCCAAGTAATTGTTCAATCATAACCTCGCCTCAAATTAGCCTGATGTCTGTACCAGCAAAGACTGACAGATAAGACTTGAGAAAGGCCAGTAAAAGGTGTGCTCATTAAAATCCCTCTTCATAAAAGGCATACCAAAACATTTTGGGTCTCCAAACAATCCCCCAACCCAAATAAAGGCAAAAAGTTGACTTTGAATCATCTACATTACATGTGAGTGTTGCCGACTACCACATCACAATCATAAATGAAGCAATCGTCTATGCTGTTCATGTCTCCCTCCAAAGTATCCTTACATTCTGTTCACCCTTGTCGCAAAAAGTGAGTATGGAGGATGATTTACCACATTCCACAGCCTTCTTTGAGAATTCACCTATGGGTCCCCCACAATCTGGAAACCCATGCACACAATGCCACTGAACAAAGGTGCATCTGGAAAACAACCGAGAGATGGTTTCTTCCTTGCTGCATAGACAACACAGCGCACTGATATCCTCAAGAACTTGCACTAAGAAACAATATTTGGGTGGTCTTGACCAATTCTCAAAGCGAGGACTCAACCTTCAAAAGTTCCTTGGACTAATTACCTCCTTGACAATGTGATTTCAGTCATGGCTTTCAATGGGGATTGATTCTATTGCCTTTTTCCTTTGATGAATGTAGGAGTGTTTACATCTGTTGAACTATAACATAGATAGAGTGATAGACACCACAGAATGGAGGCAAGAATTTATCCTCTGTCGCATGATTGTACTATTTCTATCCATTTAATAAAATTGGCGGTGCAATTCACATCTTCTTGCCAAAAGATAACATTTCAGAAATGAACATCATGGATACATGACATAATAAAACAAGGGAAGGCAGTTACGGCTGATTCTTCTTTATAAAGAATGAACATTTTGAAAAAGGTTTATGATACATGGACAACAATTTAGAAACAATAATGAGAACATACATACTATGCAACGCCAGGAAAACATTCTCATTTCACAGACATATATTTCACTAGCTGTCCAGCAATGCCACCACTGCAATTGCTCCAAATCCACCTAGGTCTTCAAAAAAGAATCAGTTGTCAACTGTTCAAAACATAAAAGTCCGATAGCTATATGCAGCACCCCTCGTACAACAAATCCATTTTTGCATCTTCATTAACTGGTTGTGATCATGCATAGCTGCCTGAATGCTCTTGAAGTCCTCCATCTAGATTTCACAAACACAGATCCTCTTTTGATTTAGCAGACAGAGGGGTCTATGATGATTCAAATATGTAAACCTGATTGCCGCACCACTGAAGAGCACAGTGCATAGCTAGCTATTCATGACCAAAATGTGATCATATAGCAGTTTCACAGAAGCCTTTGCTATCTTGCAGCCTGTGCTTAAACTTTGAAAGAAATGAACGCAATTCTAACTCAGTAGACAGAGGAGTCAAACCTTGGTTCATAAAAGCAGACCTGACTGCTGCACAACTGAAGTGCACAGCCAGCTATCCATGACCATACTTTCTTTTCAACATCAAACAGAAGGCCCTTACCTTGGTTCCATGATGTGAAACATATTAAGTTGTCCTGTCCAAAACACTCAAATCTCTCAGCAGATAACCTCAATAATGCCCTAAAATATTTTGGAGGCATCCGACTTATTTCTACCCATATTGTCCTTGCATGATCCAATTCCCAGATCCTCATACTCTGCAAAGTACTGTAGAGCCCAATCCTTCCAACCAGGAATAAACGCTTCTGAGAACCAGCTACCAAATAACCATCTAACAATGACCGCGGAAATTTGGCTGGTATATGCTCCCAACACCCAGTATCAACTCGGTACATCATCAACCCAAGGGGAGAAAGTGTCTCCAGATACAACCGAGAATCGCAGAATGCCATCTTTGATGAGCATAGATTCACAGCAGGCATTATCTGGTGAAGTGACCAGCTATCAAGCTTAGAATCATAGACTTCAGTTGGTAGAGTCTTGTCACCATAGATATCACTTGCAGCAATCACCTTAAATGATTTATCCATCCGGTCAACTACCATGATCAACTGTCTTTGTTGATTATAATGCATCCTTGGCAATATTCTCCATGTCTGTGTGAGAGGATTGCAGACAATGCTTTTGAAAATGAGCCCATCCAAACCCGAAAAGCAAACAAGACCACCAGAGGAACCAACTAACCAAAAGGCCCAATCAGGCAAAAAACCAAATGGAATCTTGTACCATGTCTTCAACGGCAAACTGAAAACAGAACAGTGATGAGTCTGTGAATTCTTCCAGAAGGTGAGCAGGCAAGGCCCATGCGAAGGAACGTGAGAGTGAAACTTAAGAAAACTCCTATCTTGGAGGATAGAGTTCCACCGTTTACATACTGAGCGCAGCCTAAACAACAAGAAGGGAGGAATTCGAGCAAGAACCTCATTCAACAAATCGTCAGGCAGCATTGCCCATATGCCGTCGTCCATCTGAACATCTGTGTGAATGATCTTACTAAACGTGGTGACCGTCTCTTCGTCAAAGCCTCTTGGCTTTGTTTTTATTACTTTCTGCCGTGAAGGGCTAGTGTTCCGAACACCACTCCTTGACAGCACAACAGACTGCTTTGGACTGTCATCTCCACGAAACGTCTCATTCTTTACTGGTCGAGAGCCTACTTCTCCAAACGCCATCATCGTTTCCCAGAGAGACCTGTATAATTATAACAGAGAATATGCAACCAAAAACAGACAGAAAAAAGAACCTGACTTTAGATTTCAAACTGCAAATATCAAAAGTGGAACATCAAGACCCTCGAAGCCTATATAAACCACATTCCCCTAACACAGAAGTTAACATGTGAACATCTTTAAAGAAAAGCTGCAGAATCCTAAATCGTAGGCAAAATGAGGCATGCATGGGAAACAGATCAAGCAGCTTCTTACAAAAATCCAACATTTTGTCTTTGTAGTCGGTATGAGACCCCGATTTTTCCTCTTTCACAGAAGAGTGAACATTTGAGGATTGACCAACAGGAACATAAGCAAGCAAAGCAATGCACAGTTGACTCCAACACACGGATCATGGGCCAGCGAATTATATATAAACCCAAAGCTGCATTCCGTACATAGCTAGAAAGGCAGAAACCAAAATGGAGGAAGGGATCAGCGGAGATCTCACGAACACATCACTGACGGATAGCAAATGGAAGGTCGACCGACCCAATAGTATGAAGATCATCCAGGAAGAGACACCAAGATCCTATTTTTCCTTCTTCGTCGACTACCGAAGCACAGAGCAGACTAAGAAACGCGCCGCAACTACGCAGCCACACCCGGAAAAAGGAAAAAAAAATCCCATCAACGAAAAATAAGCGGAAAGCGACAAATAAGAAGAACAAGAGGAAAGAACCCAGAACGGATCACGCAGTGCGCTCTGAAGTCTGAACAGCTCCAGGGGGCGAAGATCTCCTACCTTCTTCACGACACTCTCCTCTCCTCGCTGCCTCCCCGGGGGAACGAAGAGGTGGACCAAAAAAAGGAGCCGCCTTTCCTCGTTTGGTGGGTAAGGAGGAGACAAGGAACGGCGACGGCGCCGACGCCGACGAGGGCGGAAACCCTAAAGAACCCAGATTCTCGTCCTCGCCGCCCGTCGCCGGCACAAGGCTGTGGTGGGAGAAGGGAAGGGGAGGTTTTCCAGATTTCCAGAGCCGAGAGGTGGGGGGCGGCGGCACGACACGAGTAGTGCGCATCCACACCGCACTGCAGCAGTGCCACGCCACCCTCTCCATCGGACGGCCGAGATCTCCTGACCGCATCCATGGTTACCGCCTCGCTCTACAAACCATCCTCCCCCAAGCCAATCCCGCAGCGGCGCAGTCAGCTTATGCTCACCGCCACCGGCCTCTAGGTTCCGATGCGCATCAAACACATGCGCTTCAGAGAGAATCTCACAAGGCAGCTCCACGTGGCATCGTCCACAAAACCTGGGGTGGAGATGGAAAAAAAATCCCTAAAATTTAATTACCCCGCGTCACCCAATTCCTAAATAGGTTGGATAATATCTACGTAATTAGATATGAATATAAATTCGAGTATTTTTAAAGTACTCGTTCAATATTTCGGTCATTTATGGATTTAGTGTCTTTGAATCTATATCTGATTCGAACCCATTTTTAAAAACAATGATGTATTCCTAAAATTAGTTGTGGATTTTTAAGTAAGGTAAGTAAATGTTTTTTGAATTTAAATATCATATTTATTTTAAAATTACATGTTTTTTATTTTAATCATTTAGCATCTATGTTTGTCTGTCTTGTATTAAATTCAACGGGTTTTGATACTTACTTGCTATGATTTATTTGGAGGTTTCGATGAAAATAGATATTTATGAGTACATTTATATCTGCAAAGAATATATAAAGGGGTGCTATCTAGATATGGTCATCATGATCAATATTTAGATCAAAATTTATGTAAAAAATTTATTATTATTTTACTATCTAAATATAGTATTTATAACTTTTTTACGTAGTGTTAATTTAGTCTGAGTCCAATCCGGAAGAGGAGACTTCCGAGCGCACGGAGACATGGTACGTAGAGACGAGCACGAGCTTCCCGGTCCGGGGAAGGAGAGTGGCCGTGCATGTGATGCGAACCACGACGGTGTGGCGCAGACTTTAGTGGTACGGTGGAAGGCCCGGCGGCGGCGTTTTGGGTACCTCTTCCGCCGGAAAGTTTTTTTTTTCTCTTTTTTTTTCTCTTTTTTTTCTTCTCACATGAGTGGTATCTTTTGGAAGGTGGAAACGGTGGGTGGGGGCTCTAGTTTATAGATTATTTTGATGGGTAGCGTGTATCTTATTTGAGAAATATTTGTTATATTTTTTAATATATTTTTAGTGTATTTTGTGATGAAGCCCCTCCGAAACCTACAAAGATGGAGAAGATATTATTTTTTAATACGAGATTTGAGGGTTCGGGCATGATTGGAAGACGGAAAACGGGATACCCCTTGTTCAAGGCCAACAATGCTTTGAGTTTGGAAGAAATTAATCTCCAGATGGAATTTTTTAGGGCGACTCTCTGATACTTGTATCAATATTAGAAATAAGTAATGGGAGGGGGGGTCAAGAACGAAGATTGAGAGGTTTTGTTAGTTCCGTCTCTTTTTATTGAGAAATGTTAGGTACTCAGACGTCTAGGTAATCAGCATGAGCTGGATCGCCCTCGTGGGGGGGTGGGGGTGCTGCAGGGGGCCACACCGGGGCAGGGGAGGGGGAGCAGCACCGGGGCGGGGGAGGGGGGGTGGGGGTTCGGGGCGGGGGGGGGGGGGGGGGCGCCCGCCGGGGGGGCTCTGGGGCGGGGGGGGGGAGCAACGCCAAGGGGGGGCTTCGGGGTGGGGGAGGGGAAGCAGCACCGGGGGGGGCGCCCGCCGGGGAGGGCAGTGGCGGGGGAGGGCAGGGCGTATGTAATTTAAAAAATATATATATTATCACTTTGTTTTTATTTTGAAAGAGATTTATATAAGATAAAATTTTTACTTTAAAAAAAAATTGATAACCAAACAAGTTAAAGATGTATGTTAAAAAAATATATCCAAGCATCCAGTAAAGATTTGCATGAGAAAACACTCATTTTCCCTCGAACGTGTGCTTGAATGTCATTGGTCGTGTGTGGATCGTTGTTCCGTCGCTTTAGTTTGTGTGGCATTTACAACTTTGACATTATTTGGTTGGACATTGGTGGCTATAAGTTGTCCTGTCAAATTGGGTGATATTGGGCCGGGGTTAGATCCGACCACGGGGTCCTATCACTTTGGACATTTTTTATTGGCCAAAGTGCTAACATATGTATCTTCCACTCGAATGAGAAAACCAAAATTTTATTAGAAAGTGCAATTGATAATATAACAAATATTTCTCTTGTTATTTTTTTCTTTTTGTGGGTGGAAAGTGGAAATGTTTTTTTTCTCAATAACTTAATAGCAAGGTTGGATGTACCGACGGATCGATCGTGTCACATTCTTTGTGGCACGGTACGATACGATGTGTATCGTACCAATCGATTGACTGAGATTGTCAAGTCGGTTGACCGATTTTCGTTTCTCTTTGAATACTAAATAAATCATGAGTTCTAGACGTTACTCTGACATAAATCGATCGATCGATTTTCGTCTCTCTTTGAAGACTAAATAAATTATAAGATCTAGATGTTACTCTGATAGAAATCGATCGACCGACAAAAAAATTTGATCGACTGATTATAAACTTTGATCTGTTGGGCATTGGGGGTGCTCACAAGTCGAATCAAGCGATTGATAAGAAGAAATCAATCAATTAATTTTATCGTACGGTATCGGAGCTCACAAATTATCAGACACGGTATAATACGGTCATGCCATTGCGATACAACAAACCCTACTTAATAGTGAACATCTCTTATCACAATGGACACATCGATTTGATAGCGGAATAATATTATTTAATACACATCTAATCCGTCTAAATTATATTTTTTCCTTTATTTAATAGTCTAGTTAAGGTAATCCGGTTTAATTTAGGATAGAGGCACATACCTGGCAGACTAAACAACCTAAGCTAAAAGCAATTTACTTAACCAAATACTTTATTTATATGTATATATATATATATATATTAATAGATGACAAATATGAAGTTTGAAACGCAAATATCGTTAGAAAGTGGGTCTGGTGTAAAGTTAAAATGGAAATTATTTGACAATTTTTTAGCTGTAATGTTGGTAGATCATCGTAACGAAAAGAGCATTGATCAGCTCTGGACGCAACATATGAAGAGTTTAATAATAAATAGAGAAATACCAACCTTTGGTTCTGCAAGATTAAGAAATTTTATTGTTCAGAATATGATTGATCTTTTTAGGTGGCACATAAATTTCATCGTAAAGTGGTTTTAAATATTTTTCATCCTTCGTAAATTAATTTTATTCTACAGAGCAAACTATTTATTATTATTAATTTGCTAATTATAACAAACTGTAAGAAATAATTTAATAAATAGAACAAAAAGTTGTTAAATGATACAAATAATTTGATAAGTGAAATAAATTGATTTTATAAGAAGATGAAAAATATTTAATATTATTTTATAATAAGACTCGTACATCCAAAAAAATCAATTCTATCTTAGATGGTAGACTTTCTTAGCCATCCAATATCAGAGATTAACATTTCTTCAATAGATTTGGACAAAATGGCATTTGAAAGAAGCTTAGCGCTCATGTTAGTGGCAAAAAAAAATTTGTTGTAATTAAGGCCACGAAAGGGTCAATTCTATTTTGGATGAGAAGAACATAATGCACTTGAATTTTGTATTTTATATTTTCATCTCTTGCTTATCATTGGTCAATGAAAAGAGGACACAATGTATTCATCTAATGAGAAGAGATGCAAGTGTAATATGGTGTTTGGTTGCATTTTTTCTCAATTTTATCTCTTAAATTTTAAAAAAAAGGACAAATACAATGACAACTATGACCCCAGGTTGGTCTCAATTCTCTCTTAAATTAAAACACAATGCTTTGCCACGAACAATGCTCTATGACCCCACATTGGTCATGAGCACCTTACACACAACCCGTTAAACCAGATCCGAACGATCGCGCCGTTACATTGCTATCATCTAAAAAAGAATGTCGTTCTCGACATTCAGAACAAAACCACGATAAGCCATACTATCACCTAAAAAGAAATAAAAATCATATACAGAACAAGTAGTATACACTTTCTCTGCGCTTGCCTTTCAAACCATTATACGCTGACTGACTCAGCATGTTCATTTCCGTACATGTCTTGCCTTTTCCTTTCTCTTTAATTCATCCCACAACTGCTCTGCCTTGCTAATAAAATCTATCCTTTCTTTATCTTTCAAATTGTAAGCTATACTATCTTGCTACTGGCGCTTTATCTCCTTGGACTCAACCTACTTCCACATTTTCTTGACTGTACTTGCAACATTTCTTTTTAGGTCGCTTCACATGCTGTGAACACTTTACTATAAATTGCGATCCTTAGATTCTCTGCCATGCCAAATCATGTTTAAATTCTCGAATTTCTCGGTGCTATTCCATTATTTGCCTATCACTGCCAATTTGTTACTCTGCTTTACTTTCATTCACATTTTCAACTGCCAATTTTGCAAAGAAATTCAAATTACCATATCTGAATTTCCTATCTTTTTATATCATTTTGCTCATGCTATCTTAACTCATATCTTGCTAAGAACCACTGCCTCTTTATTTCACTGTACAAAAATCTTAAATTTTTCTCTAATCAATCAAACATTTAATATCCTATGAATATTAAATATTTTATGCTTCCGCTGCGCCACTCTGATTACATCGGTTACTTGGCAAAATGTCCTACGAATTCTGCCCTTATTATTGTTTTCAATTACTTTCCACTTTCACTATTACTCTGATTCTAGCTGGACTCAATTATGACTTTACTTACTTTTCAAACCATTTCACTCAATTAATTATCACCAGAGAGACATATCTGAATTTCTGAAATGCTTTCTTTAATATTTCAATTATGGTTGTGTCACATACTTAAATTCTAAGTCTTGCTATACTGCCATGGTTCGCTCGTGCCGCCCAAACCGGGGCGGCACGGGCGTACCGTACTGTGCCCGGGTGAAAGCGGCACCCGGGCACGGTCGGGTCACCCCAATGGGGTGATCGGGGTGTGCCACTGCGGTACGCAGCGGCACACCATGGACCGGACCGGTTCGGTTCGGTCCGCTCGGTAATTTTTTTTTTTTTCATAACTTTTTCATATTAGGTGTATTAAATTGATGTAAACGATGTTCAATTAAGATGAAAATTTAAACATAGGTTAATTACGAGATGATACAAATTATAGTAATTTTAGTTTAATTTTTTAAATTATTTTTTTATCAAGTAAAAATTATCTCAAAAATTAGTAAATCGACTTAATCTCAATATTTACGGAATCTAATAATGTCTAATTGAGATGAAATTTCAAACATAAGCTAATTAATATGTGATACAAATTGTAATAATTTTAGTTTATTTTTTTAAATTAATTTTTTGTCAAGTAAAAACTGTCCCAAAAATCATTAGGTCAACCTAATCTCGGCATCTATGCATCAATAACTCATGATATTTATATTTTTATAATCAATACATTATTCTAGTAATTATGATGACTTCATATTTGACTTTATTTTTGAAACCAAATGTCGTCCCGTTGAAGTACGCGCATAGAGAGTTCGTCGTACCGCGACAAACTCTGTGTGCACTTAAGTTGTCTAATTAGTGTCTAATTGAGATAAAATTTCAAACATAAACTAATTAAGAGATGATACAAATTATAGTAATTTTATTAATATATGTGATTAATTAACATTAATAAATAATAGCTCAATGTCATACTCAGAAGTGCGCGCTCCGACGGGGCGACATCAAAAAATTGTAACGAAAATGAATTTTGAGAACATCATAATTTTCAAAAAAATGTGGTGATATCAGAAATATAAATATCCAGAATTGTTGACGTATGGATTTCGATATTAAGCCGATGCAACTATTTTCCGAGTGAATTTTCACCGAGTGTAAAATAAATTCTAAAAATTAAACTAAAATCACCATAATTTGTAAAATCATTACATTAGCTTATAGCTAAAATTTCAATACAAATAGACATTATTTGAATGTGCTTACAAGATGAGAATGAGTTTCAACACAGCATGCCAATTTTCCACCGTATCTCAACGGTACGGTACGCTTCGATACGTACCGTGCCACGAAAAATACGGTACGGTCGATCCGGTCGGTACAGCGAACCTTGTATACTGCTACTAATATGCTTTACTCTTTCCATACTTACCTTACTTCAAATAATATTATATAACTGACTCAACAAACCAAATTCATAACTCTTCACAATTTTCATTCTCATTGCTATGACATTGTACTCTCTTATCGGGAAACAAAACTGTTCAACTAACTCATTTGGGTCTTTATATATATATATACTCCCGTTAAAATATAATAGGGTAAAGAATTATTTGAGAGTTTATAAAGATTTAATTGTAAAAATCCCTTACATTTTACAAGGAGCTAGGAGACACGAGTCTTTCTATACTTCTTGTATTGCCACAAATTTTCTCTTTTTACGATCACATTAGATTGTCCTCGTCACTTATTAAGTATACATAATCGAGTTAGTCATTAGTGGATTTCAATAGTTTCTTTTGCTAAATGGATTATATAGTTTCTCACATAAACTTTATAACAATATTCTAAAAAGAATAATATACAGCCGACATATATTTAAAGCCATTTAGGGGTGGCACATTTCCAAATAAACTTTTTTTTTCAATACTAAATCTACACTCTTAATTTAAAGTCCAAATTACTTCAAAATATATTTTTTAAAATATGACAAAACTTACATATTTGTTATGTTTAGAATGCCGCAAATTGTTAAACGTCAATTTTCTTTCAGCAGAAGTTTTTTGGATTTCAAATTTGTCCCACCCAGGCGGTACATTTTTTTTTAAGTTTGAAATTTTGATCTAAATCTAGTGCAAACCAAAATTGACAATTCTAAAATTTTGCATTCCATTGTTGTATATTTCAAGATCGATGCTTAAAAATGTTATTTTATCTTATTTGACATACGAAATTCCTATAATCAAATTGGAAACATGCATATATAAATAAAATTTATTCAATCGTAATTTATATTATACATATATAAAACAATTTCTCTTCTTCCCATAAACATAGTCCTTCACACGACACTACTAACCGTTTCCATCTGGAGAAAAGTTTATTGCACTTTATAATTGAGGTAAATTAATTAACAATGTATGAATGTAATAAGGGAAGTCTTTTTCGTAACAAAATTTAACGTATACTGTAACAAAAGATAACACTTAATGTAATAAGTTATAATTCTGTCAGAAATTATAAAATAAGTTAAATATCTAATAAAATTTTTAAATTAATTTACTCTTATAATTACACTTTCTATCATACTTTTTTTTATTAGATAAACACAATACACCTTTAATGTATCGACCAATAAAAATACCAGAGTGCATCAGAAACTACAATTCCTAAGTGTAGTAAAATTTTCTATTCCATTGAGCTCAAGAAAAGCCGGCAAAAGCCTCGTGAACACTTTCTAGAGTCGGTTCCTCCACTATCCCAGCGATGTGCACCTCTTCAGTGCACATCGAAACGCACCATCCTGAAGCAGGCTTTCTTTAGCCGCCAAACCCCAACACACACACACAGACTCTATAGACCAATTGTTGAAGAAAAAAATGCTTGGAGTGCAATAAAGGTGATATATATATTGCTCACACTAGATCAATTATTGAAGAGAAATGCTTGGAGTGTAATGAAGATGATACATATTGCTCTCAAAATAATTTTATTAGTTGAAAAAAAGAGAAAAAAATTTTGTCAAAATTTTAATTAATAAAATTATTTAGAAGATAATTCATAACGTTTTTATTATCATATTTTGACGACAATAAACATGACGACAATAAACATTTCTTATTGCTCAATGAGAGCAATTTGCTATCGACATTGGATGTGAGAGGGTACTACTCGCTTCGAGTACAAAGACATGAGATCTACAGTGATATGATGACTATGAATACCACTCACATATGAGAAAGACTTTCTGCAAATGTAGAAAGTGTTCTGCACTTTTTGCACTTGCAGAAAATACAGAAAATCTTTCTCCTCACATATATCTAGTACGGGTAGATATCGCTTGCCCCAATGTGAATAACTAAATTTTCTCTTGTTTCATAAACAAAGAAGCTGACAAAAGTCTTATATGTGCTTCCAAAGTTGATTTTTTCATTATTCAATGACGTGCACATACTCCATGCCACTTGAAAACTCAACATCGTCTAGGGTTATCCACCTCCTTACCATCTTACACCCCCTTCTTTTCGTCTGCTAAGCATGATTTAGGAAAAATTTGCCAAATTAGATTAAATGCGAATAACTAATTTTTCTCTTATTTATAAGTAGAGATGTTTCGTCTACACTAACAACAGCAATTAACTTTTCTAAACGAGTACATAAAGATGACAAGCTCCCCCTTTGTTCATAAGTAGAGAAGACGACAAAAGTCCGCGTACACACTTCCAGAGTCAGCTTTATCCCATTATCTCAGTGACGCGCACGTCCTCCGTGCACGTCGAAACGCAACATCCCCGAACCAGGGTTTATCCACATCCTTAAACCCTTTCATGGGAAATTTTGCCCTAACAAAGCCGTCTCCGAGGCGAGATTTTTCGCGCTCCTTCTCCGCCTATAAGTGGGCGGTCGCCGCCCCCTGCGTACACCCCGTTCCTCTTATCTCCAAACTCTCGCCCGGCTCCGTGTCCCGCCGGAGCTGCCGCCGTCTCCACCTGCCGCGCTGGGCCACTCTGCTCTGTTCTCCGCCCTTCTTTCGAGAAGAGCGGCCGTCCACCTGCCTCACGCCTCGCGGCTGCGCTGCTGGTTCTTCCCATCACCATCCCTCGCCATTGCATCTCCCCGCCTTCCATCCGGTATGCCATCTCTTGACCCCACCTACTTGCTACTACTGGACGTGAACTGGTTATCTGGTTTCTAAGATGGCCGCTGGACGTGAACTGGTTATCTGGTTGTTACGATGGAGACTGCAGCCCCAAAAAAATAAATGACACCCCTTCCATGAACTGTTCGAAGCTGTGTAATTCTCGTCTTTTGCTACGAGATAACAGCATAGATATTGTTAGCCCAGTTTTCTATTTGCCAAATAATTCCTTCAATTGCCTACCCTAAGTTCCCATGCTGCCTACATTTCATTAAAGTCTGTATAATTTGTATTCAGAAATTCATACTCGTATTCAGGAGCGTTTATTTTTGTGTATCTGTGTACATGTAGGCTTTATTTAAGTGTAAGAAACAGAGCTTATCTTGAAGTGCGTATGCGTGTATGTTTTATATGATAACTTTATTAAAGTGTGTGTTTATCTTGGATTATGTAGTAGCATTGCTGATATGTTTTTACATGTTCTTTTTAGATTGCTTGGAAGTGATGAGGATAGGTAAGACTTAACAGATAGCTTTCCAGCAATAGCGGATGCTGAGCTCAATCCCCACCCCTGCCCACTGCATGGTGCAGGGACAGGGAGGACAAGAGAAGAGAGCACCTCAGAATACACTTGACCATCTCCACCACCTTCTCTCTTTCACTTGCATCGATGCCAGTGTTAACTGTTCTTTTCTTCCACCTGGCACTCTACTTCCACTTGAGGGGCAGTTCTGGCTGCTGCACTGAGTCTCATTGAGCTTATATGGCGCTTCAGATGCGCAGGCTGTTGGGCACAAGTCGCTTGCAGGAGAACATTTCCTCTACTTCTTCCCGGCTTTCTCCGGTCATGGTAATTAATTTTGGTTTTCTCTGGAGTGTCCTTGACTTACCAATTTGGGAATGTTTGTTTTTGGCATTGTGAATGTGAAGCACGCATTGAAGGGGACAAACCACTGAGAAGTCACATGCCAAGCATGGGAATTGGGCCTAAAATTTGGAATTTCTGAAACTTTGACTTATTCTACTTGATCCAGTATTTGCGGGAGAGGAGGAATCAATTTTTGCTGAAATATTTTTCTTTGCAAGAGTAGGATTTTGAAAGTGCTGTGTTTTTCTTCCATTGGGGCTGTCCTTAACACCCTTTTTTGTGCTTGCTGTTATATTCAGTGAATTGTGGCTTTGCTAACCTTCCAAAAGAGAAAGATGCTTTAGAATACAATCGCCAGGTCTGATCATTCCCGAGTTCTTAAATTAGTGGTTCTGAAAGGATGGATAATGCAATGGAGTATTTAGAATATGTTAGCTCTAATGCTCTATTACTGTGCATAGCCTATGTATATATTTATGTATAGGGAATGGATCCAATGAGTCCCGCGGTTATTTCTTCTTAGATGTGACTTCCTAGATCTGTCATCCAATTCAGATTGCATGGCCAGATTCTGCAAAAAAGGGAAAAAGAAAGGATGAAAGCCATCCTACTGTTGGGAATGGAGAAGGATGGGCATTTGCGCACACGTCCTGGTCATGTTTGCCTGCAGGCACTGCAGCAGGTGCCCCCAACTTTTTGTTTTCTGTTTTTGAGCTTGACTGTCCAATTCAGATTGGACAGTGGATCCAGGGACTCACATCTAAGTAGATGCCCCCCGAGAAAGCATTGAATCCAGTCCCATAGATATATGTATATATATACACACACACATATATTATGCCATTATTTTTTTTCCTGTGGTTTAATGTATGTATACCATTAATTTTTATTTCCAGTGATTTACTTACATCTAGATCTTCTGGCAGGATCACTGCAGGAGAATTCAGAGCTTATCCAATACCTGCATTACATATTCACAACCTGGGAACAGGCTGAGATGTGCAACAACTGCTCACCTTAAAATGACCAGCAGTATGGAGTGTATTCTTGATGGGCGTACATGGGGGACCACTTTTTCTCTCCATGCCCAATTAAGAATTGGAACTCTTATCACCATGAGACCGAGTGGTTCTACCTTTGGGCTTTACAGAATTGGTAATAACTTGAGGTTTTTTTCATCTAAGAATAAAGTAAAGTTCCAATCGGAAGTGGATTGGAAAGATGGTGGTGAAAATGTGGTCATGAATCTTGAAAAGGTTAACAATCCTTTGCATCAGATTTTTCGCAAGCAACAAAAGCAAGTAAAATCTTTGTGTGTTCATGGAGAGCTCGAGATTGCAGAGACAGCAAAGTCAGGCAGCTCAAATGTTATGGTTGCTGCATCTGCAGTAAAAGATAGTTCCACAAGACCTAGCAAAGACACCGGAATAATTGAGACAAAAGAGGCTGAAAAGCAGATGAACAAGAACATCAGGAAGAAAAAAGGAGCAACAAAGCACAATGGAAAAATCCAACAATCCAAAGCTGTTGTCAAGAAGAATCAGCAGTCAAGCAGTAATCAACTAGATTTACTTCCTACAGAAAGCAAAACTTCAGGTGATGTAAATGCTAAAGGTAAAAAAATAGCGAGGAAAAAGAAAACTACTAATACAGATGCATCTACAAGCAGCCAACAACAATTATCAGCAGGAGTTTCAAAGACCGGTGAGAGGGAAATACGGCCTCTTTATCCACCTTCTGGTAAATCAGTCGTGGTTGTGGAGTCTGTCACAAAAGCAAAGATTATACAGAACTACCTTGGGAATATGTATGAAGTAGTGCCTAGTTATGGACATGTTAGGGACCTTGCTGGGAGGTCTGGATCAGTACGCCCTGATGATGATTTCAGCATGGTGTGGGAGGTGCCTGCATCTGCATGGACTCATCTTAAGAGCATTAAGGTAGCACTAAGCGGGTATGGTTTAATCTCTTTTGGTTTATTATGCATCATATTACAGGTGGATTAACAAAAATTCATTTGTAAATCTCATAAGTTCATTTACCATGAAACTTTATTTAGGAACAGTTTAAAGTTGCATGCCAAATGTCTATTGTGATGGATGGCTTGGATAGTACTTAAGGAGATCGGTTTAGTCTAACTTTTTACTACTCTATTGAAAAATTAACCTAGTATTATATTTGTTTTTTTAAAGCAACCAGAATAAACTGACTATAATTCCTAACCAATAAAAAATGCAAGTTAACCTAGTATTCTATATGTTTCAGTTTTTTTTTAATAATTTTTCTTCATCCCCTTTTCCTTCTTGTTATCTTTTGCGTCTATTTCATATGATGATTCCATCTAATGAGCTCTTATTTTAAGCCTGTGCGTTTTTTCTTTTATCTGGTGACAGTTCTGCGACATTGAATTCCACATCCTTTGATTGGTGCTTCCTGTTTCTAATCTATTCATCTTCTAAATTTTTTCTTCACAGTTGTTGTTATTCTTACAGATTATTGGCTCTATTCTTATTTTTTTGCATACCCTATGACAAATTGAGATCCCTCTTGAATATGTCATATTTTATTTTCCTTCATAAACTGTTACAGTCAAAGGGCTTATGCTAAATCCACTTTTAAATAGCTGGAAATTGTGCACAGAAGTTTCCTACTTCACATTTATGTGTATAAAAGTGCCTAGAAGACATCTACACATATCTCAATCTCAGTTAGGGGTCTGAATGTTTCCTCAGTTTGCAATGGCTTATCCATTAGTTCAATGTGGAATATTGACCTCATTTGATGTTTTATCAAAGTTGAAGAGAAGTGTAGCAATATAGTAACAAAAATCATATGTGGAAATATGTGCACTTGTATCCATTTAATTATGCAGTTGGGTTTTGATGGTATGTCCATGTTTTCACGCAGAAAATTCATAATAAATAAATAAATGAATAAATATGGCGGTTGTTTTTGGCATATTATTTATTCTGCATGTTTGATTTATTAGGCGATTTGGAATTTGTGCACTGGATCCTTCCCCACCGACCAAGATCGGTGTTAATTTACATCGAGATGACCTCGAACACCTTTAATTCTGTGTCGAAGAACACTTTTGCCCTCTATTCGTTGTGACATTAATGATCCATTCTCTTGCTAAGAAATTTGAAGACTTTATTGCTTGCACGTATATAATTTGAAGTATAAGTTTATAACTGGTCTTTTAAAACCTTTACAAATGGTCCTGATTATGTAATCGGGTCTTTAGAATTATATTTAGTTATAATCGGACCCTTTTGAATTTGCTTCTATCATGATCGAGTCATTGACTTTGTTTCCTTCACGAACAGACTTGGATTTGAACTTCATCATGATCAGACCATTGAATTTGATTCATGGTTATGATCACTCTTTTGACTGTGATTGGACCTTTAAGTTGAATTGATGTCCACAAAAGATATTTCTGCACAAGATGGGGGCATATCTGTATCTCTTGACCCTTCTAGGGTTTTGTTGCAACTTTTGACCTTTTAGGGTATTTTTGTAATTTCTAACCCTTTTTGGATATCTCTGCACAAGATGGGGGCATATATGTCATTTCTTGACTTCTTCAGGTACATTTGTCATTTCTTGACTTTGCCGGATATTTCCGTCATTTCTTGATTTTTGTCCTGATTTGAAGTGGCTAGCCTTAAGTCGAACTCAGGAGAGCGCACATCACTTTAGGGAAGTGACATGGTCTCACTCTACCAAGCTGTGCAAACCATGGATGGCATAGTCGGGTCGGGGTGTTGGGTCGGACCCAGCCGACCTCGACCTAAGTCGGGTTGGATCAGAGGATCTGCCCGACTCCATTGGAGTCTGACCGATTCAGGATCGACCAACTTAAAAAATGATAAAAAATGAGGAAAAATCACAGAAAAATCAGGAAAAATTCTTTAAAAACATATAATAATAGAACATCTTGGGTATATCTATAGTCTAGTTGCACATATGTTCATATTACAATACAGAGCAACGATAATTAAAAAGTGAAAAATCTCATGAGTTTAGGTGATGATAGCTTAGGTTTGCCCAAATCCTGAGAGGTCTCAAGCAGACTAAGTGCTGTCAGTAGGAGAGTGGCTCCATTGGAGAAGTCATATGCACGTTTGACTTTTTTTTATCGGACTTTGGATTTTTAGTGTTCCATATGGTTTATTTGAATTATTAAATTTTTAGATAGGCCAAATTATGAGAGATTAGAAAGTTAACATTTCGCTAAAATCACCGAAATCGCGATTTTCTTCTTCGATGGGAGAGTTGACTTTTTATTGGTAAGAGATATGATTTTTTTGATATTTTTATTGGATTCAAATGGGAGGTACTTCCTTATTTACATGTAATATCTTAAGTAAATGAAACTACAATATATAACATTTACTTAAATGATGTTCAGGTAAATAAGGTAAGTGAAGGAGATCAGATGTACTTAAGGTAAGCTGAGGGAATCGGCCAACATCAGATGGAGTCGACATGGAATCAGGGTGGAGTCGGGTTGAGTCGGCCCGACTCCAGCCGATTCCGGTCGATCCACCTCGATTCCACCTTATACCGTGGGTGGGTCCCCCCCCCCCCAAATCGGGTCGCCAATGGCCGATTCCGCTCCGAGTCGGCCGATTTTGCCATCCATGGTGCAAACGGCATGAGGTTTATACAGTTTCCTCCCTTAAAAGGGTTTTTTTTCTCGGAATTTCTAAACTTTGATGGCATTTTGGTACATCCGTGCAGTTTGTGCATAGTGTGAGTAACTTTTCCACAAGTGAGAATATTTATACAATTTCCCCTTTCAATGTCTTTTTGCAATTTCCACATTTTCAGGGATTTTCCTGCAATTTCCAACCTTTTTAGGGACCTTTCTACAACTTCCCGCCTTTCAAGTTTCCTGCAATTTATGTCCTTTCAAAGACTTTTCTGCAATTTCTACCCTTTGGAGGGGCTTTTATGTAATTTCTTGCCTTTCAAGGACTTTTCAGCAATTTTTACCCTTTTGAGGGACTTTTCTGCAATGTCTATCTTTTGGAGGGACTTTTCTATAATTTTTTGTCCCGTCTGAAGACATTTTTGCAATTTTTATCCTTTCCGAGGATGATTATGTAATTTCCCACAAGTTGGGGACTTTTGCATAATTTTTCATTTCAGCAAAAACTTTCATGCCAAAACTTGACTTGTACACTCAGTACTCAAGAGTGTACATGTACAAACCATGGTTTGTCATGGCGGGGCGAATCGGCCCGATTCCCCCGAATCGGAGCGGATCAGGGGAAACCCGATCCATGATTCGCCTGATTCGCCCCGATTCCCTTTATATATAATATAAATATATATATAATATTATATCATATATGTAATACATATAATATATCTGCAATATATATATATCATATTATATATATTATATATAATATACCCATGCGAATCGGTCCGATTCGGACCGATTCGGGGGGAATCGGAGCGAATCAGGAGCAACCCGATTCGCCTTCCGATTCCGACTCGGCAAACCATGGTACAAACATTGGCCTTTGTAGAGTTGTTTATGTAAAATTTGGATGACTTGGCAAATAAATCTCCATGAGGGACTTTTACGTAAAATGCCAAGGATCAGCAAGAGATCTGCGCCCTATCTTCTTTTTAACAAACAAACAAGAGAGGAGAGGTTTCTCCTTTTTGTTGGAGCATGAGTAGTTACTTGTTAATTTCTACACTCTAATCATGCTTAATTAATCATAATTTTGATGATGACAAAATACTTCTTTGATATAAACATGTCAAAAAGAGAGTTTTATTGATAAAAAAATTGTCGACAAAAATATTTTTATTGCATACTTTATTAGTCATACATATTGCTATTGTACAAGTGAACTCAACAAAATCGGTTAAGTGTTATATCGACTGAAGTATTTTTCCTTCTGAAATCGAAGTCTCTTCAGGAGCATGGTTTGCTGGAGTGCCGATTCGGGGCGAATCAGATTCGCCTTGATTCGATCCGATTTGGCCCGAATTGGGCCGATTCGGGTGGATCCGGCCAAAAACCCATGGATCTGCCCCAGGTCTAGCCAAATTCGCATGGATTTGATGTTGTTTTGGCCGATTCTCTGTTTAAAGCCTTATGTGAAGAATTTCATGTATAACCGATGATATTTATGCCATGTAATGCTACACAAACATCTATTTTCAATCAATTTTATTAGAAATTGAGTACAAACATGAAACATGAAACTCAATTCTAAATACAAAATACAATGAGGCTCGTACAAACATCAAACTCAAGTCCAAATACAAAATACAATGAGTCTAGTATCCCAAATATCCCTGCTGATATGGATCATATGTATCCCACTGGGGCTGGACAGACTCATCTGACTCTGAGGGTAGCTCCCCAATAAGATGATAATTTTTAGTTTGAGACACAAAGATATGAAACTCATTCCAAGACATCATGGTGTTCAACATCTTTCTTACAGTCTCGGATGGAACACCCTTCAAGTGTTCAACCATGAGCCGCTTCACTTTAGCAGGCACCGACTTACAATCTTGCACATCATGGTACCCTGCTAACTGCCCACCTGCAAGGTGTTTCTTTAGGCGAGAGACGCCACCTCCTTATCCCGTATGGCCATAGTAGTTGCACTTGTAATTGTGCCTACTGCCCAATGCGGTCCCATGTTGCCACCAATGTCCTCATTATTGCCCTTCTTCGATGCCATCTACGTAAAACAAATTAGTCATTACATAATTTACATTTTGGACAAATATTTTGTTTTTACGTTGGTTTCATATACAAACAATTTCTAACAACACATTAGACGTTGTAAGTTGCATTGCTATGAAATGCATATATGTTGCAATTTTTTTTAAAATAATTTCAAAAATTTGAAATTTGAAGAAAATGACCAAATCCATGTGAAAAAATTATAGATTCAAGGGGGAAATGGTTGCAAGTGAACACTAATCACTTGCAACATCATTTCCCATGAATATATTTCCTATACATCAACAAAAAAAATCAAAACATGAAACATACATGGTGGGTTACCTTGAAAACAGTGAAATGGGTGAAGAGAGGGATGAACACAGCCCAAGAAAGCCTCCAAGCACCTTCAAATCTACGTAGGAAGTCTCCTTAGGTCTCTTGGAGTGTAGATCTAGGGTTTCCTTGAGGGGAATGAGGGAAAAAGGGGAGAAAGAAGGGTTTCCGACGTGAAACCCTGCGAATCGGGACATCATAGTCCTATTTCGCAGGGTGTCGGTCGACCCTTACGGGTGTCGACCGTGGTGGATCGAGTCAGATCCGGCGAAACGAATCGGGTCGGATCCGTGGCGAATCTAATTGACCCCGTTGCGCTTAATTCGGCCGGTTTGCGGCCGGCTCGAGCGAATCACGAATCGGGCTCGCCCTAATTCGATCCGATTCGGTTGAATCATTTTGATTCGATCCGCCTTGCAAAACTCTGTTCAGGAGTCAAAGTTCATTTCAACTGAAGTCAAAGTCTCTTCAGTAGTTGAAGTCTCACTTCGACTAAAGCAAACTTCTTTACTTCGACTGGAACGAAGTTTCTTCAGTAGTTGAATTTCCTTTTCGACTGAAGAAGATTTATTTCATAAGTCGAAGTTCAACTCTGACTAATGAACAAATACTTCACGAGTTGAAGTTCAACTCGGATTGAAGAAGTTTCGCATCGTGAGTCGAAGTTCCACTTTGGCTGATATACTATTCTTAGCAATCGATGTTCACTTCGACTGAAGAAGAGTTTCACAACAGTCTAAGGACAACTTTAACTGATGTGGTGTTTTTCTTCAGTAGTCGAACTTCAAGTCGAAGTTGACTTGTTCATTTGTATTAGTCAAAGATTATTCAATAATTTAATATAATTGCTAATATTCATTATTTCTTGAATATCTTTTTGTCAAATTCATGGTGTTTTCACATAAGGCAAATTTATCTCTTATTTCATGGTGTATTTGCATAAGGCAAATTTATCTCTTATTTACCACACTAAGACGTTGTAAATTTCTGATAAATTCATGCTTCGTGAAAATGAATATTGTCGACGATAAAGCACAAGTTATACAACTAATCTTTTATGAATGTTAATTTGAAATGTTTTATAATTGTATTTGTCATTTCAAAATCCTAATCATTTGCTTAAGACTGGAATATTTTAAATTTTAATCTCTCTGAACTGGTATTACACTGAAAAGTTACTTTTTCTGAGTATACGGTGCAAAGGTATCTTGGATTTGATATGTACACCAGTAGTCCACTCACTTAACTCTTTGCAGGCATACATTAATAGGAATGTACGATCGTAAGAAAATGCATCATCTAACCTTTCATATGTATGCTTATTATATATTGTATAATATGAAAATATCTGCCTAGAGAGAGATATTTTTTTTCTGTCTTACCTTCGATGTAGGAACATTTATTGCGTTGACTACAGTAGCATGCAAGACACGACGATTGAAAAGAAGAAGCACATTGCTTAGAAATTCAAGACGTTACGCTGAAGAAATTCAAGCTGAAGTCTTGAACAAATAGTTGAGCAGCAGACTAAAGAAGCTGAAGTCTATATAAAGGGGAGTTGAAACAAGCTAAAGATAGATATAAAGAGACAGAAAAAGACACAACTCACTGCGAGCTCTTCAACTTCAAACACTCAAGCTCTTCTTTTCCAAACTTCTTCTTGGACTCGAGCAATCTTAGAAAAACATTGAGAGTCCACCTTGTAGAAAGAGAGTCGAGCATAGATAGTCAATTTTCTCTCTCTCGTTGAGTTCCTTATTGAGATCAGGCTTAGTTGTTCATGTTGTATTCTTTTGCTTGACTCTGTAAGTGTAGAGAGGGCTCTCTCTCGCTCTTGTAGTCGAGATTTGCTTGGGTAGAACTGGCAGGGGGTTTGTATCCTGTGTATACCCCTTAGGACAAGAGAAGGCTTGCGGATAACGGAAGACCGAGAGGTTCGGTGGTTTGTAATCTTGAGGATGAGTTAGTGGAAATCTTAAGTGTTTTTGGTGACTGGATGCAGGACTCTAGAAGAAGGGGAGGTTTGAACCAGCATAAACTTGCTGTGTCCCTTGTGTGTGTGAGATTGCTTCCGCTTAGTTATTCTCTAGCGCACGTATTACTAACAACTAACCAAATACTTTTAAGTGTTTGTTGTTTGTGATTAAAGTTTTCAGAACACCCTATTCACCCCCCCTTTATGGTGATTAGTTGCCGTTTGATCCAACACTCTTGGCTTCTTCGAGGCTTCAAGATCTCCATGTCTTTCAGACAGCAGTGAATCCTATTCTCTTCTTGCTCTTGGCCCCCTTTTATAGAAGTGGGAGCCCCACCCCGGGTGGAAAACACCCATGGTGGGATTTGCACCCGGAGTGCCCATTGGGTTTCCCACTGCAGGACCCACCCTGGGTGGAAAACCCACCCTCGGAGGAGTTCCCACCGTGGGGCCCAACCCATGTGGAAAACCCACCGGGGGTGGTACCCCTGGCCCCTGGGTGGCTTTTGACTTTTGGGGAATTTCTGGATTTTTTTGGGTTTCTTGGGAATTTGAGGGATTTCTGAAATTTGGGAACTTTTTATTTGGGATTTCTGAAATTTGGGAATTTTTGGGGTTTGATATTTCTGAAATTTCTAGGTTTTGAGAGTTTCTGGAATTTCTGGATTTAAGGGTTTTTGGTATTTTTGGAAATTGAATATTTCAGGTATTTTGGTGTTTTTCAGGGAATTTGGTATTTCTGGATTTTAGGTTTTCTTTGATATTTCTGGAAATAGGGTGTTTTAGGAATAGGATATTTCTGGATTTCTGATAATTCCTGAAAATTTGATGTTTCAAGAATTTCTGTTTTTTTGGGAATTTGATCTCTGGATTTTCTGATAGTTCCTAGAAATTTGGTATTTCAGGATTTTTTTTTGTTTGGGGTTATCTGGGAATTGTTTGGGTAATTTTTTGGTGTCAACAGTCCGTTTATCTAGATTGGACTCTGACACAAATGTCTATTCCATTTACAGCAATGACTGGAGGTTAGAACTTAAAAAGTTAACATTAGAATGGTGATGAGTCCTTGAGACCCACTCACATGTTCTCACACTTGACGATGAGTAGTTGCTACAATTTTTTTTAAATGCTTCCATGTATAATAAGGCTAATTTTAGAAAGATTGTTTCATGAGAGAATTTGAAGAATGCTCGTGTATGATGTGAAGATTTTACTCTTACTTTTTTGTTCACCATTCTGATCTCTTTTACGCTCCTGGGATTTTAACTGCTCTGATTTTATACTCTGCTGCTTGTATTTTCCAAGAAGGACAACTATTTCATGATTTGAATGTCTTTTATGCTTTATTTGTTTTCAGAGCAGAAAACTTAATTCTTGCATCCGATCCTGACCGTGAAGGAGAAGCAATTGCTTGGCACATAATCGAGATGTTACAACAACAAGATGCCTTAAGTGAAAATATTAATGTGGCAAGGGTTGTCTTTCATGAAATAACTGAGGGAGCCATAAAAGATGCTTTGAGATCTCCAAGAGATGTAGACGCAAGTTTGGTCAATGCTTATCTTACTCGGCGTGCTCTTGACTATCTAATTGGATTCAGTATCTCACCACTGTTATGGAGGAAACTGCCTGGATGTCAGTCAGCTGGACGTGTCCAATCTGCAGCTTTGTCTCTGATTTGTGATAGAGAAATGGAAATTGATCAGTTTAAGTCCCAAGAATATTGGACTGTTGGAGTTGAGTTTGGTACAGCTTCTGGTTCTTCAGATAATGTTCCCATCCTTTCACAATTGACTTATTTTAATTCCCAAAAGCTGGATCAGTTGTCCGTATCCACACATGAACAGGCGGAGGATATTAAGAGAAGGTTATCTTTAGCAGAGTTTAAGGTACTGGCTTCAAAAACAAGCAAAATTGTGAGAAATCCACCTATGCCATATATAACATCAACACTCCAGCAGGACTCTACTAACAAATTACAGTTTACAGTTGCATATACAATGAAGGTTTGTAATGATCACATACCTTTTTTTTTTGGGAAGATTGTTTCGTTGGGTATTTTTTCTTAGCTACTAATAGTGCTTAATGAAGAATAAAAATGCAGAAACATGGTTATCGATGCAGTGTTTTTTATTTGGGTACATACTTGGCCCATGTAATTCCCAGTACCTCGTTATTATATGCTTATACTTTATACATGTCTTTGATTTTTCTAGCTGTAATCCTATGCGCAAAGGATCAGCAAACCCTACTATGTTTGATCATAGACAGTCATCTCTTTCAGAAAGTTCTTGAGGTAGTTGGTACCATGATTGACAAATAAAAAGAGTATATGGAAGGAGAAAATATAAAGATTTCACATACACACCCTTGCGATCTTATGTTTTGGATACTGTGCCCTGAAAACATTCCAAAAAGATGCCCTGATTAGCCCATGAAGCTTATAGTTATAGTTACTTAGAGAGGTAGGGAAATGTTTGTTTTGTTTATGACATGGTGTCAGGATGGCTGAATCTCTCATGCCTACATTGCTTTTCTTGCCTAGATTTTTTTTGTTCATTTTTCAAAAGTGGGTAATACCACTCGTATATAAATGAAAAGGGTAATGTACAAGTATAGACCGATTCAATAATAAAAAAAAAGCTTCTAGCACCTATACAAGAGAATGGCACATCAAGGCCGTGTGGGACAACCTACACCCCCAGTGGGGCCAAAAGAGAAGAAGAGGAATCCACATTGCATATAATAACAACACATTCCTTACTTTAATACAAACATAACAAAAAACAGCTTCCTTGTCGTGTGACACCACTCCCCCCCCCACCCCAAAAAAAAAAAAAAAAAAAAAAAAGAAAAAAGAAAAACACACACACACTTTCAGAGGGTGGCATAAAGGATGAGCCACCACGCCATCCTATGCCTATCAGTTTTGTGGGCCACTGTATCCTACCGCCCCAATGGCTGCTGGAGGTTTTTATGCTGACCAATATGCTTGTGTGTCCTCCTAGCAACTTCCCGTTAGACCCCCTATGATTAGGAGCATCCTACAAACAAGTGATCTAGGGTCTCGTTGTCCTCTCCACATAACACGCAAGTCGGCTGAATATTAGGAAGAAAGCGGTGCAATCTGTCCCGAGTAGGAAGTCTCCCATGCGAGACCCTCCAAACCAAGACCTTCACCGTCAATGGGCCGAGCACCCCCATCTGAAATAATGCGATGCGCCTGTTGAAAGGTAAAAATGTGACACGTTTACTTCAGCAGGAATTATAGAATTCATTAGATGATGGTCCGGCGACTTGGCAAGTTGAAGCCTATTCTTGGCGGACAATCGTTCAAGTCATGGACATGATGAAAGGGGTCGTTGAGCCGTGAAGATTAAATGTTGGTTATCAACGGGCCTTCTTACAATATGTTATCAGTAGCCTGCTCAGAGGCCAAATAAGTTGTGATTTAAAATGACCCACAAGGTTATTTACGTTACAAACTTATTCAGTGGGATCCTTCCCCAAAATTCAGCAGGGGAGTTCCGGCCCTTAAAATGGCGCCCGGATTCCCGGTTAAAGTGAAAGTACAAGGAGAGCATGTCTCCGTCCAAAGTACGAAGCACGGAAAAATCCGGCAGCACAAGGTCTATAGACCGAGTACGAAGGACAAGTACAAAGAACAAGCTCGAGGAAGAACTCCGAGGCTTGCAAAGGCACCCTCCGATCGGGCAGAACTCCGAGAAGTCAGGGCGAAACACCAAGGAAACGGAGCAGGACTCCAGCAGCACCTCCGGCATCAACACTTCACAAATGAGGGTGTGGGGGGGGTATTTATAGAAAATTCCCCCCCCCCCCCCCTCCATCGGTTAGGGGTAACCGATGGTGACCTCACGATGAGGTCACCATCGGTCACCTCACGATCCCCCCTTAACCGATGGTGACCTCATCGTGAGGTCACCATCGGTTACCCCTAACCGATGGTGACCTCATTGTGAGGTCACCATCGGTTAGGCTCCCTCTCTCTTCTCTCCCACGCATTGTAAAGGGGCCGAAACCCCTATAAATACCCCCCTTATTCCATAAGGAAGGGGGTCTTCCACTTGCTCCGGCGAAGCCCTGTTGGGAAAATCCCAGAAAAATAGAAAAAAAGCATTTGCTCATTCCCTCTCTCATTCTCCAATCTCCCTTGCTTGGTGTGCGAAGGTATAAACCCCCCTTCTTTAGCCCGATAGGCTAGGCGCGGAGAGGAGAGTTGCCGGCGTAATCGTCATCGACGTTCCTTCTTAATCCTCATCCCCCACATTGAGCAAGTCTCTGTGGGGTGATATTCCCGGGGTTTAAATGCCGTCCATATCGAGCAAGTCTCTATGGACACATGGTATTTAAATACCCATGTTCTCCCCGCTCATCGAGCAAGTCTCTGGGATGGTGGATTTTGTACTTATATGTATATGTTTTCTTGAGGAGACTCTGCCCAAGCGGAGGTTCTGCCCAAGGACATATTCGTATATTCACAAATTTGTGTTCTTATATATATGTTTCTTAAGACGAAACTCTGCCCAAGTGGAGGTTCCGTCCAGGAATATATATATAAATATTACAAATTTGTAATTATACAAATATGTTCCTTAAGGAGAATCTCGCCCAGGCAAAAATCTTTCTCAGGGGACATATCCATATAAATACAAACTCGTGTTATATGTATATGTTTCTTAGAGGAAACTCTGTCCAAACGGAGGTTCTGTCCAAGAACATATTCGTATATTCACAAATTCATGTTCTTATGTATATGTTCCTTAGGGGAAACTCTGCCCAAATAGAGACTCCCCGAAGAACATATCCATAAAATCACGAATTTATGCCTATACGCATATGTCTCTTAGGGGAATCTTGCCCGGACAAAGGTTCCCTCCGAGTTCATATTCGTATAATCACGAACTTTATGTTTATGTAAATGTGTTTCTTAGTGGAACCTCTGCCCAAATAGAGACTCCGCCCGAGAACATATCTATATAATCACAAATATGCCCCATTTGTATATGTTTCTCAAAAAGGACTCCGTTCGTACGGGGGCTCCTTCCTATCGGATACTCTGCTCAAATGGAGATACCGTTTGAGAATATATTCACAAAGTGCAAATTTGTGTTTATACACATATATCTCTTCGAGGTAAAATCTCTCCGGGCAAAGTTTCTCCCGAGAACATATGGACATAAGCATACGCCCATATAAATACGCCATTACAAGGATACTCTGCCTAAACAAGGACTCGCCAAGACATATTCATATATTCAAAAAAAAAAAGGGGATTGTGATAATATACACACATCCAAAGAAAAAGGGAAATAAGACAGGAACCGTGCTCAGATACTTTAAATGGGAGCACATATGCACCTCCACGAGAACTATACCCATGGAAATGGACTTCGGACAAAAATCACAAATGGGACAAGGACTTCCATGGAGATACATCCATATGCTCTCCGGAAATTGTACCCGCACAAGTGCAAAATGAGGAGAAAAGAAACTCTACCTCAAACTCGGACTTTGCTCAAAAGGGGCACTGTAAAAGAACCCCATATGAAAATTGGCACAATCACCCTTCTAATACGGAAGTGTTACTCTGGGTCATAACACCTCCAAGTTCAGAATCAAAATCCACGGGTATATACCCGTTAATAATAATAATCCTCATGTTTTCCCAAATAAAAATGTCTAATCAAATCTTTTGCAAAAAAAAGGAGAAAGACCTCAAATCGGTCCACGGGTATATACCCGCTCCCCTTTTCAAAAGAAATCAAATTTTGGACTCCTAAAAGGCGGTCATTTCAAGAATGAAATACTCAAAGAAAAAAGCATTTCAAAAATAATCAAAAGAAAGGAAAAACATGTCATAATCAGGATTTTCTAAGAAAAGCATGTATATTTTTCTCGTCCTTTACTATGAATGGTATTCGGGTTTAGATCGGTATCAAATAATACCAAGTGTCCTAACTCGATGTAAATGTAACATCGATTCCGGTCGATGGAGACAGAGGTTCAGCACATGCTACCCTAATCACCTGATGAGAATAAACATGGGACTCAAGAGGTTCAGATTAAAAAACGGCGCACCCGTCCGTTCGCGGACACAACCCGTCCGTTTCACAGACACCATACCCGTCCGTTTCACGGACACCATACCCGTGCATTCCCCGGACACCAAAATTCTTCTTCCGCATTGTGCGGACTCTTTTTCTGTCTGTTAGACAGGCTGGCACGCCCCACAAATATCAAAATATAAAATATTGGAAATAAATGAATACATGCACCAAATAAAACGAATGAACGAAACCAAGTGTGAAAGGAAAGGAACGGAAATTTCCCCCGTGTCAACAGCTGGTACGCCCGGTGGGACCTCTTCTCACCATTCATAGTAAAAAGGATGAGACTTATATGCTGTTTATGAAAATCCTGATACTGCTATTTCCTTTTGAAGGTACTTAAAAAGAAACAAATCTCAAATTGTTGAAGATGGCCGTCACTTATGGACCACTAGTCGTCAACAACCATGCCAGGTTCGGTTACCTGGCGACTCCGATCATATTCGGAGATTTCCCTGCAGTCGTCGGATCCCCTTTCTTTCTGGGAGTGGTTCCGGCCCATCAACAGGAGGAAGCTGCTCAAATATCTTCCTCCCACAAATCAACAAAGAAAAATTCCAACAACAATGGACGTGTCAAGGCTCGTTCTGCTACTGTCAAGACAGGCACCCAAATGCCTGTGAAGAATGTTGCTGTCAAAGGGGGCAAACCCCATTCAACTCAAGCTCGGACCTATTCGGTCCATATGATCTCTTCTACCATTGTGGCTCCTGTCTCCTCACAACGGGGGCAAAATAAACGCCACAAGAACAGGAGGCCGCCCGCCGCTATCTCCAGATCTGGCAAGTTCGTTATGATCGGAAATGTGCGAGTGCGCCTTGATGGTACTCCACCTACCACTCCTCGTGATAGGTATATTCCAAATATTCCAACCTCGAACCGCTTCTCAGCTCTACGGTGGTTCCGAGGAAAACATGAAGATTCCACAGTAAAAGCCGGTGTTAAGCAAAAGACGCGGCGTTTTACCAAGCTGAAGAAAATCTGGGTTCCCAAAAAGGAAGCTCAGAAGTTTGAAGATCAAATAAATGCATCCAAGATGGTTTGGAGAAAGAAGAATATCAAGAATGATCCTCTCCAAGATACTGGGTTTGAATACTCCAGAGGATGGAAAAGAAAAGGCATATACAGAAAGCCAAACTACAATCCTCAAGGCCCGGAGAATACCCGGGTGGTCGAAGAAACTCCAACTCAACAATCCAATCCTCGAGTATCGGTCTTCGACCGTATATTGTGGATCCCAGAATTTTGTAAGCCAAAGGCAATTCCTAGCACTAGTACTCGTCCGTCAAAAAGACGACGTGTCACTTGGGCAGCTCGGGAAACACCCAAGCTTATAATCTTCTCATGTTATACTACTGGAAGGGAAGTTGGCGAACTTGCAGAGCATATTGCGGAAGCCACCCCCATTATTCCCACAGAAGATGTTCATCCTAATATCAGGCAGTTCGTCAGAAGAACTCACCAACCTGGCGGGCAAATTGGCCCCTCTAATCAAGCTTCTCTTCCAACTGATATCCAACATGAGGGTACTCAAATTCCCTCCCTTGAAGAAACAAATATTCAACTTGAAGAAGGTGGACCTTCTACCTCTGGTGGTCATCCCGTCATTAACTTGCCAACAAAAGAAAATTTCCATGCAATGGCGGACGATGACAAATATGAAATCATGCAACAGTGGCGGTCTGAAATGACCTCACTTGTCAATGAGATGAGACGATTGGCAACTTCAAGCCATCGGCCATCCATAGAACCGGTTGCTGCTCAATACCAACAACAAAGCCAGCATCCGGATGGATTTATCTCATTACATAATCCAGCAATTTCTTCAACTGGTCTTCTTCCTCAAGCTACGGGTCCGGATATCAATGACCCATCTAATATCATGCCTCCTCAAACAGAAGCCTTGCAAATTCAAAGGCATAAATAAAGAAGATGGTTGAAGATATGTTCGCCCAGCAGGGCGAGGGTATTCAGGCTATGGGTTTATATTCTGTCCCGTTCCCTATACATCATCAACTCAAGAAGCTGCCAGAATCATGTCCCAAAGTCCCAAAGTTGCCTAAATATGAGGCATGGGACACCTCGGGAGCATGTGGCACATTATATAATTGCCATGGGCGATCTTGCATCTGAGGAATCATATCTCCTCAGATATTTTGCAACATCTTTAACAGGGGTCGCATTCCAATGGTATGCAAAGCTCAAGGTTGGCTCAGTTCTCGACTGGGCTGATATGCAATCAAAATTCTATGATCGTTTTCAAACAGCAGAAAGGAAGGTCTCTTGCTGAGTTATGCTCCCTCAAACAAAAGAAAGGGGAGTCGGCAATAGACTTCATCCAAGGTGGAGGGAGTTTAGCATGCAATGCGATAATCCTCCCATCCAACAAGATGCAGTAATATCTGCCGCAGAGGCCTCATCATAACAATTAAAGAGAGACTCTTGGCTGCAAATATCAGAAGCTTTGACCAGTTGAATATTGCTGTGGCAGAAATTGAAGGATTCTTAGCCGAGCAATCAACTCATACAGCTCAAAAGGGTAAACTCCCTAAGGAGCGCAATCCACTTGCAAAAGAAGTCAATACTATCGACTTCTTGCCCAGTGATGAAACAAAGGGGGCAGTAATCCCCACTACCTCAAGAAAGAAACCGGAACCAAAGATACCTCCGCCTACATTGGCCGAGCGTATGAAGGCTCCTTATTCTTTCAGAAAAGAGCATACCAGAAAACTCTTGATCTCTGCCTTGATAATCAATTAATATCACTGCCAACACCAAAGAAGCCGGCAGATATCGGCAAGATCAATCAACCCAATTATTGCCTGTATCACCGTATGGTGGGGCATTCAATTGAAGATTGCTTGTCTTCAAGAATGAGGCACAAAAGTAATCCAAGAAGGCCGTATATCTATGCAAAATGGTCTGGTTGATCCCCCACAGCCTCATACTTCGGATTGGCCAGAACAATCTGTCAATGTTATACATACGGCGGAACCCGCCACAAGCTCAAGGAATCCTGAGGTTGGGTCTAAATGTAACCCACCTCAAGATACTTTTGGAGCTCATTCTCCGCCGAGATCTAGGCATCGCGGTACAAGGAAAACAATACAAAGAGTACAAAGGCAGCTCGAGCAATTACAACAAAGCCAACAGGAGCTGCGCCAAATCATGCAAAGCATGGAGAGGCGTCAGGATGTGCCTATTCAAGAATCCCACGCCTTCCAACCTGCGTATATTTATCCACCTGCATATCCGGAGCTGCCCCCTATGCCGCCATTTCAAGACCCAATCGGGTGGTTCCTTGAAGATCCTTTAAATCCTGTCGAGCCGGCAAGGTTATATTCCTTCCGTCGCCAGCATACATTGTCTCTTTTCCGGCTATGCCTGCGATCAGGATATATGGATTATCTGGTCCCAGAAGAGTTGAGACCCAACTATTGCCCATATCATCAGCTCCTGGGACACGTTATTGAAGATTGTCCAAATTTCAAACAGGAAGTGGAAGAACTGATCCAGCAAGGACTCATCAATATGGGTAATTTTTTGGTCAATCCCCCACAACCTCATATTCAGCCACCATCAAGTGAGCCACATAATTATGGACCTTATTCGGTCAATGTCATTAATGCATCATCCTCTGGGGTTCTTGAACCGGAAGGACAACCGCCTATGCCGCATCCATATCTGTCCAGCCGATGGTATGATGATTGGCATCCTCTACATCGACGCTCATTTGATCTAAAAGATACTCAAGCCATATTCAATCAGCTTAAGATCAGAGGGTTGATAAAAGTATTTGATCCTGAGCCTTATATCTCCGAAAAAGAAAGGAGAGTCACATCTCTACTGTGAATATCATGCCAGAGTCATACACTCTACCAAAGATTGCCCAGATCTCCATGATTGGATCGAAACAAAGATCCGCGAGGGAGTAATTGATCAGGGGGAATTCCTGACCCCCTCACCACAAATATATGATCCAAGTCCACAGTTCCAAGCACAATATCAAGATCTATGTGAATATTATCATCGCCAGTTGGGCTATGGACGACATAGAAGCAAGGCTGATGTTGAGCAATTCAGAATTGGCCTGTTTCAATATAGAAACGGAATATCAGAAAATGCTGCCGCGAAACCAATCTCGCAGCAAGCTGAGGAGTTTGTAAATGATTACCACCAACTCCCTCCTGAAATTGTGGAAGAAGCAATCAACTCAACTTTTCAGACACAAGCCTCAGAAGCTGAATGGGTCACTGTTGGCCCTCGAAAGTCAAGAAATTCTAGAAGACCCGGCAAATCTATCGCCAAGGGTCGCCCTAGCAGAAAAAATATTCCTGAGCCATCCTCAGAGCAAGAAGTGATGAATTCACTAGAAGCTCTACAAATGAAGAATAGAGAGAAAAATAGAAAAAGAAATGAAAAAAGAAAAATGAAAAAACAAATGGAGGATGCTATGGCAGCAGAAGTTCCTCAGCAGCTGACGGCTGTCCAAAGGCTCCAGCTGTTGATTAATGAGCTGGAAGAATATGAAGTCTCCGAGCCCTCTGATAAACCAACGCTCGACCAATATATCCCTTGAGAAGAAATCGAGCGAAAGAGCCGGCTCCGGAACTGGTTATTGCAAGTTCAATATGAAGCACTCCAAGAAGGTGACCTCTCTCCTTCGCCAAATCTGAGTCTCTTCAATGGAGATGAAGAAATCACCATGGAACAGTTGGACTCTATGTTCAGCTCTTTCCATTGTTACATGGTGTTCATTCCTCCTCCAAAGGAATTACAAACTCCCACAAATAACACCACTGCACAAGCAGAAGATAAACCAACGACGCTTGTATACCAGCGTCGACCTCCAGGTAATTCAAATCGGCATCCTAAGAAGGGTCGTGGCAGGCATCAAAAAGCGGCATCTTCCACTACTAAGCAGCCAGATAAGATCATACTCTTTCATGGCGAAGAAGCAAAGCCTCTGCCCGAACCTCAAATCCGGGCGGACTCTTATATTTGATCCTTCAGATGAAGAAGGGGGACTGCCGACAAGGCTCCCAGTCTGAAGATAAAAATTTAAGTCCATATGCTTCATCAAATGAGCCAGACAATGTTCTCCTCTTCCAAATGAGAAGCTATTGGCTCCTATCTCTCAAAAGAAGCCGTCAAGTCAGAAGAGCCTTCTGGGTCCTCATCAAGGGAATCCTCCCACTTGGACCAGATACGCTCCGAAGCTGACGGCAAAATTCTTCAGCAATTACAGTCACTTCCCGTCAACATTACTGTCTGGGAAGCAATTGCCTGGAGCAAAGACTTGAGAGAAACCCTCGTCAAGATACTCCAAGAACCAGAAACTTATGAAGCCCATATGGCAAATTTTCAATCCCAAGCATGTGAAGCACTGGCGGCAAATGTCACCTTCACGGACGAAGATTTGCTACTATCTTCCTCATATCACAATCGTCCCTTATATATGAAGGGAAAGATCAACAACATGCAGTTGAATCGGATCCTGGTTGATCCAGGGGCATCCATCAATCTAATGCCCTTCAAGACCTTTCAATCTCTATATCTTATGCCCTATATGCAAAGGGTTAAGGATGTGAAGATCACCGGATTCAATCAGAATTCGGAAAAAGCCATCGGAAAGGTCACCGTCAACTTGACTCTGGGGGATTTTGTCACCAGGGTGACCTTCTTCATTATTGATGCCAATACATCATATAGAGTCTTGCTTGGGAGACCCTGGCTGCATGAAAACTGGGTCATTCCATCAACTCTCCATCAATGCATTAAATATGCAAAAGAAGGGAAGCAACATACGGTCTTTGCTGATCAAGCCCCGTTTCGGGAAGACGAATGCAACCTGACTGATGCCCCTTTATATCTCGGAGGACCAAATCTTCAACCCTCCTCCCTCTCTAAAGGGAAAAGTAAGCAAGTTGAGTCCTCAAATGAAGACAATGAAACTGGCGAGCTTTTTGTGGTAAACAAAAGCCTTGTCAAATCACCTGCAAATACTTCTCAAAGTAAAGCAACCCGCCCAGAACGGCGGAGCATCAGTTATGAAGCCGACCACATAAGTCAAGTCATCAATGGGAGCATTCCTCTGCCATCCAACTGCATGCAGATCTGTTCTTTAAAGCAAGAACAAAGTGTTCGGCGATTAAAAACTTTCGTCGTCACTTATCAAAGAAAAGAAAGAAGAAAGAATGCAAGAAAGGCAGCAAAGCCAATCCTCTTCTACAAAGGGGAATTGATCCTTCCAACTTATACAGGGGATGATTTTGGTTGGGAAGATAGGTCCAATAACCAACTGGAATCAATACAAGAAATGGCCGATATGCCAGAAAAAATTAAGGAGATGTGCAGAAAGCAGAAAATTCCTCAGGTACAAGATGTTTCTCGGAGAAATTTCTTCAAGCAATTATGGGAACCTTCTCAAGTCCGGGGGCAACCTCCATTCTCTGGGAGAGATACCAGAGGATTAGGTTATGATACCAAATCCTCCTATACAGTCAATGTTGTTGGATCATCAGAGGTCTGCAGTGCAAGAATAATTAGGAGTTTTCCAACTCCAACTCTCAAGCTATTATTTCAGCTCCATCAAATGAATTATCAAATGAAGAGCTACCAGAAGAATTCTGCATGCAATCTTCATCCACAAACTCTGAAGATAGCAATCTCTATGAAGTCTACGTCACCAACTCCGATGACGAAGAAGATTTCATAGATCTAACCAGCACCCCAAGAAATTGAAGATGGTGGGCAGGCCACTATTGATGAATTGATTGAACTAACCTCGCGAGTCAACAAGATCCCCGCCAATCTTTATCAGCGCCCCTCTTGATGAACAAGAGAGGCAATCTTATCAAACTCTTCTGCTGGAATTCCAAGACTGTTTCGCTTGGAATTATAAAGAAATGCGGGACTGGAGCCATCAGTTGCTGAGCATGCATTATCCATACTGCACACGGCCAAGCCTGTTAAACAAGCTCAAAGGCGTATGCGGCATGAACTAGAATTGAAAGTAAATACTGAAGTCGACAAGCTTTCTGAAGTGGACTTCATCGAGCCGTGCATATATCCAATATGGCTCGCCAATATTGTTCCTGTGAAGAAAAAGAATGGTCAAATCCGGATATGCATCGACTACAGGGACTTGAATAAAGCATGTCCCAAGGATGATTTCCCAGTTCCAATCACTGAAACTATGGTGGATATAACCACCGGATATGAAGCCTTGTCTTTCATGGACGGGTCTTCCGGCTACAATCAAGTCCGGATGGCGATCAAAGATAAAGATCATACTGCATTCAGATCACCCAAAGGTATCTTCAACTACAAAAGGATGCCCTTTGGCTTAAAAAATGCAGGGGCTACATACCAAAGAGCCATGACCAAGATATTCAATGAAATGATCCATGATGTGGTTGAATGCTATGTGGATGATTTAGTCGTCAAAACCAAAAAACGGGAGGACCATCTATATGATCTTCGCCGTGTTTTCGAAAGGCTTTGCCAATTCAAATTGAAGATGAACTCTATGAAATGTGCATTTGGGGTTTCAAGTGGCAAGTTCCTGGGCTTCATAGTCAAATATCGGGGAATAGAAATAGACCCTGACAAAATCAAGACAATCCAGCAACTGCCTTCTCCTCAAAATTTGACAGAGCTAAGGTCACTCCAAGGGAGATTAGCCTATATCAGGCGATTCATATCCAATCTCTCAGGAAGATGCATGCCGTTCGGCAAACTAATGAAGAAGAATGCTCCCTTTATCTGGGACCAAGAATGTCAGGATGCTCTTGAACAAATCAAAGAGTATCTTCTCACTCCTCCAGTCCTATGGGCGCCAGTTATTGGAAAGCCTCTTATACTCTATATTGCAGCTATGGATGCTTCTCTGGGAGCTCTACTGGCACAAACAAATGAGGATGATAAAGAGCAAGCTTTATATTATCTTAGCAGAAAGCTAATTGGACCGGAACTCCGGTATGCTCTAATGGAAAAAATATGCCTAGCACTGGTATTTGCTGCAAAGAAATTGAGGCATTATCTGCTGTCTCATGAAATTAAACTCATCTCCAAGTATGATCTAATCAAATATCTGCTAAGGCAACCCATATTGTCAGGAAGACTCGCGAAATGGGCTCTGCTCCTTATGGAATTTGATATCACATACATCCCACAAAGGGCAATTAAAGGGCAAGGTTTGGCCGAATTCTTAGCCACACATCCAGTACCAGAGGATTCCCCTTTATCTATAAACCTCCCAGAAGAAGAAATTCTCTCTCCTGCAAGTGAAAATTCAGTTCTCGAAGAGGTTGCCACAATTGAGCTACCCTCTTGGGAATTATATTTCGATGGAGCTTCCCGAACTCTCCATTATACTGACGGTTCTACCACCGTCTCTACTGGAGCAGAGATTGTTTTAGTCACTCCGTATGGAGGAATCTTATACAATTCCTGTGCTCTTATGAAGCCACTCACAAATAATGAAGCCGAATATGAAGCTCTGGTTATTGGGCTCCGGTTGGCTCTCGAAATGGGAATCAAAGGCATACAAGTTTATGGTGACTCACAGCTGGTCATCCGACAAATATTGGGCCAGTATGAAGTCCGTAAACCACAATTGCTTCCATACTATACCACTGTCATGAAGCTCAAAGAAAAATTCAACTTCTTTGACATATCCCATGTGCCGAGAAGTGAAAATTCTCAGGCTGATGCTTTAGCCAAATTGGCCTCTGCCATAAAATTGCCTCCTGAAGGGGAGTTGGACATAAGTGTCCGTCACAGAAGGCTCATGCCCAATATCCTTGACACTGAGTCTAGTACCGCAGTTGAGGAAATATATAATACAGAGCTAGATACAACAAATGAATCTGAAGATTGGCGTGAGCCGATTATCAGAATCAAGAAAGGTTGGCTACCTCCTGATCGAACACAAAGAATTCAGCTCTTACGCAGGGCTACATCATATCAAATAATAGCAGATCAACTGTATAGGCTGGTCCATGAAAAGAAAGGGCCAGTCCTCAGATGCTTATCCCTCAAAGAAGCCAAAATCATCATGAAAGAAGTTCACTCCGGGCTGTGTGGTGCACACCAAGCAGGAGAGAAGATGAAAATCAATATTAAGTTAAAAGGCTTCTACTGGCCTACCATGTACGCAGATTGCATTTGATATGCCCGTACATGTCATCAGTGTCAAGCATTTGGCCCTATACCAAGGAAATCACCAAATGTATTACATCCCACTGCGCCAACATGGCCGTTCGCCGAATGGGGTATGGATATTGTGGGGCCATTCCCACCTTCATCTTAAGGCCACAAGTTTATACTGGCTGCCACATATTATTTCTCTCGGTGGGCTGAAGCTATCCCATTGAGGGAGGTAACTGGAGAATCAGTCGCCAAATTTGTCAAGCAGAGCATAATATACAGATTTGGGACTCCTCACAGAATCATATCCGATAATGGGTCGCAATTTAGAAACAAAACAATATATGCCTTGGCGGCAAAATTTCATATTGATTGGAGAACATCTTCAGTGTATAATCCACAAGCAAATGGGTTGGCAGAAGCTTTCAACAAAACCCTCTGCAAGCTGCTTGCCAAGATAATCAGCAGTAGAAAGCGGGAATGGGGAGAAAAGGTTCATGAAGCCTTGTGGGCTTATCGGACTGTGTATAAAACCCCTACCGGATGTTCGCCCTTCTCCTTGGTATATGGAGCTGAGGCCATGATCCCTATAGAAATTGAAATGGCATCCTATCGGGTGGCAATCCAAGCTGAATTACAAAATCAAGATCAAGATCAAATTGAAAGGAGACTTGAGGAGCTCTCCATTCTAGAAGGAAAGCGCCTTGAAGCATACAAGTCTCTCCAAGTATATCAGGCTAGAATGATTCGAGCATTCGACAAATTAGCAAGACCCAGAGCTTTTAAATAAGGGGATCTCGTCATGGTCAAATGCAGAGAAGCAATGCCTAGAAAGTCATGTGGCAAACTTCAACCCACCTGGCTCGGTCCATATATCGTCACTCTGGCATATGAAGGAGGCGCATACCGGCTAGTGGACCATAAAGGTAATGTGCCTTTTCCCCCACTTAACGGGAAACACTTGAAATTGTATCACGCGCCAGAGCATGAATTCCCTGGCCAGCCACCAAAACAAAAACCAATCACCCAAAGGGCATGAAGCCTAAAGAAGATGAAAAAATGGTGAAATGAAGTTTGCTATAGATAGGGACAAAGGAATCAAATTTCTACCTGCCCGTCATATATCCCAAATCTTTAGTCCCTGCGCCATGAAGCAAGGGCATTCCATGATAAACCAAAAAAAAAAGGAAATCCAATGAAAGATGGAGGCTTATTGAATATCCCGCCAAATGAGGTTACCAAGCTACAAGATAGGAATGACGTCAAACCCAAATCTAGTCAAAATACAAATACAAAAACCATAGCCAGCAAACCAAAAAGGTAGGCTATGTCAAACCCCAAATACCAAAACCTAGCCAGCAAGCCAAAAAGGTAGGCTATGTCAAACCCCAAATACAAAACAACATAGTCGGCAAACCAAAGGTAGGGGCTATGTCAAATCCAAAACCAAGCCAAAATGAAAATAAACTAAAACCCCAAATCCAAACCAAACTCCATACCAAAGCCCATAACAATACCCAAAAATAAAAAAAATCTTCACGCTCAGAAGCCATCACCATCCATCCCATCCTAGCTCACCACCCATCCCATCCCAGTTCACCACCCGTTTCAGAACCGGACCCTCATCCTTTTGATTATCTGAGCCAATCAAATCTTTAAAAAAAAAAAAGGGAGAGAAAATGGGGTTAAAAATAGAGATACCCCGATGGACTTAAGCATACAATTCCTTGTGTGCTTAAGGGTAAAAAGATCAAAAATCCAGCTGAGGCGAAAACCCGAGAGGGCGCTTCAGGCAAAAATGGATAACCCCTCAACGTGAAAACCCGAAAGGGCGCGTTGGAAAAAGCTAAAGGGGGCCAGTCTTGGTGAAAACCCGAAAGGGCGCTAAGGCTGGTAAGGTGACAAAAAAAAAAAAGGAAAAAAATAAAATGATGAAAAAAAGGATTTCTCAGTCCTCCATTCATGCAAGTCGCCACATTACAAACTTGTAGAGGGTGACAGATACCACATAAAAAAGAGATCAAGGCAATAACCCAATATACAAATGTTGTGCTGTGAAACAAAGGCAGGAAGGCTTTTTCCTCTCCAGCCATTCAAATCCAATTGCAAACCCCTTTAGCCCGGCACCATGCCATCAAGAAGGGGCAAAATTCAAATCCCAAAGCCAAATGATAAACACCATTCCAGAACCCATTCAAAACCAAGTCCAGGGCCAAATCAGACCCAAATAACATACTCATATCCAAACCCAAATCCAAAATACCACAAAGATGACCCAAGTCACCCAGTTTACTTATATTCAAACCCAAATCCACATCCAAAATCAAACTCCAAATCCGAATTTCCAATCATTGGCCACATTCAAATCTCAAACCACATCTGAAACCATCACTCACTCCACAACCAAACCTTAGCCATTCAGCCATCCAAGTCAGCTGAGTCCTCGACAACCTTGGTAAAAAAAAAAAGGGAAACAAAGGGGGTTAAAAGATAAAGATACCCCGATGGACTCAAGTATACGGCTCACTGTATGCTTGAGGGTAAAAAGATAAAAAAAAAATCCAGCTGAGGTGAAAACCCGAGAGGGCGCTTCAGGCAAAAATGGATAACCCCTCAACGTGAAAACCGAAAGGCGCGTTGGAAAAAGCTAAAGGGGGCTAGTCTTGGTGAAAACCCGAAAGGGCGCTAAGGCTGGTAATGTGAAACAAAAAAAAGGAAAAGAAAAAAAAAGAAGAGAGACAGAGAATGAAAGAAGGATTCCTTGTCTTTCATATTTATATTCATAAAGTCATAAGTCACCTGTTACATATTCATAAGGGGTGACAGATAGTACACACTATTTACAAAAAAAAAAAAACAAAAACAACAACAATCAGGACAACGAGCCTAATACACAAAGGTTATGTTGAGAAGCAAAGCCAAGAGGGTGCCTTCTTCTGCAGCCGCTCTGCCTTCCTAGCTTTGGAAGATCCGGGCGGCGAGAGCCGTTTCTATCTCTAGCACGGAGGCTTCCCTCTTCGGGACCCTCAGCTTCATCTCTGGCATCTTGAGCCTGACAAGATATTGCCTCGCCAAGCTCGCGTTCCAGCCGAGCTATCCGCAGTTCTCGCGTCTTCTGACGCTTGCGCACTTCAGCAGCCTGGAGATCATCGGCTTCAGCATTGCTCTCCAGAGCTTCAAATCGCTGGGCCCAGGTCATCTCAACCTGACGAGTGTGCACCCTGTTCCAAACATCGGTGATAAAATTCATCCAACGCTCCTGCTGGACTCCCATGCTAAAGGCAGATCCCGTATGTTGCTCCAGCACCTCTCGAATAACTTCAATGGGCGCCGGGTCTGTGGAGTCTGCCAATGCCGTTATTCGGCCAACAAGGAATTCCCAACAGCCGTCATCAGCAAAATGCGGGGCTGGTTGCGTCCCTGCAGGCCATCTTATACCATGCTCAGGGGGAGCACCAACCTCCAAGGGCGGAGAGCTGCCTTCGTCAGAATTCGGCACAGTGTCTGCCCCAGAAAAGAAATCAGCAGCAAGAAAAAGGCTGTTAGCAAGACGAAGCTGGTAAAACACCAAGTCAAAGATGCAAGGCATAAAGCTCGGCTCTTCTTCACCTGGGGCGGGTATTTCACCTTCCTCCTCAACCTCAGATTCTGAAGGTTGGGCAAGATTGGATGGTCCAGGACACGGATCTTGAAAGGAGCTGGGAAAATATGGCGAATTTGTATAAAACCGCTCCCCATCAGGTGGGAAGATTGGAGGTGCATAGGCAGGATCTACCTGGTGAAGGCCTCCGCCTCCACTTGTGGTATCGCCCACTTGAAAGGCGGATTGAGCTGGGAAGTCCAAAAACGGGCTCATTGAAATTCCCCAACTCGGGATGGAGAAGTGCGCCCCTGAGACAGAATATGAATCTGTCGTTCCCCAGCCAAACAATTGATCACAGAATTCTGCCCCTTTTAAAAGCAAATACAGCAAGGGAGGAGGATTCGTCATGAAAAGAAATATGTCATGAAAAACTCTATATGGGTTTAAGAAAATCGGCTCACCAAAAGAAGTTGTCCCTACAGAGGGTTCCTCCACAGGTCTCGGGATATAGACCTCAACGGGGGCAGAAGAATACTCTCCTTCTGAAGCTCCCAGTTCAGCATATGTGAATCCTGGGCAGTCAACATCGGCTTCTACCACCCCAGAAAATGCAAAATGAGAGGGAGCACCATCAGTCCCCTCTTCGGGCAAAGGATCTGCCATAGCCTGCAGAGTGCTCCCGTTCCCTCGCCATGAAAAATAGAGGGACTTTCGGGCGGAGAACCACACTCATCTGGAAGGGGTGAACCGGCGCCCGCCTCATCAGTCTCATCTAGTGCAGAAAAGTATGGAAGAAATCAATATGAGAACTGATGATAAAAGAAAAAAGAGAGGCGGGGGAATGTTAAAAGAGTATACCGCTCGAGGAGGCATACGCAACCTCTTTGGCCTTCTCAGCTCTTCTATTGGTAGAAGAAGAAGGAGCGCCGGGGCGAGTCCCGTTGCCCCTATCCCCGTAATCCTCAAAGCGGGAGTAGCTGGAAGACAAGGTCACCATAAAAAAAAAGGGGGGGAAAGAAAAGAAAAAAAAAAAGAGAAGAAGAAGGGAAAAAGGGGTGGCTTACGTGCTGACTCTGATAAAGGCTTTGGTACCAGCTGAAGGAAGGTGGTGCTACAAGCTTTCCCCACTCTCTTCATAATATCCGAACATCTTGAAATGTCTTGGCATTTTCCAGCCGAGGGATATATTCCAGAGGCCAATATTGCCAATTACATTATAAGATGTCTTCCCATCGTGTCCATCCAGCATGGCCGATGCTCTCTGGAGGTAACTTTGTCAACAAAGGTACTGTAGGAGAGTGACCGCAGTCAGATAATAAATGATTCCACCAGCAATATGATGAAGAATCATCGCTGGCGACCAGGGCTTTTGTCCAAAACAGCTCTATGGGTGCAGAAGCGGTATATTCCCCTGAAAGTAATACCTGTCATTTTCGGCCTTGGTATTATGTGACATACTGGCATCATAACGCTTCTTATATGAGGCTGCTATGCTGGAAAAGTGCCGGTTAAGATATGCCTCGATGAAGACGGGGACAAGCTGTACTGCACAAGCCGAGAATCCTCCCTCTCCCTTATTTTGCCAGGGGAGAGTCGGAAAATACCGCTCCGGTCAAACCACCATCTGGCATAAAATATATCCATATGTCCCGTCATCCCTGGCGCAGGAAGGGCATATGCTGGACCTATCTCAGGACGACGGAAATAATTCCACCAACTTGCCGCCGTCATGTGGACATCATGACCGCGTTGGAGCCGAAGTGACAATGGAAATTCCGCAGGTGGCGGGATAGATTGATCGTACCCAAAATTTCTGGCAAATCGCGAAGGGTAATAAGGCTCAGTGATAAGAGTCGACCCTACGCGATACACCAATACTCCGGGCCGAATACAGCATAACCAGTCCTGATATACAGACTGGCTGGGGCTATTGCTATTTGCTGAATGATATTGTGTCCCGTCGGAGGTCTGGGTGCAGAAAGGCCTGGTTCCCCGGGATGCATTGTCAAATTGAAGTAGCCCCTGCTCGTTGTTCGGCAGAAAAGATAAACTGGATCTAGTACTCATCAGCTCTGTCAGTGGATCTCCAGCTGGACGATTCCGGAACATTAAAATTAATGGAGCTGAAGAGCGAGGCAAATCAATTGTCTGACACAAACTAGGCAGTAAAAGGCCGGCCCAGGCACTCAAGTAATGGGTGGGTAGCTGCACCTTCCGACCTCGGGGACTGGGATGTGAACTCAACGATCCCAACCCGTGAAATATATTTGCTAGTGCTGCAGGAGCCAAAGCAAGTTGACGGCCCTCTGCCAGAAGGCAAGCAGGATAAATAAGGCCTGACCGAATATATTCTTCCTCGCCATGGGGAACCACAAAGCTGGACAGCCAGTAAACTAAGTAAGCGGCCAAATAAGTGCGGTCAGGTAGCCGCCGAGGGTTCCAACCCATATCCTTCGGGGCACAAATGAATCGTCCCCGGGAAGGCTTCTTCACTTCTAGCTTGATTCTTCTAAACAGCGACCCTCAACTGAAAAGCCCCGAAGAAGAAGCAAAATGGCCCATTATAAAAATATCGAAGCCAAACATTTGACTGACTCTTATAGTTGAGGAAGACAAGGATGCTTGATGTTCTCCCGACACGGGCTAGGTCCCGCCATACTTTTGTCAGGAAACGGAGGCTGTATGGATAGAAATACTGGCCAGAGCCATTACTGCGGTGGCTGTGCAAGTCATCCAATACAATTTCTTCATAAAGAAGCCCAGATATCGGCAGGCCTGAAATTTGGTGAAAACCCCATAAGTCAATGGAAGTTTCACCCTCGGCCGTCCCGAAGGTATTCCATCTGGGGCTAACTCTCTCCACCAAACCTCGGAGAACACCTGTGTAACAGGGATAGTCATACAATGCTGCCTCAACAGCTCCATAGATACCAGATTTCTTCAAGATTTCACCATATGATGCAGAAACCCGTCAACCATTCTGTGGCCCCATAACGAAAAATATGGAAGATACAACTGACCAGTGGCCATACCAGCTGGGAGAAGTGAAATCAATAATCCGATCCAAAAGACATCGGATATCATGACTTCCAGCGGCATACCGGAATCACAGGCATCAGATAAGTGCCATTGATCTCCATCGCAGTTGTATGGCGATTCTGCAAGTTCCAGATAACAGGGGACAGCTTCCGTGACCGAGTATAACAATCAAGGTCACGATTATAGGGGCCAAGGTTATCAGCCGTCGGCATCCTCTTCAAAGGCATATATCCCAGAGGAAAACTGGGGTAGGAAAAGGCACAGGTACCCAGGAGGCTATCTCGGAACCTTAAAATGGCAAATTCCAGATATTTCCTCTCGGCCAAATACAGGGATCATTCTCGGGCATATTGGGTGGGATGAACTGGGATAAAGGAAAATAATTCCTGTCAGATGGGAAATGGCTTGGATAGCCTCCTTTCCGCATGTAATGATAAGTCCCCTTTTGAAGACAAATGCGAGAGTAATCCACTGAGCCGTTTGGGGCAAGACCTCAGGGTTAAGGGTTGCTACTACATGGTAACCACTATCCAGGGAGGGTAAATTGGCTTCAGTAATACGGGGCCTCGCCAGGGCAGGCATCATAATTCCTTTCGGAACAACCCCGTCACGGGTCTTCTGGCTGTGGTTGTCACGAGCCAAGTAATTTTTCTTGAAAGGCATGATGAAAGCCTGGGAAACCACAGGTAAAACAAAAAGGAAAAGAAGAAGAAAAAGATACTAAATCAGCTGAGCAGAAATCGGGATCAAAAGCACTACAAAAATGCTCCGGAATGCAAAGCAAGGATTTACACGGGTCGCGTGTCGTCACTTTCAGTTCCGACACGTGTCCCGTGGGGGGCATTTGTTGAAAGGTAAAAATGTGACACGTTTACTTCAGCAGGAATTATAGAATTCATCAGATGATGGTCCAGCGACTTGGCTAGTTGAAGCCTATTCTTGGCGGACAATCGTTCAAGTCTGGACATGATGAAAGGGGTCGTTGAGCCGTGAAGATTAAATGTTGGTTATCAACGGGCCTTCTTACAATATGTTATCAGTAGCCTGCTCAGAGGCCAAATAAGTTGTGATTTAAAATGACCCACAAGGTTATTTAAGTTACAAACTTATTCAGTGGGATCCTTCCCCAAAATTCAGCAGGGGAGTTCGGCCCTTAAAATGGCGCCGGATTCCGGTTAAAGTGAAAGTACAAGGAGAGCATGTCTCCGTCCAAAGTACGAAGCAGGAAAAATCCGGCAGCACAAGGTCTATAGACCGAGTACGAAGGACAAGTACAAAGAACAAGCTCGAGGAAGAACTCGAGGCTTGCAAAGGCACCCCGATCGGGCGGGAGAACTCCGAGAAGTCAGGGCGAAACACCAAGGAAACGGAGCAGGACTCAGCAGCACCTCCGGCATCAACACTTCACAAATGAGGGTGTGGGGGGTATTTATAGAAATTCCCCCCCCCCCCCCCCCCCCTCCATCAGTTAGGACCCTCCTAACCGATGGGTGACCTCATGATGAGGTCACCATCGGTTAGGCTCCCTCTCTCTTCTCTCCCACGTTGTAAAGGGGCCGAAACCCCTATAAATACCCCACCTATTCCATAAGGAAGGGGGTCTTCCACTTGCTCCGGCGAAGCCCTGTTGGGAAAATCCCAGAAAAATAGAAAAAAAGCATTTGCTCATTCCCTCTCTCATTCTCCAATCTCCCTTGCTTGGTGTGCGAAGGTATAAACCCCCCTTCTTTAGCCCGATAGGCCAGGCGCGGAGAGGAGAGTTGCCGGCGTAATCGTCATCGACGTTCCTTCTTAATCCTCATCCCCCACATCGAGCAAGTCTCTGTGGGGTGATATTCCCGGGGTTTAAATGCCGTCCATATCGAGCAAGTCTCTATAGACACATGGTATTTAAATACCCATGTTCTCCCCGCTCATCGAGCAAGTCTCTGGGATGGTGGATTTTGTGCTTATATGTATATGTTTTCTTGAGGAGGCTCTGCCCAAGCGGAGGTTCTGCCCAAGGACATATTCGTATATTCACAAATTTGTGTTCTTATATATAGTTTCTTAAGACGAAACTCTGCCCAAGTGGAGGTTCCGTCCAGGAATATATATATAATATTACAAATTTGTAATTATACAAATATGTTCCTTAAGGAGAATCTCGCCCAGGCAAAAATCTTTCTCAGGGACATATCCATATAAATACAAACTCGTGTTATATGTATATGTTTCTTAGAGGAAACTCTGTCCAAGCGGAGGTTCTGTCCAAGAACATATTCGTATATTCACAAATTCATGTTCTTATGTATATGTTCCTGTGGACACGGGAATTTTCTCTTCCTTCATTTATGTTTGAAGGATTGTTTTGTTCATTTATCTTTTGACTTTGTATTGCTGGGCGTGCCAGCCTGCCTGCCAGGCAGAAGTAAGGATCTGCGTAATGCAGAGAAAGAATTTTTGTATATCCGTGAAACGGATGAGTACGCCGTGTTTGATCTGAACTTCTTTGATTCCGTGCCTTTTAATCATCAGGCGATTGGGGTGGCGTGTGCTGGACCCCTGTCTCCATCGATCGAAACCGATGTTACATTTACATCGAGTTAAAAGCCTTAGGTGTCGTATTAACACCTGTTTCAACCCGAATACCATTCCATAGCATGGGCGAGATATATGCATCTGTAAGAAATTTCAAGACAACATTTTTTTGCTTTGTTATTTTGAACGGAATGAGTCAAGTTTAAAAAAACGAATAGGGTTGTCTTTTTGAAAAGAGTATGTAGCTTATCATGGGCAGGAACATGCCCGTGTTAGCGAAATTATCTTCCGAGTATATACTCATTTTTAGAAACAAAACTTTAGTTGAAACGTATGCATATAAACACCCTGGATCCCCCACAGAGACTTGCTCGAGATGGGGTATAAATATACCATGAGAGAGAGAACAAAGGGCGTTTAAACACCATATGTCCATAGAGACTTGCTCGATATGGACAGTATTTAAACCCCTGGATCCCCCACAGAGACTTGCTCGATGTGGGGTATAAATATACCAAGAGAGAGAGAACAAGGGTGTTTAAATACCATATGTCCATAGAGACTTGCTCGATATGGACAGTATTTAAACCCCTGAATCTCCCACAGAGACTGCTCGATGTGGGGTGAGAGAGAGAATGAAGGGTGTTTAAATACCATATGTCCATAGAGACTTGCTCGATATGGACAGTATTTAAACCCCTGAATCTCCCACAGAGACTTGCTCGATGTGGGGTATAAATATACCAAGAGAGAGAGAACAAAGGGTGTTTAATACCATATGTCCATAGAGACTTGCTCGATATGGACAGTATTAAACCCCTGAATCTCCCACAGAGACTTGCTCGATGTGGGGTGAGAGAGAGTATAAAGGGTGTTTAAATACCATATGTCCATAGAGACTTGCTCGATATGGACAGTATTAAACCCCTGAATCTCCCACAGAGACTTACTCGATGTGGGGTGAGAGAGAGAATAAAGGGTGTTTAAATACCATATGTCCATAGAGACTTGCTCGATATGGACGGTATTTAAACCCCTGGATCCCCCACAGAGACTTGCTCGATGTGGGGATGTGGCGCGAGGAGGATGTCGGAGCCGTATACGATGGCGATCTCCCGCTCTTTTCCACGTTATCGGGCACTCCTCACTCCATATTGAACAAGGAATAAACCAATACCTTCACGCCAAACCAAAGAATTGGATGGAAGGAGATCGGGAGAACAAGAAGATTTGCAATATTTCTGAAAATTTCAGGACCCGGGCCTTACAAGGCTTGGAGGGACTGGTTTACAAGGGTTTTGGGACTGGTTTACAAGGCTTGGGGGATTGCCAACCAGCAGGGATTTTTGGGGGACTGGTTTACAAGGGTTTAGGGGACTGGTTTTTCACAGCATGTAGGGGGGGTTTATGGGGCATGGCCGGCCTCTCCTGTTCTCCTCCTCTTCTTTCAGATGAAGGGGGTGCCTCCCCTTTTATAGGGGGCTGGCCTCTCCTCCCCTCCCTGCATAAACAGGAGAAGGAGGGGGGGAGACCCCCATTTCCGGTTGGGGGAGAACCCCCAACCTGTTTAATATTAAACAGGTTGGGGTGTGGGCACCCCCAACCTGATTTACATAAAAACAGGTTGGGGGGACTCCCCAACTGTTTTATATTAAACAGGTGGGGGTGTGGGCACCCCCAACCTGATTTACATAAAAACAGGTTGGGGGGGTTCCCCTCAACCTGTTTTTCATGTAAAACCGGTTGGAGGGGAGCACCCCCCAACCGGTTTTACTTTAAACAGGTTGGGGGAGGATCCCCTCCAACTGTTTTTTTTTTTTTGGTCTGTTTTTTTTTATAAAACTGGTTGGAGGGGGGTCCCCTCCAACCTGTTTTGATATAAAACCGGTTGGAGGGGGGGAGTCCCCAACCGGTTTCATATTAGAAGGTTGGAGGGGGCCTCCCCTCCAACTGATTACATGAAACCGGTTGGGGGAGGGCACCCCCCAACTGGTTTCATGTTTCAGAAATTGGAGGGGGGGGGCCTCCCCTCCAACCGCCCTCTCTCCCCCCATTCCCTTAAGGGTTGTTTTGAAATGGGGGGGGGGGAGTGGCCTATAAATAGGCTATAAGGGCTCATTTAGGGGGACTGGTTTGCTGAAGTCCTGCCCCCCCCCCCCCCCCCCCCTTTGCTTGGAGTTTTGCCCGGTGAAGAGTTGCATTTGCATCTTCGGAGCTTCTGTCGCCGGCTTGTCCTTGTGCTTGTACTTGTTCTTGTGCTTCATGCTCGGTCTTTATGGACCTCGCATTGTTGGATTTTTCTTCCATGTATCTGTATCTCACAATTGGTCTTTATGGACCTTGTGCTGCCGGACTTGTTCCGTGCTGTGTCTGTATTGTATTGTCACTTGGTCTTTATAGACCTCATACTGTTAGATTTTTCTTCCATGCCATATCTGTACTTCAATGTTTAGTACAAGTCGTTAATTTCTTCCGACTTGTTTGGAAACTTAACGTGGCCTGAAGAGTTGTTGGTTTATCCTTGAAGGAAAGTACCCAGGATGTTGTCTGTAACATTTTTAAGGTCCAACAGTTCCTTAGGGGAAACTCTGCCCAAATGGAGACTCCCCTAAGAACATATCCATAAAATCACGAATTTGTGCCTATACGCATATCTCTCTTAGGGGAATCTTGCCCGGACAAAGGTTCCCTCCGAGTTCATATTCGTATAATCACAAACTTTATGTTTATGTAAATGTGTTTCTTAGTGGAACCTCTGCACAAATAGAGACTCCGCCCGAGAACATATCTATATAATCACAATATGCCCCATTTGTATATGTTTCTCAAAAAGGACTCCGTTCGTACGGGGGCTCCTTCCTATCGGATACTCTGCTCAAATGGAGATACCGTTTGAGAATATATTCACAAAGTGTAATTTGTGTTTATACACATATATCTCTTCGAGGTAAAATCTCTCCGGGCAAAGTTTCTCCCGAGAACATATGGACATAAGCATACGCCCATATAAATACGCCATTACAAGGATACTCTGCCTAAACAAGGACTCGCCAAGACATATTCATATATTCAAAAAAAAAAGGGGATTGTGATAATATACACACATCCAAAGAAAAAGGGAAATAAGACAGGAACCGTGCTCAGATACTTTAAATGGGAGCACATATGCACCTCCACGAGAACTATACCCGAGGAAATGGACTTCGGACAAAAATCACAAATGGGACAAGGACTTCCATGGAGATACATCCATATGCTCTCCGGAAATTGTACCCGCACAAGTGCAAAATGAGGAGAAAAGAAACTCTACCTCAAACTCGGACTTTGCTCAAAAGGGGCACTGTAAAAGAACCCCATATGAAAATTGGCACAATCACCCTTCTAATACGGAAGTGTTACTCTGGGTCATACACCCCCAAGTTCAGAATCAAAATCCACGGGTATATACCTGTTAATAATAATAATCCTCATGTTTTCCAAATCAAATCGGTCCACGGTATATACCCGCTCCCCTTTTCAAAAGAAATCAAATTTTGGACTCCTAAAAGGCGGTCATTTCAAGAATGAAATACTCAAAGAAAAAAGCATTTCAAAAATAATCAAAAGAAAGGAAAAACATGTCATGATCAGGATTTTCTAAGAAAAATATGTATATTTTTCTCGTCCTTTACTATGAATGGTATTCGGGTTTAGATCGGTATCAAATAATACCAAGTGTCCTAACTCGATGTAAATGTAACATCGATTCCGGTCGATGGAGACAGAGGTCCAGCACATGCTACCCTAATCACCTGATGAGAATAGACATGGGACTCAAGAGGTTCAGATTAAAAAACGGCGCGCCCGTCCGTTCGCGGACACAACCCGTCCGTTTCACGGACACCATACCCGTCCGTTTCACGGACACCATACCCGTCCATTCCCCGGACACCAAAATTCTTCTTCCGCATTGTGCGGACTCTTTTTCTGTCTGTTAGACAGGCTGGCACGCCCCACAAATATCAAAATATAAAATATTGGAAATAAATGAATACATGCACCAAATAAAACGAATGAACGAAACCAAGTGTGAAAGGAAAGGAACGGAAATTTCCCCCGTGTCAACAGCGCCGACCTGAACGAAAGGATCCTCCTTTCTACCACCTCCAAATTGCCAAACCCAACCATCCTTTCTATCATTAAGGTGGATGGGCAGGAGGAATGAAAGAAGATCCTAGAGTTGTATCACCTCATCTTGCTTGAGATCCCTCTTGAAGATCAAAACCCAAGGCCCACCAGCAAAAGGTAGTCAAATGCCTGGGTGATTGAAAAGAGAAATCCCCACACCATCTATCCTTCCAGAAAAGAGAGCTATCCCCCTTCTTAAGACTGATCCGGACTCCCGACGAGATCACATTTCTGCACAAAAGAATGTCTTGCTAGAGAGGAGAAGAGCTGCCGCTCGAGGGAGTAGATAGGTCCTAGAGTCTACTTCTACCATAGTACCTTTGTCTGATCAATTGTACCCACAATCCCTCCTCTCCGCTCCCTAACCCCCGCAGCCACTTGCACATTGAAATCTCTAATGTTCTTGAGCCCCATTCCTCCCTTTTCCTGGCTAGTAACCAGCCTCCCGCAAACTATATCATGTCATCCCCTACACCTCCTCCCACTGCCATGCCAAAAGAATCTGCACTAGATAGATTCCATTTTCTTCGTCACCATCTTTGGAGTCCTGAATATGGAGAAGAAATATGTCGGTAGACTATCCAACATAGAAGTACACAACACCAACCTGCCTCCAAAGGACAATTCTCTAGTCTTCTACCCTGTCAGCTTGGACTCAAACTTTTGGATGATGGGACACTAATTTGCACACCGGAGAGCACCTGAAGAAAGAGGAAGCCCCAACAAGATATAGGGAATTTGCCAATCTTACAACCTAACAAGCAAGCCACCCTCAAAGGAGACCTATTATCCAAGTTCACCCTTATAAGAAGACTCTTGTTGAAATTGACTTTGAGATCTGTGACCTTCTCTAGAAATTCCAGCAAAAGCCTAGTCATGGGGGTAGTTGCTCGCCCTCAATGAGGAACAAGATGGTATCATCCGCATATTGCAAGTGTGAGATCGACATTCCCCCTATAGCCCCCTGAAAGCCTCTGATCAAGCCTATAGCTTTTGCCCTCTACCATACCCTACTCAGCATTGACAACTAGAACAGAGAGAAGATGAGACATAGGGTCCCCCTGCGAAGACTCCTACCACTGTGGAATGAAGAGGACGACTTCTTAATTAGGACTACAAAGGATGCTGAAGAGATATGTTGCCTGACCCAACCAATTCACTTGTCCCCAAAACCATCCTGTCCAACACATCAAAGAGACACTGCCAATTATCATGTTGTTAAGCCTTCTCAAAATCCAGCTTCAAAACCAACCCTTTTCTCTTGTCGTACTTCATAGCAAACAAACACTCATAAGCCACCAAAAGTTAAGAATATGCCTTCCTTTAATAAATGCTCCCTGAAAATTGTCAATCAACTTGTCCATAATAGTAACCGACCTCTCTGTCAAGACCTTGGAGATGATCTTGTAAGCACCGTTCAACAAATTGATAGGCCTGTAGTCCTGAAACTCTTAAGCACTATTCTTCTTAGGAATAAGCATTAGGAGAGTTTTGTTGATACCACATAAGTGGCCCTGCTCTCCTCGAACTCCCTCATTGCTGCCACCAAAGCGTCTTTAATGATGTTCCAACCTGAGAGAAAGCCAGAGAAAAGCCATCCGATCCATAGGACTTTATCACCAGCAAGCGAGAAAACAGTTTGGTGAACCTCGTACTCAGAGAATGGCTGGGAGATGGCATCCCTCTCCTCAGGGGATAGTTGAGGAATAAGGTTGTCTGCTATCCTCGGCCTATATCCCTCCTATGAAAATAGTCACGAGTAGAACTCTTTCGCCTGCCCCTTCTCTTCTCCTCATTTGTAGAGAAGGAGAGTTCCCCCACCTTAATATCGACGGAGTTAACCCTCCTCCCCCCGCAAGCAATATGCTGGAAGTATATGGTATTTCTGTCCCCCTTTTTAATCAGTCTATCTCTAGACCTCTGCCTCCAGTAGATCTTCTCTCTAAGAAGGATTTCCTTAAACTACTTCTTCAAGGAATCCCTAAGCATGGTAAGCAATCTCGCGAGAATCTCGTGAGATCTTGCGAGAATTTCGGCCCCTTCTCGAGAAATGAGAAGGCCGAGATGAGTAATCAGAGTTAGGATCCTCTTTAGGCAGGGTTGTCAGGATCCTAAGTAAATGTTACTTAAGATATTATATGTAAATAAGGAAGTACCCCTCATTTGAATCCATGGTTTGCCGTGGCGGAGCGAATCGGTCCGATTCGGGCGAATTGGATCTCGAATCATGGGAAACTCGATTCGCCCGATTCCCATCGAATCAGACCGATTCCCATCCGATTCGGCCCGATTGGCAAATCGGGGCGGATCAGGAAAAACCCGATTCGCCCCGATTCCCCGATTCGTCGAACCTTGTTTGAATCTACTAAAAATATAAAATAAATCATTTCTTGTACCAATAAAAAGTCATCTCTCTTATCCAAGAGGAAAATCGCTATTTTGATGCTTCCATCAAAATAGTGTCTTTCTAATCTCACATATGTTGACCTATCTAAACATTTCATAATTCAAATAAACTTAATAAAACACTAATAAGGTGTTTGGTTGCAGTTCTTTTTAAAAAGCTATTTCTAACTAAAAAATTATAGTGTCAATTTTTGACTGAAATTTTAAAATTGTTACTATTTGCTTGGCAAAATTGGTATAATTTTAAAATTTATAAAGACTTGTTTGGTAGACACTTTTCACTTTATTGTTTTTTATAATGAAAGTGACAAGGGGGAGGGGGGGGGGGCTTCTGCGACAGGGAAGGGGGGTTCCGGTGGCGGCAACGACAGAGCGCAGCTGGCAAGGGGGCCCTTCTGCAGCAGTAAAGGGGGGTGGGGGGCTTCTGGGGATGAAGGGGGTTGGGGGAGGGGGGGGGGGGTTTCGGCGGCGGCGACATAGCGCCGTTGGCAACATACTGCATGGGGGCGAGGGCCTTCTGTAGCAGGGAAGGGGGGGGGGGGTTTCGGCGATAGCGGTAGAGTGTCACTGGCGCGGTGGGGTGGGGGCGGGGAGGAGGGGCCTTTCTGGCGGCAGAGTGCCGCTGGCGCGGTGGGGTGGGGGTGGGCAGAGCGTTGCCGGTGCGGTGGGGTGTGGGGAAGTTGCGGAGAGAGAGAGAGGTCATACCTTGCTGTCGCGTGAGCTAGGGAGTTCGCCCTAAGCGATCGTGGGAGGACGAAGGCGCATGAAGTCTTTTAAAAAAATAGCGTGAGACTTGTTTTTTTTGGGAAGAGATATAGATGCGGCAGGATTTCTTCCAAAAAAAAAAAAGATACGTCTACCAAACGTACCCACATAGGCGACTTTTCCCTTTTTTCAAAAGTGTGAGAAAAAATTGATAAAAAATAGCAATTAAACACCTTATAAAAATCGATAGTCCGGTGAAAAAAGTCAAACGTGTATATGACTTCTCTAAGGAGCCACTCTCCTACTGACAACAACTAAGTCTTAGTCATGTTCCACTGTGATATTCAGATAAATAAGATATTTTGCCATGAGTTTCCATGTCATGAATTAATGTTTTTATGCTTAAAGTAAAATCCTACAGAGAGAAAAATGAAAATACACATCCCGAATCCCAATTCTCACACTCTGTTGTATGATATATGTGAACCTATGTCATCCATGGTTGAGACTTGAGAATGTATGCAATTATCTATGTTCCTTAGTGAATTATCTATGTGAACCTATGTGATCCACACTTTCATGTTATCCTGATCTCCCGATATCTTACCAAGATCTCTTCGAGATCTCTTCTCTTTGACCCTCCCGAGACGAAGCTGAGATCCGATATGGCAAACCTTGTCCCTAAGACTACTGTCCTCATCATCCACCAGTTTTGCTTCTTCTAAGCTGTCCAGACCCGCTATTGTTGGATAATAGTAATACTATCCTTCGCTGCCCTCCTTGGTAAGGTTTTACCTGCTCCCCACTTATTAAGAACTTGTGCTGTATGTCTCAATCTTTCACCAAAGAGGCCAATGGCAGACGGACCAGAAGGCTGAGCAACCCAAGCATCTGATACAGTATCCGAAAAATCATCCTTTATAAACCAGAACTGTTCAAGCCTAAAACTGAGATTCCTGTCCTGCACTCGAGTAGACTTCAAGGGAATTCTTTTATGGTCAGAAACAATCTTGCCAGCGGGGCCATGTGCACATGAAGGTAGTAGTACTCCCAGTCAACCGAAAACAAAAATCTATCCGACCTAGAGCATGTAGCCTTTGCTCTCAGATTGGACCAAGTAAAGCAGCCGCTTGCCATACCTATGTCCACCAGACCAGCCTCCTAAATGAAGTCCGAGAAGTCGTTCATGTCTCCAGCATAACCATAGCCCTTGACCTCTCCCATGGGGCAATCACTACATTGAAGTCACCACCCACACACCAAGGCTGCCTGGATGAGAGGTGGTGTCGGAGCAAGTCATCCCATAGCTGACTCTTCTCTCTCGACTGAGGGCCATCCCTCAGCTGACGCTTTCTCTTTTCTAGATTGGACAGGCATTTTCTTAATCTGTTGGTCATACAGTTTAACCGTTCTTGAAGAGGTAAGGGGTCAGATAAGTTGAGGGAAGCTAATAGGAATAAATACCTTTTGCATAGGGTTGCTGCCTAAGTGAACTTGTAATGCTAAGAAGAATGTCAAAGAAGCCAGAATGAATGCCCTTATGACTGCTGATTATCTTATTAATCTTCTCTCTGAAACTTTATTCTTCCGTATAGTAATTTTGCACTAAGCATATTCTTGGAATTTTGTTTATATATGTTTTTGTTTTCTTCATCGTACTGCTATACAAATGTGATCAATTAGAAGTGGAAAAATTAAGTAGAAAACTGCTACTCTATGCTCCTATAAGTTTGTTACTAGAATTTAGCCAAACATTTAGTTGGAGATCTAGCATGTAATAGCCTCATCGAAGTTCCACTAGATCACTTGTCTTTTTTTTTTTTGGTTCTGCTAGTATAATGTTTTGTTGTCCCATTTCTTTTGATGCAGTTGGCTCAGAAGCTTTATGAAGGCATCAAGCTCTCAGATGCTGAGGCAACAGGGTTGATAACATATATGCGGACTGATGGACTGCACGTAGGTATCAGTTTGGCTAATAGTGGGATTTTCTTTTTGCCAATTTGTCATTCTGAGGAACCTTTATTTGTAATAAAGAAAAAGTTCTGAACATGTGTCAATATTCTCCTGTTATTGCTAAAATTCTAAACATCCTTGTGGGTGGTCCTTTGTCATCACTTTGTATCTGGTGATGATCATTTAGTCTCTTCATTTTTCTTGATACAGTAATACTGGATTTCATAATATAAAGATGCTTTTACCTCCATATACCTCAAAGTTTTTCATATTTATTATGATACTCCTGAAGCCACTTATTATCCCTAATTATATCCCAACACGCACCATATATTTACCTTATACATCCATATTCACCAGAGATTACTATCTCACAACTTGATAGAGGTCTTGGTCAGAGAAAGAGATCCTAGAGAGGTGTCTTAGCTTTGTTAAAGAGATAATACTGAGCAATGTTGCACCTTTTGCTTCTACTCCTTGTTCTTCTGCTACTGTTTTTCTTTTTCTTCTCTTTCCCTCCTTCACCCAATGCCTCTCTTTCTCCCTCTTGATTTTCTCCTCTGTTGTCATCATCCTTGTCATTCATGCTGTGTTGGTCGGACGGGCGGGTGGTGTTTATATCTGGGTATGTATGTATATATATATTTGCATGGGCGTGCCAGACTGTTTTTAAAACAGACAAAGTTTTAAGGTTTATGAGGTGCAAGGAGTTTATGTGTCCAAGCACTCAGACATTTATGTATATCCTATAAGGTATGCATTCCGCACGCGTCCGTTTTATCAGGCAATTAGGGTGATCGTGTACTGGACTTTTCCCCACCGACTAGAGTCGGTGTTTTATTTACATCGAGTTAAACTCGAACACCTTTGATACAATACGTTTGTTAAAAGACCTTTGCCGACTATGGGGTTAGAAACAATATTTAGACATCCATATGTTGCATCTGCAAATATCTTTATCGCATTTTCATTTATATTTCATGGCACACTTGTACAACCATTAAGTGTTACCAAAATATACATAAAATATTCATGCCTCCCTCATGTGTATTTATTTTACAAACATGGAAGGGCTTATTTACAAAAATACACGGCCATATAAAGACCTGCAATTTCTTTGGACAACAACGAATCTTCCTTGGAGAATCTTTTTCCTCCAAGCTCGAGCCTTTGCCACAAGAAGAGATTCTCCCAAAGAGATCTCTTCAAAAGTCCTCTTCTTTCTCCTTCCAGTCCAAGTCCCCGTCCACTTGACCCTTGACCTCCTATTTATAGAGGTTGAGGGGCCAAGGGAGGGGTCCCACGGTTGCCTTCTTGTGCTTCTAGGTAAGTTTCTAGCCCCCATGCCCCTTCTTTTCATCTCACATGCTGTCGGGCATGACCCACGAGCTGGAGGCATTCCACGGGGGGGGGGGGGGGCTACACAGTGGAGAAACCCCCGTGGGGGTAACGCGTAGGGGGAGATCCCCGTGGGGGGGTTGTGGCTATGGCTGCACCCCCGTTGGCTGTGGGGGGTCGGACCAGGGCCGCACCATCGTGGGGGGGTGCAGCCTAGTCGAACCCCCTTGTGGGCATGGATGGCAAAGTTAGCCGATTTGGGTGGGAATCGCCTATGGCGACCCGATTGGGGGGGGGGGGAAACGACGACCCACCCACAATGTAAGGTGGGATCGGGGTGGATCGAGTAGAATCAGACGGAATCAGACTGGATCGGCTCCGATCCAGTTTGATTCCATCCGATTCCACCTCGATTCCATCTGATGTGGCATGATTTCTTCAGCTTACCTTAACTACGTCTGATCCCCTCCACTACCTTATTTACCTGAACATCATTCAAGTAAATGTTATATTTGTAGTTTCATTTACTTAAGATATTACATGTAAATAAGGAAGTACCCTCCATTTGAATCCAATAAAAATATTAAAAAAATATATCTCTTACAAATAAAAAGTCAACTTTCTCATCCAAGAAGAAAATCGCGATTTTGGTGGTTCCATCAAAATAACGACTTTCTAATCTTTCATAATTTGACATATCTAAAAATTTAATAATTCAAATAAACCCAATAGAATACTAAAAATCTAAACCGGTAAAAAAAGTCAAACATGCATATGACTTCTCCAAGAGAGCCACTCTCCTACTGACAGCACTTAGTCTGCTTGAGATCTCTCAGGGTTTGGTCAAACCTAAACTATCATCACCTAAACTCATGAGATTTTTTCACTTTCTAGTTGCACGTTTGACTTTTTTTACCGGTTTAGATTTTTAGTATTCTATTGGGTTTATTTGAATTATGAATTTTTTAGATATGTCAAATTATGAAGGATTAGAAATTCGCTATTTTGATGGAACCACCGAAATCGCGATATTTTTCTTGGATGCGAGAGTTGACTTTTTATTTGTAAGAGATGATTTTTTTGATATTTTTATTGGATTCAAATGAGGGGTACTTCCTTATTTACATGTAATATCTTAAGTAAATGAAACATTTACTCAAATGATGTTCAAGTAAATAAGGTATCATAATTATCGTTGCTATGTATTGTAATATGAACATATGTGCAATTAGACTATGGATATACCCAAAATGTTCAATTATTATATGTTTTTAAAGCATTTTCTCTTATTTTTCCTGATTTTTTTCTTCATTTTTCACTTTTTTTCTTCATTTTTTAACTTGGCCGATCCTGGGTCGGCCAGATTCCCATGGAATCGGCCGGATCCTGCGATCCGACCCGACTCAGATCGGGTCGGTTGGGTCCAATCCAGTACCCCGATCCGACTCTGCCATCCATGCTCGTGGGGGGTCGGACTATGTCCGCACCTCCGTGGGGGGTCGCGGCATGACCGAACCGCCCCGTGGGGGGTCGGACCAGGGCCGCACCCTCGTGGTGGGTCGCGGCCTGGCCGAACCCCCCCATGGGGGTCACCGGGTTGGACCATGTCCCCACCCCTGTGGGGGGTCACGGCATGGCTGAACCCCGTGGGGGGGGGGGCACGGCTTGGCCGGACCCCCCCGTGGGGGGTTGGATCAATTCCACACCCCCCGCGGGGGTTGTGGCATGGCCGAACCCCCCGTGGGGGGTACTGCGCGCCCCAGAGGGAAGCCCCAGCCACACATGTATATATGTGGGTCCCTTGGGGCTTCATTCTCTATGTGAAACCTCATCTCGAAGTCCGTTTGTTGTCATCTCCCTGCGTGGGAGCCATATTGTGACCCGAACGTTGTTACGGTGCGTATATTATGACCGTCTTCGACCGACATTGCGTTGACTCTGCATGGCGGGGGTTGTGTATCTCAACATGCCGCGCTGTCAAAGTATTATATTTAAATGCATTCTGAATTGAATCGACACAAATATTTTCGAACCCGTTTATCTCAGGTGTTCGAAACGAGTAGGCCTGAGGGATTTTTCCGGGCTTTACATTTTTCCTCGGCGGGTTTATCGCCCAAACTTTATCCGAGCCCGAGAATATTTTGGGTTCAACATGCTGTCACCACCACGACCATCATTCTCATCGTTGTTGTGATCCTCTTTTTTTTTCATTGTCTTTGTCTTTTTGTCATTGCCTTTTTCATCATTGCCGTTGTTATTTTGGTACCATCCACTTGTCAAAAAAAATCATTGCGATTGTCTTCATTTTCCTCCACCACCACCACCATTATTGCCATGCCATTGTCCATCATTTATTTGTTCGTCATCTTCTTCGTTAAATTACCTCCTGCTTTAGTTTCTCTTTCATCACTCTCATTTTGGCACCTTCTTTTTAATATCGGTCTGGCTATCAGTTTCATCTTGGGGTGCTGTTGATATATAGATCATAGGAAATCTGTAATTTGTCACTATTCAAGGGAGAGAGATGAAGACGCAAGTAGTTCAAGGCATTTCACTTATCAGAAACATTCGTATGTATAATTGCATTGATGACATGATCATTCATACATCTTTCAGCCCATTATATGCATCATGGATTGCCAACTGCGTACAAACACATAGCCAAGATGAAGATAAATGTCTAAAGAAAAAAAAAGAGAGAATACGGCCACTTTTCTGGAGCTAGCTCCCCATCCCCGGCCATGGTAAAGCGTAGCTAACATGCGAGTATCATATTAGGCGTGCCGGATCGAATCGGTCCGATTCGGCCGAATCGGATCGAATCAGGAGAAACCCGATTCACCCGATTCCCATCGAATCGGACCGATTCCCATGCGAATCGGCCCGATTCGGCGAATCGGGGCGGATAAGGAAAAACCCGATTCGCCCCGATTCTCCGATGCGTCGAACCATGGTAGCAGGCACTAACCATGGTAGCGTACATGTATAACAATGTCAGAAAGTTCTGCCTTGATACAGGAATCATCAAAGATATGGCCACTCTGTCTTTACCAAACCATATATTGTGGTTGATATCATGGGCAGTTATTAAGAAAAATCATGCATCAGTAAGCAACACTTAGAAAGATGGAAGGTGGAAGTCATATATCATTATTCTTCGGTCATCCCAACCAAAGAAGGCTGACTCTGATCGGCTGAATAATCAGCCAGATCTGACTCTGATCTGATCCGTCCAATCTGCAGGAAGTCAGGTCAATCATTTGATCGGCCGGAATCGGCCCTGAATCCTTTTGTGTCTCTGGCAGCAACGACCCTTTTTTCTTTAGAACCTTCAATTCTTTGTTTCCTTGTTTACATCAACAAGATTCCCCCTTTACGATGGATTGTTAATATTCTTGGGTTGATGGGTTTGATTGCATTTACTTGATTAGGTCACATTTAGGAATGAGTCATATCATACTGTTGACGATCCGTATAAATGTTTCTGATCTCTGTGTGTCACGCTGCCTGGAAATCTTTTCGCATTTTGAAGCCAAACTTCTGAAATCTCATATTGTTTATTTTTCTGTTAGGTTTCTGATGAAGCTGCAAGGGATATTCGGTCCTTAGTTGTAGAAAGGTTTGGATATAGCTTTTGTATCTTGTGACAAGTTCTTTAGTATTTCATTATCAATAATTGCTCATTGTTCAGTGGTTGAAAGATTTTCATTTATCTGTCATGCTTTGTTGCACATATATTTTCTGCCATCATGATTGAGGTTCACCAATGCTTTATCTCGCACTGGTGCAATATGGGAAGCACATTAAGTTCTTATATTTATAATTTATTCTTGTCAAGCCGAATTTGGATGTCTTCTTTTTCTTTTCCTTTTTGTTTTTTCTTCTTCTGTTATCTGTTTGGTAATAATTTTTTATACACATACCGAAGTATTAGATTGTTGTTTTGTAGTTACCAGCTGAATGAAAGTGATATCATAACACTGTGTTGTGCCATATTTTTGGTCTGCCTTCCCACGGGGAGAGAACAAAGAAAAGAGAGCATAAACGTAACAAATAAACCCAAAACAAACACATGGAGTTGAAGGATCTTACGGTGCCTCCGTCTGCCAGCCCGCTCGTCGCCGGAAGAAGAAAAAAGGGGAAAAAGGATCGGCCGCCGCCGCGGCTAGCTAGGCGGGTCCCTGCCGCTGCCGTCCCGCCGTCGTGATGCCGTGCTGCTGCCGCTGCCTTGCCTAGCCTCCGTCGCCGCCAAGCAAGGGACGAAGAGGAGGAGAGAGGCCGCGTCTCTTCTCCCTGCTCTGTTTCGCATAGAGCAATCCGGGAAGGAGTCCAGCCAAAGGAGGGAAAGGGAAAATATGAAAAAGGAAGAAAATACAAAGGCTTATTTGCAATTAGGTGGGTGGAAAATTGTGTAAAACCCCCTAATTTAATGTGTAGAGCTCCGGGGAGAGCGCAAAACCTTCCGGCCGGGCGTCTTTTGCCCAGCCACTATAAAAGGAGAGGGGCGCCCCAGGCAAAAGGGAGCTTTTTTCTGATCCAGAAAACCCGAGCAAGGCTTCGGAAAAAAAAGACTGCAAGGCAGTCCAGAAAAAGGGTCTGCCAGGCAGCCCTAAAAATCATCGTGCAAGGCACGATTCATTTCTCTCAAGTGCACAAAAAAGGTCTATTGGGCTTATCTTATTGGGCCAATTTTCTTATTGGGCCTGGGACGGCTTATTGGGTCAGACTTGTATTTCTACGCGATTAATTGAGATATTTTGTGCGTGTTGGGCCGACGTTTGACAAATCCTCATGTGTGATTTAATGGGCCTATTGGGCTATTTTTAATTATTCACACGACTTGTTTTCATGTAATGTCACGTTTATTTAAAACGTTGCACTACTTAATTTCTTAACCAAAATCAATCAAGTTTTCAACAAACGTTAACGAAATATTTTCCAAACATTATTATCTAATTTTCAATAACATAAAATCAACAAACAAGTTATGTTTTACATCAATTTTGATCCACCTTAAATTAAACACCTTTTAAATCAAATAAATAAATAAATAAAAATGTTAATTTAATTCACATAATCATAATGTAAATAAATAAATAGCGAAAATGCTTAAATAAATGAAATTAATAATCCTAAAATACCAAAAAAAGAGAAAATGCATTCAAAATAAAAAATGAAATAAATATCAAAAAATTCCAAAAAAATAGATTCCATGTTTGCAACCATGTTCTCTTTCATGTGTAATTCATTTCATTCAAATGTGAGTCATATTCTCTTGTTTTTAAGGGTTTGTCTGATGGTTAATCAGGGTATTCAGCTTTTGTGCTGATATAATTAACACTAACCGCGGTTAGTAGGGGAGGTCAAATAAACTAAACAAGACCATGTCCTTGTAAAAATAAAAGTCCAAATAAATCAAATCAAATTCAAACATAAATTTAAAAGTTTTAAAATGTTGAAAAATAATTCTCACAAAGATGGCGACTCCACTGGGGACCTCCCTTCCTTTCATCTCTCCATCAGACAACACCCTAACAATAAGATGTACTCACATTCCAATTTTTGTGCAGGTCATAACTCTGCAATGGCGGTTGCAACTCACACTCCAGGTGTGGTCTTTGGCCCACTTGTGGTCCAGGACCACATAAGAAATGGCTACCTCACAGCACCAACCAGATTTGGAGCCTTTCCCCCAGTGGTGGAGTCTCCATACTTCTTGGGCGTAATACCGGTTGTACTACCTGCCACTTCCAAGGCCCATGAAGCAAACAAAGCAAAGGAAGAGCCTCAAGCTCAGGAGGCTAATTTGATAGAAATGTTTACAACCTATGTTATCAACTTCACCAACACTCCAACTGTTAGAAAGAACAGAAGACGCAAGTCTAGCAAGAAGCCCACAACATGTGGCATTTCAAGTTCTGGCAAGACTGTCCGAGTTGGCGATCTCCGGATCCGCTTGGACGGCAGTGAAACCCTAATGATACCGGAGCGGCATGTAGCTACCGTACCGGTAAAGAACAATTTCGGCATACTGCCTAAAGTACGACAAGACAAGTCAAGTTTCAAGGTGAAAGATGTGAAGAAGCAATGGATGAAAGTTGAAACCAAGAATAATCAACATGACAAATTTGGCTTCAAGAAATACAAAGCCAATGTTGAAAAGAATGAAATATATAGCCCACCTAGTGTCAGACAGGTGTGGGTCACCAAAGAAGAAGCTCAAGAACTTCGAAGGACAAGGGCCCTAGAGTCTCTAGTAGGGCGAAACAATGCAAGAATGGTCATGGAGCATGACCTGACAACTGGCAAACCTTCGGAGAAGAAAGGTCCAAGAAAGACAAAGGGCCTTCCAAGAGTCTCGGACTAAAGAAGCACCCCTCATTTACCAGCTGATCTGCAAAGAGGATCTAAAAGAAAGGGGTATATCAAGAAAGAAGACAAGCAAGCTCGGAGACAGGGCAAAATTTCAAGTCAGGAAAACACAAGGGATGATGATATCCCTAGAATATCAGTTTTCCAACGCCTGGGCGCCCCTGTACGCCCTACGCAAAAGAAAAGAAGAACAGTGCAAATCACTGAAGAAGGCATGCAGATATACACTTGCTATGCCTCCAACATCAACCTGCCTGCAATAGCTGACCAGGAAGAAACTTCAATATGGAGCAGCATCCCTCGATGTCTAGTCACAGAAGAGAGCAAGCTCGAGCCTAGCTTGACCGAGTAAACGTGGAGGTTGACTCGCCACACCAAAACGAAGGAGGTATGGGGGCTGCTGACATTGCCACCCCATCAAACCACCCTCTGGATCAGGGTCGATTTGTTGAAAGCCCTAACATCAGGGTACCCTCATTGCCAAATTTAGAAATGGTAATGCAAGAGAATCAAAAGCTAAAGGCTATGTTGGAAAGCCTTATGCAACAATTGGAAACGGCAGCGCCACTGCCACCACTACAGCCTCCGCAACAGGCACAACAGAAATTACAACCTCAGCAACTTCAACAAGCAAGCCAACCAGCATTGCCTACAGTGACACCTCAGCCTGGGAATGTGCTACCAAGTACACCCCGTGCAGAATTCATGTTTAGGCAACCAATGGAGAATCTAAATTCATGCCATGAAGAAACTCAATAGGTGCATGTTGCAGAACAAAGGCATGATGCGCCGCAAGTGAATATTACATTTGAAAGAACAATGGTCTCTTAGAGGGCCATGATTGAACAAATAATTGAAGCAAAGATAGCTGAGCAGAATGAGAGGCCTGCCACCTATGACCTATATAGGGTACCATACCCTGTACACCATCTCTTCAAAAAGCTCCCAACAGAACATCCAAAGGTCCCTAAATTTTCAAAATTCAATGGGGATGGGTCACCTCATGAACATATAGCTCATTACATGAGCAGCATGACAGAACTGGCAACTGAAGAGTCATACCTTTTAAGGTACTTTTCAAACTCACTTACTGGGCCAGCTTTTCAATGGTATGCCCGGTTGAAGCCCGACTCAATAGTTGGTTGGGAAGATATGCAAAGAAAATTCTATGAACGCTTCAGAGTGACAGAAAGAAGAGTCACTTAGCAGAACTTATATCCTTAAAGCAAAACAAAAATGAGTCTGCTCTGGATTTCATCAAAAGATGGCGTGACATGAGCATGAATGTGAGCAACCACCAGCACGTGAAGATGCGGTGAAATTATGTCAAAGAAGTCTGAAGCCAGAAATCAAGGAAAAGCTCGTAGGGGCCAATATTCTGACATTTGAACATCTCAACAACACAGTGGCAGAGATAGAAATCTTCTTTGCCGAAAATCCCACTGCTTATATGGAAGGGATAAATCTCCTAAAGATGAAAACACCAGGTCACGAGAAGTAAATATCGTGGACTTTTCGGCAGCCCTGGGGAAAACTGGGGGCAAGGGAGATACCTCTGCCTTCAAATTCAAAGAAAGAAGAAAGGAGATCTGCCTCCACCCTAAATGAGAGGCTTAACACTCCTTATTCATTTACCAGGGAGCATACAAGAGAATTGTTGGACATATGTCTCCAAGAGAATCTCATGACACTCCCAGAGCCCAAGCGTCCAGAAGAAGCAGCAATGGTGGACAAGCCCAATTATTGCTTATATCATCGCGTGCTGGGTCACGCTCTAGAAAATTGCTATCTGTTCAAAAATTGGGCAGAAAAGCTAATTCAAGCAGGAATTATTGACATGGCCGAGCACTTGGTAAATCCACCGAAGCCACACCAACAACCAAAACACACATTCTTTGCTAATGTGATCAATGTTATGACCCAAGCTAGGTCCCAATAGGCCAAGCACAAATGGCGCAAGCTGGATGGCCAGACGAGCTGTCCAGAGTTGCTGCATATGACTCCCGAGGGAGATAATGGAAGGTGCTATTCATGCCACATTCCACCATAAGCAAGAAGAAGCAAGTTGGACCCTGGCGAATACAAACAAGAGGCCAGCCCCTATGAAGCTCCAAAAAAAAAGAAGATTGAACCAGAAAGTCATACCTCGGTGGCGTCGCCCCACCCAAGGAAATAGCAAAAGAAGTAATTCTTCAAAAATTGGCAGTCTTAAAAAAAAAATTTCAATCAAATCAAATCAAAAGAAGAATGAGAAGAGTAAGAATCTGCCGTTGAAATAAATAAGCCAATGCCCACAGTGGAAATAAATGAGAAACCATCTCAAACACCAATTAAGGAGGGGGCAAAATGTTTGACACCCCTCGGAGCTAAACAACTTCCTCTAGAAAAAGAACGAGAGCTGGAAATGGGCGATAATGCTACCATCCTCCCTCCACCACATACATACAAGGGTTTAGCAAAAGTGATGGCCCCTTAACAAGGCAAACAAAGGCAAAGAAATAATGGGGGCATCTCCAAAAAGAAAAGGAAAAATCACCGTCAACAAAGAAACATCGACATTAAAGTTCAGCATGCAGTTGGAGGATCCCGAGCAAAGGCCATTACAACTGCATAGGCCCATTGTCAAGCTTGGAAATAATGTCATCAGCCAAGTGATAAAAGCTGGCATACCACTGCCATTGAATCATATACAAATGACAAACCCTCAGGAGGTCTACACATTGGAGCTTCCAAAATTCTTGTTGGCTTACCATGCTGAAGGATAGCCAATAGTGTTTCTATAAAGGGTAGCCGGTACCCAAACAATCTCCAAATGATTTTGGCTAAAAGATGCCATTATTAAATTGAATGAAATGGTCAAAGACCTGAAAGACATGCCAGAGCAAATAGAGGCAATATGACAAAAGCAAAATGTTCAAGTTCAAAGTCGAATGAAAGCCAAGCTACATCAAGCAATGTGGTACCCCTACCAATGCAGGGGGCAACCGCCATTCCCCCACAACGACACAAGAGGTCCCGGATGGGATGATGAATGTCAGGAAATCCTTGACAAAATCAATATTTGCTTAATCCTCCTATGTTGGGAGCACCTATCAAGGGCAAGCCTTTAATTACGGCTATGTGTGCATCACTGGGGGCATTACTGGCTTTAAAATGAAAAAAAGGGGAAAGAAAGAAAAGGAAAAAAAAGAAATGAAAAAAAAGGGGGGGGGCAACGCATGGTGGAGTACTTAACAACCCATCCAGTGCCAGAAGACTCCCCTCTGAATACAGAATTGATTGATGAGGAGGTGCTCTTTGTTCAAGAAACTTATGAAGCACAAGAAACTCAACTTGAATATTGACAATTATATTTTGATGGGGCTCCACGAGCTTCTCTGAAGGCTGAGGGCACATCAACAAATATGGCAGGGGCAGGAATTGTCTTCGTGACCCCAGAAAAAGGGATATTGCACTATGCATGTGCTCTTACAGACTTCCTGACAAATAATGAAGCAGAATATGAAGCCCTCATAGTTGGCTTGGAAATCGCCCTGGAAATGGGCATAAGGTGCATTGAAATGTTTGGCGATTCATTGTTGGTCGTCAGACAAATGTTGGACATTCTTGAAGTCCGAAAAGAAGAATTGAAAGCCTACTTTGAGGCAACCACAAGACTCAGTGACAGGTTCTACCACTTCAAAATAGAACATGTCATAAGAAGTCAAAACTCGCAGGCTGATGCATTGGCCAAGCTCGCATCTGCCCTTAAACTTCCCCCCGAAAGTGAATTGAGAATTACCATAAAAAATAGAAGATTGCTTCCAAGCACCTGGAATCGCCATGAGGGTTTGACAACTTTTGAGGCAAATGCACTGGAAGAAAATGAAAGTCAAGAAGAAGATGATTGGCGTGTTCCTGTCATCAAGATCAAAAATGGTTGGCTACCAGACAAAAGAGGGGAGCGAGTGCAATTGCTGTAAAGAGCTGTTTCCTACAAATTGATAGATGATACATTATATAAATTCACACCTGAAAAGGACAAATTGGTACTGTTGAGGTGCCTCTCTCCAAAAGAAGCCAAGATGGTAATGCGGGAGGTATATGCACGATTGTGTGGAGCCCACCAATCTGTCTCAAAGAAAAAAGTGAAAATCAACATAAAAAGCAAAGGCTTTCATTGGCCAACCATGTTTGCAGGTTGCGAGCGGTTTGCTCGAACTTGCCCCCAATGCCAGGCCTATGGGCCCGTGCTAAGAAAACCGCCAAGCAAACACCATCTAACAACGCCAACATGGCCATTTGTTGAATGGGGAATGGACATAGTGGGTCTCCTCCCAACATCATCCAAGGGATACAAATACATACTGGCTGCCACAGATTATTTCTCAAGATGGGCTGAGGCCATACCGTTGAAAGAAACAAAGCGGTGCCACCGCTTTGTCCGACACCACATCATATCGATTCGGGGTTCCAAGTCAAATCATATCTGATAATGGCACTCCATTCAAAAAATCAGACAATATACAAATTGATAGCAAAATTCCATATTGAGCGGACGACATCAACGATGTATTACCTTCAAGCCAACGGGTTAGCCAAAGCCTTCAACAAAACTTTATGCAAGCTCATGGTCAAATTGGTAAATGGCTGAAAGCGCGTTTGGGACGAAAAGATGCATGAAGCTCTATGGGCCTATCGCAACCTCTACAAAACTCCTACAGGATGCTCTCCTTTTTCCCTAGTCTATGGGACCGAAGTAGTCATCCATGTTGAAATCAAGCTCTCATTTTATAAGGTAGCTCTCCACTACGGGCTCCTTACGGACGAGGAGAGTGAAATTGAAAGGCAGCCTGAAGAGCTGTCAAATTTGGAAGAAAAGCGTTTGGTTGCGTACCAACGACTTCAAAATTATCAAGCATGGATGTCCCGCGCTTTTGACAAGCCAGTGAAAGAAAGAGCTGAAAAAAAAAAAATGAGGGGATCTTGTCATGGTCAAGCAAAAGGACGTCATGGCCTCTCAACCCAAAAGGAAATTCATAACCAATTGGCTTGGCCCATTTGTGGTCGACAAATTGTTTGAAGGTGGCGCCTACACGGTAGTCGACCAAAAAGGAATGTGATATTTTCACCTCTAAATGGCAGACACATGAAACTGTACCACACTCCTGAGTGTGAGTACGTCCACACAATGCAACAGATGGAACTGACTTTGGTATACATTGAAGACTCAGAAGTGATCTCATCGCAAGATCTTCCAAACGAATGAAAAAAGAGAAAAGGAAAAAAAAGAGAGAGAGAAAGAAAGAAAGGGGCTTAAAAACGAGGTGCCCCGGCAGACTTGATTCGTCCCTCTTTTAAGATGGATCAAGGGCAAAAAAGTCTAAAACCCTGCTGAGGTGAAAACCTGAAAGGGCGCTTTAGGCAAAAATGAGAAACCCTGCTGCATGAAAACCCAGAAGGGCGTGCAGGCAAAAGAAAGAAGGGGCTAATTGTGGTGAAAACCCAAAAAAGGGCATCACAATTGGTGTATCAAAAAAAAGAAAAAAAAAGGGGTACTCTCTCGACTTTTCTGAGGACGATGTTGAGTTATCCTGCACTCCTTATTAAAAGGAAGGACACAAGAGTTGTCAATGACGAAACAATCCCTAAGTTCATTCAAATGAATAATCAAATTCAGGGGCTACAACCGAGACAACGATGATTGTGTCTTTCCGCCCTTATAAGAAGTATGGGAAACTCGAACTCTGCTCGAAGAAAGAGAGTAGCAGAACCCAAGCAAAAGAAAAAGCCTTCATTCAAAAAAAAAAAGAGAAAAAAGTCAAAGCCCGAGCTTCTTTGGCTAACAAGCCGTCAAGGCCAGTAAAAAAAAAAGCTCAAAATTTAGATCTCTTGGCTAACAAGCTGTCAAGGCCAGTCAAAGGTCGAAACCTATGTCTTTTGGCTAACAAGCCGTCAAGGCCAGTCAAAAGTCAAAGCCCGAGCTTCTTTGGCTAACAAGCCGTCAAGGCCAGTCAAAAAACTCAAAATCTAGACCTCTTGGCTAACAAGCCGTCAAGGCCAGTCAAAGGTCGAAATCCACGTCTTTTGGCTAACAAGCCGTCAAGGCCAGTCAAAAGTCAAATTCCGAGCTTCTTTGGCTAACAAGCCGTCAAGGCCAGTCAAAAAGGCTCAAAATTCAGACCTCTTGGTTAACAAGCCGTCAAGGCCAGTCAAAGGTCGAAATCCACGTCTTTTGGCTAACAACCCGTCCAGGCCAGTCAAAAGTCAATTCCCAAGCTTCTTTGGCTAACAAGCCGTCATGGCCAGTCAAAAAGCTCAAAATCCAGACCTCTTGGCTAACAAGCCGTCAAGGCCAGTCAAAGGTCAAAACCTATGTCTTTTGGCTAACAAGCCGTCAAGGCCAGTCAAAAGTCAAGTCAAAAGCTTCTTTGGCTAACAAGTCGTCATGGCCGGTCAAAAAGCTTAAAATCCAGACCTCTTGGCTAACAAGCCGTCAAGGCCAGTCAAAGGTCGAAATCTATGTCTTTTGGCTAACAAGTCGTCAAGGCCAGTCAAAAGTCAAATCGCGAGCTTCTTTGACTAACAAGCCGTCAAGACCAGTCAAAAAGCTCAAAATCCAGACCTTTTGGCTAACAAGCCGTCAAGGTCAGTCAGAGGTCGAAACCCATGTCTTTTGGCTAACAAGTCGACAAGACCGGTCAAAAGTCAAATCACGAGCCCTAGAGGAGCCTCAATCCTCTAAGTATATTAACGGCTCTCAGGGAAGCCTCTAATTCCCTACCATACACAAATCCAGATTCTCAATCCATGGCCCACAGGGAAGCCTCTAATTCTCTACCATTCATAAACTCAAATTCTCAACCCACGGCTCTCAGGGAAGCCTCTAATTCCCTACCATACATAAATCCAAACTCTAAATCCATGGCTCTTAGGGAAGCCTTTAATTCCCTACCGACTATTGAACTCAAACTTTTGGCCAACACACTGTCAGGTCAGCCAACCCAATTAAAATCCAAGAAACAATTCAAATTCCATGGCTCTCAGGGAAGCCCCTAATTCCCTACCAACATAAACCCAAACTCACAATCCATGGCTCTCAGGGAAGCCTCTAATTCTCGACCATACACAAATCTAACTTCTCAACTCTCACGGCTCTCCGGGAAGCCTTTAATTCCCTACCATACACAAATTCAAATTCTTACGGCTCTCAGGGAAGCCTTTAATTCCTTGCAAAGAAAAAAAAAAAGAAAAGGAGAAAAGAAAACAAATAGATAGGGGCTTAAAAAGGAGTGCCCCGACAGACTTGGTCTACCACTTCATCGTGATGGATCAAGGGTAAAAAGGTTTAAAACCCAGCTGAGGTGAAACCCGAAGGGCGCTTCAGGCAAAAATGGGTAAACCCCTCAACGCGAAAACCTGCAAAGGCGTGTTGGAAAAAGCTAGAGGGGCCAATCTTGGCGAAAACCCGAAGGGCACTGAGGTTGGTAATGTGAAAAAAAAGAAAAAAGGAAAGAAAAAGAAAGAGCAAAATCTGTCGGCCGTACTGTTATGGACATTCCCTATCCATGATGGCCGGCAAAGTCAAAATTTACATCTTTTGGCTAACAATTCGTCAAGACCAGCCAAAAATCAAAATACGTGCCCGAAGGAGCCTCAATCCTCTCACCCAAAGTCACGTGTCCGAGGGAGCCTCAATCCTCTCGCTCAAAATCATGTGCTTGAGGGAGCCTCAATCCTCTCACCCAAAATACGTGCCTGAGGGAGTCTCAATACTCTCAACCAAAATACGTGCCCGAAGGAGCCTCAATCCTCTAAACCAAAATACGTGCTCGAAGGAGCCTCAATCCTCTCACCCAAAGTCACGTGCCCGAGGGAGTCTCAATCCTCTCACCAAAGTCATGTGCCCGAGAGAGTCTCAATCCTCTCACCCAAATCACGTGCCCGAGGGAGTCTCAATCCTCTCACCCAAATACGTGCCTGAGAGAGCCTCAATCTTCTTACCCAAGTATGTGCCCGAGGGAGCCTCAATCCTCTCAACCGAAATATATGCCTGAGGGAACCTCAATCCTCACACCCAAATACGTGCCCGAAGGAGCCTCAATCCTCTCGACCCAAATACGTGCCGGAAGGAGCCTCAATCCTCTCACTCAAATCACAAGCCCAAGAGAGCCTCAAATCTCCTCATCAAGATTATTGCCCTAGAGAAGCCTTAATTCTCTAACACAAGCAAGTTATGGCCCCAGAGGAGCCCTAATCTTCTAAGTGAAATATCTCACGGCTTTTGGGGAAGCCTTAAAACCCCTATTATCAATAAAGATCTCATGTTGATAGTGAAACTCAGAGACACAATGTATATAACAAATAAAAGTCTTAGTCCCAAGACAGGCCCTTGGGATAGCACAAAAAAGGAGAAGTCAAAGTGAATGGATATCATACACTGATGCTAAAAACAAGATTTCTCAAGCAACTCTATGCTCCGGTGTCGCCTGCCCTCAGAGGTCAACATGTGCAAAAGAATGGTACAAATGGCTCTGTTATGCATAAGCGAGGTAGTCATTTCACGCCGGTTCATGGCTTGCACGATTTTAGTAGAAGTTATAGCAGCCTCTGCTTGCAAAACAGCCAGCTGGGTCTCCAAGATTTTCAACTCCAAATGTCATGTACCTAATCCAACTCTGCAAGATCCAGACAATAGGAGATCAGATTTTGCCACAAAGGAACGAGGAAAAAAGAAAGGATAAAGCAGCTTATCAGAAGATATATCACAGCAAAGTCACAATTCTCAATGCATAAAGTAAAATTTCGCCATTGTTGTCATGATATGATGGTCATTGATACTGCAAGTCCAAAAGGAATGGAAAATTTACTGCAAGTATGTCATAAGCCGCAAACTCAAGTTCACAAATATGACATCTCCACCAAAGATCTTAAGAAAGTCAAAATGGCTGAAATGTATTGGCAAAATCAATGAAATAAACCCTCTGAAGGGCGACGTGCTAAAATACAATTGGAAAGATTCACACGAGACAGTCGTCCTAAGTTTCACTCCCGGACGCCAGTCTCGTGGGGGGCATTTGTTGTGCCATATTTTTGGTCTGCCTTCCCACGGGGAGAGAACAAAGAAAAGAGAGCATAAACGTAACAAATAAACCCAAAACAAACACATGGAGTTGAAGGATCTTACGGTGCCTCCGTCTGCCAGCCCGCTCGTTGCCGGAAGAAGAAAAAGGGGAAAAAGGATCGGCCGCCGCCGCGGCTAGCCAGGCGGGTCCCTGCCGCTGGCAGGGATGATCGCCACCGGCCCCCCGCCCCTGCTCACCCACGCAGGTAGGGCGCGCCGCTGGCCGCCCTTGCCCACTCTAACCGCCGCGGCCACCGTGGCCGATCGTCGGAGGGCCGCGCCTTCGCCGCCCCGGCCCTGAGCCTTCGCCGCCGCGGCCCCGCGCCGTCGCCGCCCTCCGCCCGCCCCGCCGCTGCGCTGCCGCTACCGTTTCGCCGCCGTGATGCCGTGCTGCTGCCGCTGCCCTGCCTAGCCTTCGCCGCCGCCAAGCAAGGGACGAAGAGGAGGAGAGAGGCCGCGTCTCTCCTCCCTGCTCTATTTCGCACAGAGTAATCCGGGAAGGAGTCCAGCCAAAGGAGGGAAAGGGAAAATATGAAAAAGGAAGAAAATACAAAGGCTTATTTGCAATTAGGTGGGTGGAAAATTGTGTAAAGCCCCCTAATTTAATGTGTAGAGCTCCGGGGAGAGCGCAAAACCTTCCGGCCGGGCGTCTTTTACCCAGCCACTATAAAAGGAGGGGGCGCCCCAGGCAAAAGGAGCTTTTTTTGATCTAGAAAACCCGAGCAAGGCTTCGGAAAAAAAGACTGCAAGGCAGTCCAGAAAAAGGGTCTGCCAGGCAGCCCTAAAAATCATCGTGCAAGGCACGATTCATTTCTCTCAAGTGCACAAAAAATGTCTATGGGCTTATCTTATTGGGCCAATTTTCTTATTGGGCCTGGGACGGCTTATTGGGTCAGACTTGTATTCTACGCGATTAATTGAGATATTTTGTGCTTGTTGGCCGACGTTTGACAAATCCTCATGTGTGATTTAATGGGCCTATTGGGCTATTTTTAATTATTCACACGACTTGTTTTCATGTAATGTCACATTTATTTAAAACGTTGCACTACTTAATTTCTTAACCGAAATATTTTCCAAACATTATTATCTAATTTTCAATAATATAAAATCAACAACAAGTTATGTTTTACATCAATTTTGATCCACCTTAATTAAACACCTTTTAAATCAAATAAATAAATAAATAAAAATGTTAATTTAATTCACATAATCATAATGTAAATAATAAATAGCGAAAATGCTTAAATAAATGAAATTAATAATCCTAAAATACCAAAAAATGAGAAAATGCCAAAAATAAAAATGAAATAAATATCAAAAAATTCCAAAAAATAGATTCCATGTTTGCAACCATGTTCTCTTTCATGTGTAATTCATTTCATTCAATGTGAGTCATATTCTCTTGTTTTTAAGGGTTTGTCTGATGGTTAATCAAGGGTATTCAGTCTTTGTGCTGATATAATTAACACTAACCGCGGTTAGTGGGGGAGGTCAAATAAACTAAACAAGACCATGTCCTTGTAAATAAATAAAAGTCCAAATAAATCAAATCAAATTCAAACATAATTTAAAATTTTAAAAATGTTGAAAAATAATTCTCACACACTGCCTAGTCTTTATAAGGTCTGATTGGAGAAGATGAATTATGGGTTTTTCCAGAGAATATTGTGGCCTGTGGCCCTATGGATTGTAGAGGAATGTGGTAACTCATGTTGAGATCCCAATGTGAAGTGGTACTTCAGTACTTGAGGAACCACAGAAGTTAAACTCAATTCTATTCAGCTAATGATTGGGGATATCAACTGTACTATTCAAATTCCCTTTTATAGAAAATTGGATGCAGAGAAATTAGATATGGTAAACAGTGGGATGTTGATAGGTAAAAGATATCTATATGTGTCATCTTTCTTATTATTTCTATATGGTAATATGATCTACGCAAAGTCAGGATAGTTAATGAGTATTCAGAGGAACTTTAACTTTTCCCGAAGTTGAGAAATGAAGATGCTGGGGGATGGAAAAACTGTGGAAGTGTTTGAGATGATCCTACATCTGTCTGCTGGAGCACCGGCTGACCAAGGAGAAAGCAGTCTTAAGATCAAGGCTGCTCATGAGTGGAAAAAAGACTACATAGATGGTTCAGCCATCATCCAGATCTTGCTGAAGAGATTAGTCACTTGTTCAAGTGCCACTTAGCACCACCAACTGCATATCATGTTCAGTGTGTTCATAGGCTTGTAGATGGCCCTTGGTGCCCCTTCCCCAATGGTGTGGGTCGTCCAGCATAGGGTGGATGAGTTGGGTTCACTTAGGGAGTCTAAAGCTTAAGTATCCTTTGGAGAAAGAGGAGAAACAAAATGAAAGAAAATGAAAATGTAATCGCCAGGGCACTTACCTCGGCTTAGAGGATGATATGGTGCTGAATGATGGCCCTCTCGCAGCTGTGAGGAGTGGTGGGTGCTTCAACTTCTCCTTCCTTAGCTGGCCAAGGATGATGGGCTCCATGTCTTATGCTCTCATTTTCTGCAAAGATGACAACGACAGACACCCATTAGACCTTTCAAAGTATAGAGAATGCTTGAAGTGTAGTTTCCATGCATGCAAAAGAAAAAACCTTAGATTCCTTACCAGTTTTGGAGTTGGGAAGAGGAGCGGCCAAATGTTATGATTTCCCTTCTCCACTCCTTTTTCTTTATGGGAAAGCCCTAGAACAGGTCCTAAGAACTATATGAAAGCCTATCTACATGTTGGAAGGTGTGTGCTATGTGAAAATGCAAAGGGAAGGAGGGATGGAAGCATGAATGTTAGTTTCGGATGAGACCAGTATGTTTCGTCCGAAACATATCGGTTTTTGCCATGACTGATCTGAAACCTGCCGAAAACACTGTAGTAACTTCGATACTATTTTTTTTTTTAATTAGTTTCGGCCAAAACCAGACCGAAACGACTGAAACCGGCCGTTTACTCTCCCCTTAAGGCTGTCCGAGACCGGCCGAAACTGGGTGTAACGAAACCAAAACCGTTTCGGTTTTGGGCCTGGGCGATCCAGAAACCGAAACTAACACTCCCATCCTTGGATGGAAGAGGCTCCCCTTGTGGTGGGCTGCGAGATGGTGATGGAGGCGGCTCTCCTATAGCCTTGGGGATATCTCTAGGGCTTTTAGATTTTCTGGGCACGGAGGTGAGGGGAGGCTCTTTCTGAACTTGGAGATGGAGGACTCTCTGTTCTTCTCTGTTTTTCCTGGATCAATCCCAAAACTCAACTTCCTTTCCTTGCCCAGAAGACCTAGGGGGTTTTTATAGAAGCCAAAGGTGGAGAAAACACACCCCACTTCGTGCTGAATAGTTTAGGAAAATTAAAATTGAACTTTATAGGTGGCAATCCAAGTTAAGGGGTTTCGGGCCAATGAGGGAAAGCCAATCAGTAGTCAAAGTTTTCAAAGGATTGTCAGTGTGGTTCCCCTTGTGCACAGGAGTGGCCATGATCCAGGGTCAGGGAAGTGGGGAGAAAGGTCGTCCGTATATGAGAACCTGAGTGATTACCGGGTGGACCACATAAGAACAGGCATACGACAAACAACCTTGCCACCAGAGATATGTAGACAGCAGCTTAGTAATGCAGATAGCTGTTTTAGAAAAGAACTTTTTTCGCATATATTTATATTAAAATATGCTCTAATATCGTTTTATTTTTTTCGATATTAGATTCGTTCTTTTCTTTGTCTATGTATCGTCAATACGTGGAAGAATCTAGGTGCAAGGCCCCTCACACATGTGATTAAGGATTCCACAACCATCTCCCACGTATGAACTTCAGGTGATTCGGAGTTCGTGCGCTGGACCATTTCCCGTCGATGAGTCGACGTTTCATTTACATCGAGGAGAACTCGAACACCTTTGATACATGGCTAGACCTGATTATTGAAAACATGTTATAGGCAAGAAAGACATCATTCGCCGCAGATTCGTCTTTCCACATGGAACTATGGCCATTTCGCCAATGTATTTATCCACATTGGGGACTGTTTTAGAAAATATTCGTCAAAACGGGGGCAGATTCGCCATACACCCTTCAGAACAGGGGCTGATTCATCATATTTTCCCTTTGAATAGGGAGTAATTCAGAAAATTCCTCCATTTCGACGGGTTGATTTGCAAGAACACCCTTAGAATGGGGACTGAATTATATTTTCCCACATTGACAGGGACTGTTTTATATTTGAACCCCAGAAATGTGGACTAATTTACAAAATCTCCCTCAAAATGGGGACTGATGTAAATTTCCCTTTATTTAGGGACTGGTTTGCAAAGTCCCCCTTTAAAACATGGACTGATTCACAATTTTCTCCATATTTGGGACTGATTCACAATTTTTTACCACATGAGGGTTATTTTGCAATTTTCTTGATAGATAGGGGTCATTTTATAATTTTCCCTGACACCACCGGTGGGCACCCCGTGCGCGTGTAGTCTGCGTGCGCGGCGCACACAATCTGCGCGTGGGCGGCCCGCGCGTGCGCGCGTGGCCCGCGCCACAGTGCGCGCGCGACGTGCAGCGCGCCCAGCCTGGGCCGGTGGTGTACACCACCGGCCTGGCATCGGTGGGGCCCACCGGCCCCTTTCTCCCGGTGGTGTATACCACCGGTCAGTGGGGCTCACCTGGGTTCTCCCACCGGTGGTGTACACCATTGGTATGCATTGCCGGTGGTGTGTACCACCGGACAGTGGGGCCCACTTGGGCTTCTTCCATCTATGGTGTACACTACCGGTGGTGTAGTTTGCGCAACCGGTGGTGTACACCACCGGATTGTCCCACCGGTGGCCCTCCTTTTTCTCATTTTCTCCTATAAATAATCCATGTGGGCCATTGGCTTTTGCCACGTGGTTTGTTCCAAGGAGATTCTTTGAAGCTTTGTCTTTTTGTGCGGGGGATTACGTCATTTTCACGCTGTCTTTTCTACGAACATGGGTATCGGACGTAGCCTTTGCACACATGACATGTAACGCGCCACGTAGGACGACTTCCGCCGGGATGTTCCGGAGCATTAAAATTGTCTTTCCGGAGTTGGATTTTATTCCGGAAACAACATGAAACGACTGATTTTTGTTATAGCCGTGTCCGGGGGATATTCCTCTGACATTTCTGGACATACAGAAATATTTTTTTTTCTGTATTAATTTATTCCGAAAATTCAGAATAAATGCTTTTATTTCATTTATTACTTCTGAAAATTCCGAATAAATAGTCCCATGGGTTATCTTTCACCCGGGACCTCGGCTAAATGTCCTTCCCCCTATACGCTTGTTCTGGACACTTAGAACAAGTGTAATAAATTTCTTGGGAGGGAATTTTATCCTGGGAACGCCGGAATTTAAATGGTTTCCACTTCGCTTCATCTTGGAGGGACCACTTTCAAATTTTTTTTTCAGAGTTTCACAGAAATAGATATTTTTCCTTCATCTAATTTTCTGCGATTTAATCTGAAAAATCAGAACAAATACTTTCTTTTTTCATTTATTTGTCCCGAAAATTCAGATTAAAGGATTCAGGGAGTTATTCGTATCCGGGAACCCGAATAAACAATTTTTTCCCTTATATACTTGTTCTCAAAAATCAAAACAAGCATTTTCACTGGGTAATTTATGATGAACAATTTTTTGGGTTCAACAATAGCGCTCGAGCCTTACATACACATGTTCCAAATGACAATTGACTTCAACGTTTGCATGTGCTTAACACAGCCATCTGAAACCAATGGCTCAAGTCAAACAGGCCTAACGGGTTTGACTGGGGTCCATGAGGATGGTCGAAATTGAGCGTCCACAGGGTCTGTTGGCTTGCTTTCTACACAGTTTAGCCTGTTTCCCAGGGATTTTGACCCATGCATGTGATGGATGATACACTCACATTAAACCTTGGATACAATGAAGTCTTGTCACCTTGGTGTTGCATGCTGGGGAGACAGCATGGTTTGTGGACTTTAATCTGTTGGACTTTGTCTGCAAGTAGACAAACTTTGGATAGAGTTTGTTTCATCTGTGTCATCTCCAGTCAATGATGGCAAGCATGGTTGACCATATTTCTCAAGGAGTGTACCATTATTTCTGTGATAACAAGTGCATGCAAGGTCCGTCAATGATAAACATTCAATCTAGAATCTCTGCATAGTCTAAATTGCAAGTCTGTAATATATCTTCTGAGGTCTAAATGGTCCTTTGAGACTGACTGTCTGGTTCTGGGTGAAAAGTTGACCTAAAAGACAACTTAGCACCTAAAGCCTTCTGAAGGCCTGGCCAGAATCTTGATGTAAATCTGAGATCTCTATCAGACGATAGAAACAGGAGCCATACAGCTTGACAATCTCACTGTCGTACGGTTTTGTGAACCTAGCAAGTGTCCAAGTCTTCTCACCGAAGAGAAATTTGTTGACACCATAAGATGGCCTGAAATACCCTAACTGTAGCTTGCATTTTCCTAATGTAAATTTGTTGGCAGTCTGTAATTGCCCACATTGTACAATGCATCTTCCCATATCTGGAAGTCCGACCAGAAAATCCATAGTAATATGTTTCTATTTCCATTCCAAAATTTCTAATGGCTGTAGACTGTAGAATCATCTGAAACATTGCTGTTTTGCTTTTACCTGTTGGCAGACAATCTTAACCAGTGAAGAATGAAGAGAGAGAGAAATAGATAGGAAGATATTAACACAGCTTTTGATTATTGTTTGGAGCATCTGTTATTTCTTTCTTTACAGATTGTTTATAGTTTGTGGGACCAGTCGAATCCAGACATGGTTTGGACAATGCCAAACTGACTTCAATGGGGAAAATCTGATTCCTTTTCAATACAAAAGGAAAAAATAAAGCTGTTCAGCTTTCATCAGCTGGAATTGGTCCAAAATTGGCCTATCCAAAGCCACCTATAAGGTGATCCGGCAGAAACCTGTCAGGAAGTATTATTGTGTCTCAATCATGGCAACCATGATGGCTATATGGAAGCAAAGGAAAGCTAGTCAATTCAAGAGGAAATTTGATTCAACCTTTATTTTCTCTACGATGTAGTCTGTTTCTCTCTGTCCGTATTCCTTTCTCTTATTTAATGAAACGTGACCAGATCATGGTTACCTTCAAAAATCCTATAAGGTTATCCCGATCCCAATCTGGATTGAACCAGACCTTGTTGATCCCAAGACCAGATCGATCGTTGAGACTGCTTAAAATGGTTGTTTTGAAGGCATAACCAAGTGACTGTACCTTTTTCACAGTATTATTGTTCTTCATTTTCATAAGCAAGTGCAAAACTGAAGTAGAATGCACCCAGCTGAGTGCAAGAATCTTTAATGATTGCATTCTGCATTACCATAATAGTGCCACAACCCATGGGAAAGGTGGCTAGAAGTCTCGGAAATGTCATTCATTTCTTCAAAGATTCAAGGTAGATGATCTCCTTTGGACCTTCATGACGAAAATAAAAAGTTAAAATGTGAAGAAAACATCAAATGGAACTCTGGGAAGTGTGGGACTTTGTTATCTGCTTTTAGACATAAATTTTTGTGTTGCCACCATCATTGATAAATTCTCTTCTTCCAGTGGTTTCTATCGGCGACACTCCTCTAAAGAAAGGAGACCATTTGGGCTATCTTTACTCATGTACTTGGGTTTACTTGCCTGGACACTTTTGTGTGAACAAGTGCAACCATTCTTAATTGTGATGTTTCAACTGTCTAGAATGTAGAAACCGTGCCATATGTTGCAGTTTCTTCTCGAGGATATGTCAAGATGTCTTCTGTGTTTCTTGTTTTTTTAACTTCCTCATCTATCTTGATATGCACTACATTAAATAAATGCCCCACTGGTCTTTTAATGCCTGTACAATGGATGTCAGAGAAATGCTCACAATACATTACTGCTGTGTGTAGGTATGGTGAGAAATTTGCTGCAAAAAAAATTCGGAAATATTTCAAAAAGGTGAAGAATGCCCAAGAAGCTCATGAAGCTATCAGGCCTACAAGTATACGGAGGTTACCATGTAAGGGTAGTTTTGTTCTTTGTGTAACACTTATTTACCTCTATTAATGCATGGCATCTGGTTATTCTCTGTTCTTAGCAGCAATTTGGCATGTGGTCATGAGTCGTGGTCTGCTCTTGCTTGACAGACCACCTGTCTTGCGTTGTGTTTTTTTTTCTCCCTTGCAATGTTCAGACTGGCCTAAATTACAACTCAGGTGGGTTCTTATTAGTAGGACAACATCTATGCCTCTCCTTATCTCAGCTCCTTCCCCTTGCTGTTTCTTCTGCCAATTCCCTGGGCGGCTTTGATAACCGGATAGGGTAGTTTATCCCCCAATGTTTATCCCCCACTTAACATTGGGGTTAACTTTTAGATAACTTTGATATCCGAGATAGGCTAAACCCGGGGGTTAAGTTTTATACGAGGGTAAAGGGGTGTAAAGGGGGGTGATAACTATCCCACCCATGGAGGGGGGATAAAAGTTACACCAGGGACAACTCATTAAACGAGGTGTAAATAATGTCTTGCCACTTTATACACTCCCTTATGCACAGGCAAATTGGGTTTAACTAGGGATAAAGGGTGATAACTCTATACACCCTATCACATCACATAAAAAATTACACCCCTTCATAACTATCCCTCTTAAACCACTCCCAAACTAAAAAGAGAGTTATACATGCATACCCAATACATAAATAATTTATCCTTGGTCCCTTTATCCTGTTATCAAAGGTGCCCTTTTCCTCTTCTCCTCTATTCTTGGACTGGTTTCAAGAGAAGTCATATCTTTTTCAGGATGCCTTGGCCTGAGTTAGTTTTCGGCACAGCTGCCGCTTGCACTGGCCTTTTCACATCATTGATATTTGTGTTAAGACAAAAATTTCTCTTTACATTCTCCATTGAGTAAATATGAGCTGATGTTGTCTGTTCAATCAAATTGGTAGGTTTTAGGTTGGATTTGGTGGATTTAGGTTGGATTTGGTCAACATTTCGACTTCACCTGGACTTTTTTGCAGCAGAAAATGGCTCTTGAAGTAATCCTTATGCTTGATGATGAGAATCTTCAAGTTGGCACTCTGTATGCACATTTCCTTAATTAGAGATTTGACTGGATGCTTTAAGAGATTCATGAGTACATGTCTGCATAAACTACATATATTTCTGTACACATACTTTGTCTTCTTCAACGTAGCCTAAATTGGAAATGGTCTAACTCCACTACTTTTGTGCAGCCTCGCTAGTTGGAATACTTGATGAAGATTCTCTAAGGTTGTATACCCTCATATGGATGCGGGCGATGGCTTGTCAGATGGAAGCATCCACAACTGATCTGGTCAGATCTTACTTATCCTATTAGGAGCATGCCTGATTTTAGATGGGAGATCAATTGTGTTACTCTAGATGCATGCCCTAATTTTACATGTCCGCAGCGGTACTCAGTCTTTTGCAAGTGCAACAGTTGTATTACTCTAGCTATAACATGTGAAATACATCTTGCTGCATTTGAAGCAACTTCTGTTCCTCATGCTTAGCTAAATTATGTGTCTTGCATTTAGTTGTCTACATCCCTTAAATGTTGACATGCTTTTTCACATGTCTGATATTTGTGTATTTATCTCATGAGCTTGCTTAATGATACTGATTATTCTTGACTGCCTGGGCTCAGAATTCTGTGACTTCTTTAAAAAATGAAGTGTTTAGGTACTTCTCATACATCTTGAATAGTCACCATTCCCCTTGATATCTTTCTGATCCGAGGTGGACTAAGATACATTTGCATTTTAACAATGTTGTACAGCTTCAATTTCCTTTTTCCCAGGTGAATGAAAGTTTCACTGGGCTTATTATCAACTGGTCATTTATTATGGTAGTGTTCTGAGATTCTGAACCACTATGTGATACTAGATCTACCTGCTATGTGAACGGCAACTAATAATATATTTATCCATTAAGATAATAAGATTTGCATAAAATAGAAATTGAAAATAATGAATACCATGCTCTAGTGAATAGTTACATTGAGTTAAAGTATCAGATTTATGTGCAAATGAGACCTAATTTGAACATAAAAACAGAAATTACATATAGAAAAATTATTCCCCATAACAATACCATATTAAAAAAGCACTGAAATAAGTTGAAATTCTCCTATTTGTGCCAAACAACTCTTTTTACTTTGGAAAAAATATAAAATTATTCAAACCTATAAAAATCCTGGCAGGAGAGGCCTTCTTCTATGGTTTCTATGAGATGACCCTACCGACGATAGTTTGGACCAAGTTCGCCAAATCGGAATTGGGGAGCAAATCGGAAATTCCTGATTGGCCCTGAATCGGTCCGAATCGGACTAATTTGCGTGTATGTATATACACCATGGTTTGACGTATCGCCGATTCGGGGCGAATCGGATCCGCCCTGATGCGATCCGATTCGCCCAGAATCGAGGCGAATCGGGTCCGATTCGCATGATTATTATTATATATATATATATGATATTTATGTATGTGTGTCAGGCAGGGTTGTGAGGAGTCAGGATCCTCTTCAAGCAGGGTTGTCAGGATCCTCTTATTTACCTGAATATCATTTAAGTAAATGTTATAATTTGTTGTTTCATTTACTTAAGATATTACATGTAAATAAGGAAGTACCCCCCATTTGAATCCAATAAAAATATCAAAAAAATCATATCTCTTACCAATAAAAAGTCAACTCTCCCACTGAAGAAGAAAATCGCGATTTTGATGATTTTAGCGAAATGCTAACTTTTTAATCTCTCATAATTTGGTCTATCTAAAAATTTGATAATTCAAATAAACCATATGGAACACTAAAATCCAAAGTCCGGTAAAAAAAGTCAAACGTGCATGTGACTTCTCCAAGGGAGCTACTCTCCTACTGACAGCACTTAGTCTGCTTGAGGCATCTTAGGATTTGGTCAAACTTAAGCTATCATCACCTAAACTCATGAGATTTTTCACTTTCTAATTGTGAGAAACTAGAAAGTGACAATTCTCATGAGTTTGAATGATGATAGTTTAGGTTTGACCAAATCTTAAGAGGTCTCAAACAGACTGAGTACTGTCAGTAGGAGAGCGGTTCCCTTGGAGAAGTCACATGCACATTTGACTTTTTTTACCGGACTTTGGATTTTTAGTATTCTATATGGTTTATTTGAATTATCAAATTTTTAGATAGACCAAATTATGAGAGATTAAAAAGTTAGCATTTCGCTAAAATCATCAAATCGCGATTTTCTTCTTCGGTGGGAGAGTTGACTTTTTATTGGTAAGAGATATGATTTTTTTGATATTTTTATTGGATTCAAATGGGGGGTACTTCCTTATTTACATGTAATATCTTAAGTAAATGAAACAACAAATTATAACATTTACTTAAATGATATTCAGGTAAATAAGAGGATCCTGACAACCCTGCTTGAAGAGGATCCTGACTCCTCACAACCCTGCCTGACACACATACATAAATATCATATATATATATATATATAATAATCATGCGAATCGGACCCGATTCGCCTCGATTCTGGGCGAATCAGGGATCGCATCGTGGCGGATCGGGGAATCGGATCGGATCGCATCGGATCCATTCGATTCGCGGCCGGGTGGCGGATCCATGCGGATCACAACTCGGCCCGCCCCTGATCCGCTCCGATTCGGGGGAATCGGGCCGATTCGCCCCGCCATGACAAACCATGATATACACACATAATATAATATGTATATATATATACATATACATATATAATTGTATATCTATATATACATATATATTATATATGTATGTAAATAGTCTGTATATACATATATATGTATTTGTATGACATATATATGTATAATTATATACATATATATGTATGTCATATAATACATAATATAATATATTATACTATATATATGCGAATCAGGAGAATCGGGAATCGATTTTTCCCTGATTCGCACCGATTTGGCCAAATCGGACCGATTTGATCTAATTCGGCAAACCATGGTTTGAAGCAATGCTTGGCATCATCTGGGCATTAGATCTTGTACACACTCTCACAAGGAGCAAGTGTGGGATATGTACGGGGCTCATCCCCCTGTGAGAGCGGGTATTTTACTCTCCAATATGTCTGTACAATTATTTATGTAAAGTAAATATAAATAAAATATGTAAAAAAGCACTCTAATTCTATTTCTATTTATTTTCGTTGCAACAACCATTTATATGATTGATCAATCCAAAATAAATAATAATTTAATTGAAGATCAACTGTTCTATCCTGATTTCTAGGCTTCTTATAATTCTAATTAAATAAGGATCCTGACCAGTCGATCGGATGTTACAAGACCAACCAGACTAGAGAAGATGTTGGTTCTGGTCGACTGATTTTCTATATCAAAGGCGATTGTGGTGATCGCCTAGGCCATGAGGCGAGGCAAGGTGACCTCAGATTGCGTTGCCCCAGCCCATTTCGCCTCGGCAATTTCAAGCCACCAATTCCACCCTTTTTACCCTTGTCCAGCCCATATATTGGCCCATAAAGAGTCCCACTTGGCCTATTTATTGACTTGCAATTTAATTTCTTAAATTTTAGTTCCTTTACATATAGAAATGAATAGATTTAGTAAGTCATAGAATAATTTGAAATATATTAATGATTACTTTTATGAAATATACTAGTTTCATACACCTATTTAGGTGATATTTATAGATATATTCTTATTTTTTAACTATATATCTTATTTTAAATATATCGCCTCAATCGCCTAGGCCTTTGTGGGTGAGGCGACCCCTTGATCGTCTCAGTCGCCTCTCGCCTCTGACTATATAGCCGATTTTCCCAGTAACCTAAGCTCTGGGACAATCATGCAACCAATCGACCGATTTGCTCAATTCAGTCGACCGATCTGGAAAATCTCTGACATAGACATTCCATTATAGGACTTGGCGGACAAGCAGCTGCTGATAACCCTGGTTAGTGCAGTTGCCCTGGGGATGGAAAGACGATGAATGAATGAGACCGTTGCATCCAAGGAACCCGACTGTGTGTGCGGGGAGGGGTCACCGAATATGGGAACTCCCCTCTGGCGCTAGACTCTGTGTGAGTGGGAGGGAGGGAGGGAGGGAGAGAGAGAGAGAGAGGTGGGTGGGCATGGAATACAAAATTGGATCGGCCCTCGGATCGATGAGAGCCTATCCGATCTAGATCGGGATCAGATCGGCTGATCCGATCGATCCAAGGGAAGTTTGACCAATCTTGGAAAAAATTGAGGAAAATTCAGAAAAAAAATTATGATAAGTTGAAAGAACTAACATTTACATTAAAAAATAATCATACATGCATTCATAGTGCATGAAACATGAAATTAAAGGCTTTGCATACTATTACTACTATAATAACATAAGAAAATCATAAATATCAAATGTAGCTTACATGTCATGGAAGACTAATAATCTTGCCATCTAGACCTGGATGACTCGTCATCATACGGGTTTTGATATCCATAAGCTTGATCGGTTTGCATAGCCTTATAGCCATAACCAAAGATGGAATTTTCTAAATCATGCATTCCCTTTTGAATCCCTCTTGGTGTGTATTGTTGACTTGAACTTTCTCCAGATCGTGATGGAGTAGGACACCATATGTCTAGCGGTTTATATGTGCTTGTTGCTTCACTATGCTCTTGTTCTTGTGAAGGCCAAGGTCCCCATCCTCCTTCTACTCCAGGAGGTGAGCTGCTAATATCTGAGTATGGTAAAATGAGAGGCTGAATTGCAGGTATATGAGTAGATCTTGAACTATAGTTTGGCTCCCAAGATGGCCATTTATAAGTTACCTGACGTTGTTGTTGTTTATACCTCCCTTGTCCTTCTCCTCTGCCTCCTTGATGTTTTATTTTTGGGATACAGTTTGTAGTAAGCCCCTACCTAACAAAAATTCCGACGCAATGTATCTTGCATCTCCCTGACTAGCTCCTACTTCTGTGGACCTAGTAGCAGCCCCGTCATCATCATCATCACTAGGACCCTATGTGGAGTCATTACTGTGAACTGGCTGTCGTGCATGTGTAGGCTGCGGCGGTTGAGACTCAGATGTAAGTGTCTCATCATCATCACTGAAGTGAGTAGGTCGCTGAGTTAAAACTCTCTTCTTTTGCTCATACGTTAATTTTTCTTTTTCTTTGGCCTCTGAACTCCTCTCTTTTTGTGTGGCAGCTCTTCTTAATGCAGGCTGGTTGGTAGGCACTCTAGACGTCTCTGGCAAAGTAGTTGAGTGTCGTGGTCTCTCTCTCGCAGTAATTGGCTGAGACAAGGGAGGTGGGTCCTCTCTGACTCTGAGCTCTGGATCTCGAGCCTCTACTTCATCCAATTCTCCTTCTGCACATGAGCGATCGCGAGGGTCAAACTCTGGAAAATCCCTTTCTTGTTGTGTTTCCGCCCATGCATTTAGTGGGTGTTCATCATCGAGCAACTCATCAACATCAATGGGAGGTGATGCTGCTTCTCTCTCTACTAAATGCTGTTCCTAAAGCTTGCCTACAAAACTCATTAGCCTCATCTCTACCCTCTTTTGCCTCTGTCTAATGCACTTGACCTTCAATTGCATATTGTAGTGGCAATAAACCAACTTCTCTAGCCTAGCTGCACTTAACCTGTTTCTCACTTTTGTGTGAATAAGTGAGAAAGTGCTCTAATTCCTCTCACACTAGCTAGATGAAGTGGTCTGGCTGAACACTCTAATGGCAATCCTTACAAGTGGATTTCTTTGACTCGTCTTGTAGTCTAACATAATCCACCACTCAGCTGCAAAAAAGGGAAATACAATGAATTAGCATGTAATGCTGTTGGATTGTAATCAACCAAAGATAATCCAACAATATGAAATAAGGTTCTCACCAAGACTCATTCTGTTCACTGTTTCACTAAGATCATAATCTCTATTAATGTCTAACTTGAGTTTAAACCTGTCCATCTAACGTATAAAACAATTGGTATGATTAAACATTTATTCCTTTGGAAAGGAATTAATAATAGTAATGACAATTGAAGTCTTTAAGTTAGTTGTATCTCCATTATAGCATCTATCATTTCTTCAGTGTTCCTAGACAATCTAGTGATGAGATTGATTGTCTCTTGAAGCACCTCACCATCGTTGTGAACGAAAACACTATATTGATGCTGGGGGTTTAAAAAATACCATGCATATATAAAACATGAGCAATAAGTGAATAAATCAATAATGGTAAATAAGCTAAAAGTTGAAAATGCATTTATCTGCTGCATGCAAATCATGGTGGAGGGTGGACTCCCATCTCCTATCAATAATTCTCCACCAATTTTCAAATGTCGTAGGATGCTTCTCCCTTAACATTTCTTTGGCTTTATCCATAGCCTCATACAGGTAAACCATGTCATTCTTTTCCTCTCCATCAACCATCCTCAAGACTTGTACAAGAGGCTCTATTAGCTGTAAATAATAGGAGATTTTATCCAAAAAATGATGGTCGTTGATCAAGCAAGAAATCTCATGTGCACTATACCCTCACTGCAGTATACAAGGAAGTTAATCATGAACCTTCTTGTTGCTCCTGTCCATCCATCACACATAAGAGTACAACCCCTTGCCATCAATACAGTTTTGAAGGACGCTACCCACTCCTTTGTCTCAACCAATTCCTCTTCAAGATGTTTACCGCAAATATCCCTGGGTGTTGGAGCTTTCAAGCCTGGGCCTGCCTCTTCGATAACATCTATCATCGTCTGGAAGTATGGACTAGATGCTGTATGGGTTGGGACCTCTGCATGTAAAAATTATTTTATAATATTTTTTACTGCATACTTTGCTGCAGTAGCTGTGGCTTTCACCCATTTCATTGCTTATTTTATGGTAGGTTGTTGTTGATGGTTTTCTATGCAAGAATGCATCCATTGGACTCCGTGCAGGATCAATGAAATTAGATCCCCTCATTGAGCTAGCTCTCCTGACTGAGCCAGCTGGCCTTGCTGCACTAGCTCCTGATGATGATCCCTTTCTTGTACTCTTGGACCTCCTCATCTCATCTTCTTCTCTAGCAGTACGCTGACTCTGACCTAGTGCTTCTCTATATTCTCTCTCATTAGGTGAGAGATACTCATAGTCATTATCATCTTCTGACTCATGAAGAGTAATTGACCTTGCTTTCATAAGCCCCTTACTCTTCCCCTGCCCAGTTGCTTGCTTTCTAGAAAGCTCTTCATTGCAATTCCTGTTGCTACTGAATACATTCCCACCAATACCTGTAATATGTTGTTTTAGGCGATACATGCCTCTATTCATTTGCTTCCCACAATAGTTACACTGCACTCTCTTAGAGGTAGCATCAATAAGAACTCCATGTCTCCACCCAATGTCCAATTGTGGCTGGTCTTCCCCTTCTGGCCCCCCTCAGCCATAATTGTTAATTCTATAACAATACAAAGACATTCATGTAGTATAAAATTATAAACATGATTACATCCAATAATAATGACTTGGAAACTATGTTTCTGAAATTAACTACCCACATTATCATAGGAAGACACAATTATGTCAGTTAAGTGATTGAAACACTGTCCAATTGTGCCAATATGACAAAAGTCCCAAATTCTAAACCCTAATTAGGGTGAAATTTGGGGGATTTGTCTAATTTCTCGAAATTAACCACCCACATTATCATACAAAGACACAATTAGGTCAATTAAGTGTGATATGTCCAATTGTGTCAATATAACAAAGCCCCAAATTTTAAACCCTAATTAGGGTGAAATTTGGGGGATTTGTCTAATTTCTCGAAATTAACCACCCACATTATCATACAAAGACACATGTAGGTCAACGACGTGATTGGAACACTTAATTGATGTCCAATTATGTCAATATATAAATTTAAACCCTAATTAAGTTGAAATTTGGGGGATTTGTCTAATTTTCCAAAATTAACCAACATTATCATACAAAGATACAATTAGGTCAATTAAGTGATTGGAACACTTAATTGATCTCCAATTGTGCCAATAGAACAAAGCCCCCAAATTTCAAGAAATTTGGGGGGTTTTATCTAATTTACAAATCCTAGGTTTCTAAAGCTCCAATATCCTCTTTATAATCTAAGAATACTAACGTAGAAACAAAATTAAACATATATGCATGCCTTTCTATTTTTTTAATTTTTTCAATTTCGGGAATTTAAATGTATACCTTGCTAAGAAGAACTTCTCCTGTGCTTGAATAAGATCTCTTGAGATCTACTCAAGAGGATCTCCCTTGGCCTTCTTTGAGCTCCTCTCTAGTCTCTCTTAAAGAGAAGAACCCTCTAAACTCCAAAGTCCAAAGGAGCCTTCAAAGAAGAGGAGGAGGCCGGTGGCAGCATCCTGCTGCGGTGGTGGATGTGGGGGAGATCTCCTTCCCCCTTGCAGCTTTCCTGGAAGTGCGAAGAGAGGGAGGGGGCCGCGGACGGCAGACCAGTATCGGGTCGGATCGTGCCCTTATCGGGCAGAATCAGTCATGGATCGGCCGATTTTGCCCAATAATTGCTCGATCTGGCGGGTCCTCTTAAAATTTGAATTTTAAATAGCTGGATCAATGGGATCGACCATGGTCGATCCAGTTGATCCAAACCGATCCAATTCTATTTCGGCTGATGCAGCCGGAATCCTTGAATTCTGGGGAACTTAACCACATAATCATATTGCAACCAGCCGATTCGATCCGATTCTGGCGATTCTGCATTCCATGCCTCCACTATACCTGGCCTGATCCTCTACTCAGGAAAAAAATAGAGGCATAAAAGTCTCTGGCATACCTTCTGATGTATTCTTCCCTGTCTATTAGGTTTTACCCATCAAGGAGATTGGCAATCTGATTATACCTTTTTCTTTCTGAGGCAATACTGTGAAAGTAGCCTGTATTTTTGTTCTCTTCCTTAACCCATCTCTTCTTCTACCTCTGCTTCCAGTGCACTTCTTCTTTAAGAAGAATCTCATCATATTGTGCCCGAAGCTTCCCTCTTCTCACCATTTCCTTCACCAACCTCCACTTCTTCCGTCCTCCTAGACCCCTAACATTCCATGAGACTATCCTCACTGAATAATGTGAGATAATCTCCGTTCTCCCCCCTAATAACTCCTCCCCATACTCTGACTCCCCCTTTACACCCTGACTGGTCGGCCCCACCTTTCTGCTGGACTTTTCCTTCTTAGCTTTGCTAGCCAAAGCAGCAAGTCATCTTTTCTGGATTAGGTTGAGGGATCCCTTAATGCCCTTCTCTGCACCCTCATTGGAGACACCTAACTTCCCCACCAAGTCCCTCAAATGGTCTTCTGTTATCTTCTCTACAAACTCCATCAACTCTTTCCCCACTTCTTTCCCTGGAATCTCCCCTCCTCCTTCTTTGTTCGTAAGTCCTCCCCGCTACTTCTTGGACCTCTTTCCCTGCTTGAAACTTTCATCTGGAAACTCATCGGCCTGCTCCCCTCACCTTTTGCCGGCAGATACCTCTGTTGTCAAGGGACAATGGACGAGATTCAACCTGTTGCAGTTTCTGAGTCTCCAATTAAGGAGGTTCCCTTACCACCGTCTCCTGAATATCTTTTGCTTGGGCCTCAAGCTGATGGGGCGCTCGTTCCCGCCTTTTGTCTTGGACAACTTGCAGATCGAAAGATAGGAAATGTGGGACGGCTATTGATGGTTTTGGGATGTAGAAGCCTGGGAATGGAGCTTCCATCCCTCCGCTGACCGATAGAGAGGTCTTCTCTGTAGCTATGGCGCCCTCCAAGTAGGGGTGTAAACGATCCGAGTCGAGCCAAGTTATACTCTATTCGAACTCGAGCTCGTTTACTTTTGACGAGCTCGAACTCGGCTCGAAACTCGTCGAACTTCTTCAATTGATGTTCAAACTCGACTCGTTATAAATTTTTGGAGCTCGAACTCGACTAGATGAACAACTCGTTTACGTAATCGAGCCCATAAACGAGCTCGAACTCGGATCTGAGTTTTCAAACTCAAAATCGAACTTAAATTTAATATTTAAATAAATTTATTTTTTAAAAAACGGGATCAAATTTTTTCTAAAACTCGATTAAATTAACGCGCTCAAATTTGAGCTTGAGTTTGAGCACTCGATTAAAAGAGTTTATCACTTCCACCGAGATCCAACAATGTCAAAAAATTTCACTCATCAGTCGAGTTTTTTTAAAAACCCAGACTCATAGCCATCGAAAGACCCAAAACCACATTGCGTTCACAGAAAGGGGGTTGTGGCCTCCTTTTGTAGAAACGCAAGGCAACCGTATTTTTTTATCCGATATTGGGACTAATCGAAACGTAGGTGGGGCGGCCAGTGCAAGAGAGGGGGAGATGGGCGGAGGGTGCACAGGGTGGAGAGGCCGAAGAAGGTCATTGCGGGCACCGCAGATGGCGTCCGGCGCCGCCGGTACCGTCGCGTGGGCATCTTCCACTGCGGTTGCCGCCGAAATCGTCGGAGAAACCACTGCAGCAGCACTGCATTTCCTCCATTGGGGCCGCCGCCGCCGCCTCCGTTTTCGCGCAGGTAGCTCCGTCTGACACCGATGGGGTGTCCGCGGTGGTCGTCAGAGGCTCCGATGACCCACCGCAACACCCACCGCGACGGCCCTTGACGGCGCTGGGGATGGGTCATGCACAGTGAACAGTAGTGGGGGGGGGGGTGAAGAAGATGATGTACGGTGTGTATGAACCTTAAAACATTTGATTTTGTGTTCAAACCTTTATGTTAATTAAAATCAGATTTTATGTATACACTCTATTTATGTGATTTGTGCATATACACCCTTCAATACTCTTTTTTATAATATTTTATATGGTGTCAAGTAAATAAAAATTGTATATCTTCTATGAAATATTTAACAATTTTATTTAAATAGTAATGAGTATTTAAATGAGTTATTAATGAGTATTTAAGTGAGTTCTTAACGAGTATTTAGACGAGCTCTTAACGAGTATTTAAACGAGTTGTTCACGAGTATAATCGAGTCGAGCTCATATGTGTTCAGACTCGGCTCGTTTATGAACCGAGTTTTTTTTTTTGTTCAAACTCGGCTCGTTTATTAAATAAACGAGTTGAATCGAATTTTTATCAAATCGAGTTTTGAATTGTTCGTTGAACGTATCGGCTCGTTTACACCCCTACCTCCAAGCTCCCTTGAAGGACGTCCGTGGTGGGCGGAGCTTCGCACCGGAAGCCTTCGCTAATCAGGCGGGGAAGAAGCCCTTTATCGAGCCTCACTAACCTGATACTGAATCCTCTTAAGTTATCAGGTGAGCCGGGGGTTCGCCCATCTGGTTCGAGTGAACCAGCCTCCAAGCTGAGCGCTTTAAGTGACTCCAGTCCGCCTCCGACCCGACATAGTAATTATAGTTTGAAATTTGAACTCCCTCCTTGCACTGTCCTTCATCTTCCTCTGTCCACCTCGGAGGAAACCCTAACCCTTGACCCTGCGGCTGGTCCTGCACCCACATCCTCACGACGAGGGGTTCACCTTCGACCATGGCGTGACGACCCACGGGATTGACGCCACCGAGGGGACTAGAACCTCCATAACAACCGCCTTCCTCGAGCCCAGGAGAGAGAAGACCAGCTTCCCTGGATGCTACCACCGCAAGGACGCAACAGAAAAGCCATTCTTTCCCCATCACAGAGGAGGAGAGGCACCCCTTCAATCACCACCCGGACCTTCTGTTGACTTGGGCTTGGGAAGGTGCCTGTCCCATTGGTCCATCTCACCACCCTCAAGAGAGCATCTCCGGCCATGATCACCCTTGCTCCTCCAGCTCTTCCACCTTCCTTTCCTCGTGCCCAACCAGCAGGAAGGAGCTCCGAGTGACCTTGGAGACTTCCCTGGTTCCTCCCACATGGAAGCTGACCCTAGCTCTCAGGTCATCCACCTCCACCACACCTTGAACTATGGATACACAGAGACACCGACAGAGCCATTCCTTTCTCCTGGCTAAGCTCTCGGACAGAAACTCCCCCATGTCAGTCCACCGCTTGCTACCCTGTGACAGATTCTCCCCCTTCTCTGGACCCCTCACCACCTCTGCGAAACTTTGTCTCTTCAGAGCAGAGCTAGCTCTTCCACAAACTGGGCACTCACACCTCACATGGCCCCTCTGTTCACACTGGATGGAGGGTCCAGAGGACCAGATCCCTTGGGGAAGCTCCGGCGAGGGCCGCCACCCCCGAAGGAATGTGGTTAGTCCCCGAGGACCAAAACATTCCCAGAGCTTCTCTCTCTAGAGATGTCTTCTTCTTGTCTTTATACCAAACAAGTAATAAGGTTAGCCAGTGTCTTATTTCTTGCTGCACCAAACTTGTAAAAGAATGAGGATACAGATAAACTTGGATGATTTATAATATTCCTATCAAATGATACGTCAATCTAGTCCATTCAGGGCTGGATGGCGTTGTATGGGCGGGCACGGCTGTTTTTTTTTGGGTTTCTTTTTGATGGCCTATACTTGTACATAAGTACATTCTTTGTTCCCTTTTAATGATACGCCGATGCCAAATGGCACCCAACTGCTTTTATGCGTCCATGAGGCATTGCGTAATAAATTGCTCATACAGACCAACCTTTTCGTACAAAAAGATGCATCTTATGTTTTTTTAGATTTACCCTTCCACCCTCGAAATTTATATTGAGACAAAGAAGGTATTCTTTTCTGTTCTCAAACCATGCTTTAAAGTACTTAGGTTCTTTGTAACTTTCAATTATTGATGTGAATCATGTGATTTCTGGTGAACCATGTAGGTTCAAGTTGACTTTGGGAGTGCAGGAGATATTGTTCTTCATTCATCAGCTTTCAGAAAGGGATTTCTCGGGTTTCAAACAGTTTATCAGGTTTCTAGATTAAATTTGCTCCCAGTTAAATGCTTCGTTGAATTTATCATCTTTGATTCCTCCTGTATCCTCATTGAGATATCTTAGTAGTTAAATATTCTGTTTTTTTGGGGAAAAAACACTATTGTTTCTTTTAGTTGAATTTATTGTCACCCTGTCTTGCCATTGTTTCATTGAGACCTATTATAATCTTTGCATTTGTTTTTTGTTTTTTGTTTTGTTTCTTTTTGGTTGTAGCCCACTGGCCCAAGCCATTGGAAACCCACTCCCAAGCCCCCTGGGGTGTCTACTCCGCTAAAGCAGAGGGACTGTGCATTTGTTGCTATTGGTCATTTTGAAAGACAAACAATTTAAAGATTCTGAAATACCTGCATGATTGGCAAGATTATCTTTAGGATAAATAATGTTTTAGGTTGGAAATCTTTTAAGCTTTAAGTTATGTCTCATTGGGTCTAGTCAAGGCTTTGGAGGTCCAGCCGACATGTATCTGATTTTGGCCTGCATACCCAACCCATGTTCAATTGGTCCTTTGGCTGGAATCATCAAATCAGCCTATCCCTACAGGGCTCCGCCTGATCTTAAATCCTATATTTGTACCTCTGCCTAATCTGGAACTTTATTTATGACAGCAATAGTTATATCCTTAAATATGCACATGACCTTAGTTATTGGATGGAGTTCCACTGGAGGTAATTTCATCAGTGTTACCCTTTCTTACATACACTATGGTGGACATTTGTAATGGGCATTATCCATTGGCGTATGCAGTATCATATGTATAAGTTTTCATTTAGTTACATCTATACCTTGACATCATGTCCTGAAATTTGGTTGACTGTTATTCTTCTTTCTACCTTGTTCTAATTTACATTTGCGGCTTCAAACATCTTTCTTCTGTGATGGTTTTAGGACTGTGAAGTTGCACTCAATCAAAATAATGATGATCGGGGGATTGATTCTGAGGAAGCCTTTAAACGTCTTTCTACTCTAAAGGTAGCCACTGTTGAAAACATTTTTTATAATCCCTATTAAAAGCACATTGTCTCTATGAAATCTTTTTGAAAAAGGAAGACAAGAGATATCATAATTAAGCTGGGTTTTAGGCTTTTAGCCATTCCCATCATGCTCTGCCTTTTTATCAATCTTTGCTTGCTTGAATTATCTAGCATTGCTTTTTGGCTTACTTCACTGCTTCTTGCGTGGCTTTAGTTATTAATTTCTACATATTTTTTCCTGTTGAAAACTTATTATGAATGATTGTATTCTCAATCTATTGAGTGATTGTTTTAGGTGAATGATCCGGTAATGCTTGTTAAGGTTGAACTTGTAAAGCACCATACTAAACCTCCAGCACGGTACTCTGAAGGATCATTGGTTAGCATCTAATTGCTTGCTTAATAGAAAGGTGTATCTTTCCTTTTCAATTACTTATTATGTCATCTATCTTTTTTTTTGTTTTCAATCTTGAAGGTAAAAAAGTTGGAAGAACTTGGGATAGGAAGGCCTTCTACTTATGCACCAATAATTAAAGTGCTGCAGGTATATCCTAAAGTTTGTGACATTTGTTGTGTACTTCCAAAGTTTTGCTTGTGTAAAATCATGCTCCATTTCATCTTTCTTCAGAATATCATGAACATCAAGTACCTTTTGGTGGACCATATTGTGTCAAATGTTCCATTTTGTCCAGGTTGGCTCTAATTATCATCACATCAAAGCTAACCATTATCCTTGTTATCATCCCATTATTCTGGGGTTAGCTATATATCCAACGAAGGGTCCAAATTTTTGGAGGTTCTAATACTGTGTCTGAAATATGGAGGTCTTAATACATTTGAAACAATTCTAAAAATCTGAATTTTGGATGTGTTACTCTGATCAAGTAATCTACATTTTGCACATACCGGTGGTGTTCTTTTAATGTGATGGTTGACATGATTTTCCAGATTTTTGTATTTGTAAGAATAGCCCCACATTAGAAAGGGGGAAAAAAGATACTATTGTACGTACGATAATGGGCCCTCTCTACCCATCACCTTAAGGTTTTGAGTTGGAAGGCCCAATCCAATAAAACTTTTAACATGATATTGGAGCCCACAATAGGATCTGGGCTGCACACCCTGAGTTTATGGTTTACATGAGAGAGCCTAAAATCATCCTACATGTTAAGGGGCATGTAAGAATAATCCCACATTGGAAAGGGACAAAAATACTAATGTGCTTATAACAGTGCAGCCCTTTTCACTCATCATCTTAAGGTTTTGAATTGGAAGGTCCAATGCAATAAAACTTTAATAGCATTCAATGAGGTGTGGCAGTTGTGTAATTTGAATTATTCAATTATAATCAGAGTAGTGGCAGATAAATTTAGAAAAATAACCTGATGAAAACTTATATGGAAGCGATTCATTAACTGTGAAGTTAGATGCCTAATCTATTTAGGTGATAACTACTCACACCATTTTCACATGTCATATTCTCTCTCTAGCCTTTTCTAGAGAGAGAGACTCTGGGTATGGCGTAGCCTCGAGGCAAACCACATCCCTTTAGGAGGCGGTGGCCATTGCCAAAGTAGTCTTTTCTATGGAGTTGGGTGAGTGCTGACCTGCTTTAGGCATGGATGGCAAAGTCGGCAGACTCGGAGCGGAGTCGGCCGACTCTGAGTCGGGTCGGCCCCTGGCGACCCGACTCTGGGGGGGGGGAACACAGACCCACCCACGGGACTGGTTTACAAAGTCCACTGTCCCGACTCAGGCCGACTCGGCCCGACTCAGGGTCGGGATCGGCTGGGGCCGACCCAGCCACCCGACCTGACTCTGCCATCCATGGCTTTAGGTGCGGGAGGAGAGGGAATATCAGGCATTTCTACCAAGCCTGGGGCCGTTCGGTGACACCTAGAGGGAGGTTTCACCGTCAAAGGTCTTTTACAGAGTTGGTGAGGGAAACTCTACCTACAGGTCAACTATTTTTGGGTAGCAAGAGGTGTGTCGACACAAGGGAGTTCCTTGTAGACAACCTGTTCAAGAGGGTAGCCAAGGTCGGAGCTTGTGTGTCATAGTGGTTGAAGGGGTTGTTCAGGCTGAGGAGGTCAGACGTAGATTTAAACCTCTCTCGGGGGCCTGCTTGGGTGCCTCTAAGGTGTCCTTGTTGGTGGTCGAACAAGATGAGTAGGCAGTAGCGGTGTTGGCGGATATGGGAGTGGTCCTGGCAGGAGGAGCCCTCCTCTTGGTTCTTAGATCGTCAAAGCATAGAGGAACCTTCCCAAGTTCTAAACTTTTAACTTTCACATCCTGTTGGAGGATGTGCTCGTTCTCCTTTATGATGAAGAGGGTATTGTGTTCTTGGTTCATTCTTTCGGGGGTATGGTCAGGGGGAGGCATGAGTTCTTTCTTTTGGACTCGAGGACTGTCGTAACTATTGAGGTGACGATTATCCCGGCCTTTGTTATGGCTGTCTTCGACGGGGACTCCTTCACTGTTCAGCTATGAGTGAAGGAGGTCTTGGTGGCTTACCTCCAGCCACTGGCGAGCCAAGGGCTTCACTTTTGAAATTCAAATTCGGGCTTCGTGGTGGGACGCCCTCTTTGCAATGACTCGATGCTGGGTTTTTGGTCCCTCTCTAGTGCCGATATTGGCAATCGAGTGGCCCAGATGAGCCGCGTAAGGGATGGGTGCAATTTTACTCTGGGTCCCCAGTTGGGGCTCGAAACTTACCCGGATCCTACGGTCCATGCATTAGCGGGCCCATGATACCCAGTACGGGCCTTCTTCCCTGCCCGTTTTCTCTGTCGTTGTAGCTTGGTGCCGAGCCCACTTCCTTCCTCCTACCGATGTTTACATTGGTTGTGGTGGGCTTCATGATGTCCAATGACCAACCCACCTTGTCGAGGGTAGAAGAGGGGAGCCTTTTGCAGATTGGGGAAATGGGCTTAGTTCCTTAGGCTTCTATTGTGGTTTTCCCTACTTGTGTAGGTGTGTCTGTACTGCCTGTTGAAGGTCCCTCCCCAACTTTATTAGGGTGGAGAGCTCGAGTGGAGGGGTCGGGGGGGGGGGGGGGGGGGGGAGGGGGGTCGTCCCTATATTGGGCTTGTTCGTGGGTGCTGTCTCTAGAGTCAGTAGGTCTCATGGCAGGCAATCCTTTGGAGGTACGGCTGAGGTTGTCGACTGGTGAGGCCTCAATACCCAGTGGGTGAGCTTGTTCGTGGGTGCTGTATCTGTAATTTTTCGGGCAGCAGGGTATATGTGTACTTTTGATGTACACATAGACAAACTTTGTACTCCCGAGGGGCTCTGTGCAATTTTACATAAATTTGAGCCCATGGCTGGGGCGTATGTGTAATTTTATGCACATACACAAACTTTTTCTCTCCAGGGTCCTTTGTGTAATTTTACACAAATTGGGGCCCACATGGGGTCTTCATACGAGGAACAAACATGTTCCCCCCCAAGGGAGGGGGACTTCTCTTCAGCCCCAGGAGGGTCTGCCCGTCGTCCTACCAGAGCGAGAGCGAGGCAGGGGTCTACGCGCGCCATAAGTTTCGCCGGGAAGCGAGAGCGTCTCGCTAGCTCGTGGGAAGAAAAAAACCCGGCGCTTCTTCATGCCCCTACCCCCGTATTTATAGGGGTTTGGGGAAGATGGCCCGACGGAGGTGGAACACCCGGCGCGGGTGGAATGGGGTGACGGCCATGGCCGCCGGACCGCGTGGCGGGCCTCGCACGTTGGCCAGGGCCGCCGGACCGGCCGCTGGCCCTACGCGGGTGGCCAGGCCTCTCATGGCCCGCCTATAAAAGGTGGGGCCTTGGCCATTTTTTGGCCATTTCCCACAGGCAGCGGTTCGTTCCTCTGGGGCTGTTCTTCGCCCGTTCGCATGCGTTTTGATGTGCGTTCTTGGCCGTTCCACGTGCGTTTGTCCTCGTTTTCGGAGGTCGAGGTTATTTGACCCGCCCTAACACGTGCACGCCGTGCACACTCTTGAACGTGCTCTTCGGACATTGATTTTTGCACACTGGAGGGTATGCGCTCCGCCCTAACGAACCTTTGAACGTCACGTTTAACATATAACCCGTATTGAAACGGATTAAAGCACGGACTCGGACCCGTTTATCTCAGGTGTCCGAGTGGGGAAGGCCGGGTTTTATTCCCGGACCTTTGTAGCTTTCCGGATGGATTTTGCCGCTCGGCCTTTGCTTATGTCCCGGTATTTTTCCGGGTTCAACAGTGAGCTTTTAGTGTTTGAAACTTCTACAAGGGATGAGTCTGCCTCTTTGCTTTAGTTTACCATTATACCAGCGTGGGTATGTGCCAATGTCGAATAGTGCGCATTCAAACACCACTTCTAAGTCCTATTGGCCTGCTGAACTTGTGCTTGCAGCTCTGGGTAGTGAAAATTTGACCCTCCACATCATACCAGATAAGTTGATGGAGCCATGGTTTATTGGAGCGGTGATGCGCACCGAATCGGTTCGCCCTGATTCAGTTCGATTCACATAAGATTATTATATATATATTTAATATAACACATATAATATATGTCTATATATAGATATGTGTATATTACCCATGGGAAACACAGTTTCTTCTTCATACTTATTTACTTGAATATCATTTAAGTAAATATTATACATTTACTTAATATATTACATGTAAATAAAGAAGTACCTCCTATTTGAATCTAATAAAAATATCAAAAAATCATATCTCTTACCAATAAAAAGTCAACTCTCCCATTGAAGAAGAAAATCGTGATTTCGGTGATTTTATCAAAATGCTAGCTTTCTAATCTCTCATAATTTGGCCTATCTAAAAATTTGATAATTCAAATAAACCACTTGGAACACTAAAAATCCAAAGTCCGGTAAAAAAAGTCAAACGTACATGTGACTTCTCTAAGGGAGCCACTCTCCTACTAACATTTACTTAAAATGATATTGAGGTTAATAAGTATGAAGAAGAAAGGGTATGTATGTATGTACCCATGCGAATCGGACCGAATCAGCCTAATCACGGATCAGATCTCCCTTGATCCGATCCGATTTGGCCGAATGGGCCGCTCCGATTCACCTTGCAAAACCATGGTTTGTCCTACATGCCACTCTGTCGGCTTCGTGGACTGAAAGGAACAATAGATTATTCAAAAGGGAAGTGAGGACAGAGGACACTCTTTTTCTTTTGTTAGAGAAAAAGTCTTTTGCTGGGCAAAACATTTCCGTAAAGTGGAGGGTTTTAACTCCTCACTCTTTTTGCCTTTGGCTAGTTAATTTGGGTGCGCTCCATTTCGGTGTGAGCTTCTGTTTGTATAGGGGTTTTTGTGAGCTGCCTGTCCGCACATGTACAATCCACGTCTCAAAAAAGGAGAAAAAGATGCCTAATCTATTTGTGGACTTTAAGTAGGTCGAGAAATTTTAGACATCTTTGTATTTCATTTATTGGACATTTTCATAAAACTTCATTCTTTTTTTATTACCACATGCATATATGAGGAAGAGAATGAGAATGTAAGTATAGGTAGGCTAAAAACTCAAAAACAGGCCACCACTCCAGCACCTATACATCAAAGACACCAAGGCGGTGTAAAAGACACTAATCTTCCATGGTGCCAAAAATAGGAGACATCGGATGATAGCCACTCTTTACTTCAATCTTGGTCCTTCTCATCTTAATTTAAAAGATCCTTTTTATAAGCTCCGGTTGATACACTCTTATCTCAGGGTTGTATGGAAGTTTCACAAACTAATAAATTATCAAACTGCTGGTAAACCTTTCCTCTCTTTATATCCCACGTCAAAAAATCTGAGGATGTTTCTGAGGCTTCTGGGTAGTACCTTGCCCTATCTTTTTATATTTGACGTCTTTCCAGCTATTCGGTCTATTTGCTAAACTGGAAAGTTACTATTGAATGCAGATCTCTTCCTAGTTAATTGCATCTCTTATTCTCTTATTGTCATTGCTGACAACCACATTTCTGTTTGATAAACATATGTAATCATTATGAGATTTAACTTTTTGTGATTCTCAGGATAGAAACTATGTCATTATGAAAAATCGAATATTGCTTCCAGAATTTCGAGGACGTATGGTATGATCTTGCACTTGGCTTTTTTCTGATGGGTCATGGTCTTGCTATTATATGTCGTTCCCCTGTCTATGCTTTCATCAAAGCTGAAATTGCTTAGTCCTTTTGGTCGTGTTCTTTTTTCGAAATCCATTTGCATCTATAAATTATCTGACAACATTGGTCTAAAAATCCTTTGAACCCATGTCTCGTCCATGAAATGAAAATTTTTCTTATGGTTTGCCGGATCGGATCGAATCGGTCCGATTCGGCCGAATCGGATCGAATCAGGAGAAACCCGATTTGCTCGATTCCCATGCGAATCGGTCCGATTCTGGCGAATCATGGCGGATTAGGAAAAACCTGATTCGCCCTGATTCCCCGATGCGTCGAACCTTGCTTAAAACTACTTTTTGTTTTTCAAAAGTTTTTCATGCAAACATGATAAATTGACAAATCTTCTTAGGAGTTTATAACACCAAGGTGGTTTGTGGCTAGTTTGGGCATGTGCGCTGTCATCCAAGTTTATTACTTGTTAGAAGGTGTGATCAAGTTTGAAGTGGAAGATTGCAGAAGGGGCCAGAATGGCCTTAAGTAATGTGGTTTTATATAGTAGTAAACACTCAGCCTTCCTAGGTTTAATTACGAAGGCTGTAGAATGCCTTTAAATACTAGTGGGTAGATTGAAGTGGCCGCATATAATCAGTTCCAGAGAAAATGGGCTATACCTCTGATACACTACACCTTGTCTGTTACAATTTAGAAACCATTGACTCTCTAGAGTTTTCTATGGACTAATATTTGCTTTTAAAAGCTCTACCATTTCTTTTCAAGAGGCTGCTTATTTGCCTCAATTGTCGATGGAACTTTTGGTACCCCATCCCATGCTACAGACAGCAGAAGGATCTGCATTGTCTTAATTCCTCTCTGTCAGCTGAACAAATTCAAGGTACAGCATCTTGTGGAAGTCCCTGAGGACCATAGGGCATGAACTCTTATAATGTCTTTAGTAAATGATCAGATATGGATATCAACACCTTTCGGAGTCCGTGTGAAGAAGGGAATGTGTGATTCTTACTAGATTCAACTTCCTCATACATGATCATGTATGGTTTAAGAATACTGGTGTTGTGTGGGCTAATAGTAGAATGCTAGTTGTTTTTTTCCTCTTGAGATGGGTTAGTTTCCCATTGTTTGAATCCCTTGTCTACATGTGTTTCTTGTTTGTTTGGACCTTATAGTCATTGCCCCTGTGCTGAACCAATCCAAGTTCCAAACTGTAGTTGCTTCAGAGTTAGTGGTACACGGAAATTGATGTAGACACCTTAGCAACTTGGAAAATAGTGGAAGACACCATGAAAAATGTATCTACTGCAGGAATTATGAATACCCTGCTTATAATTGTTCCAAGAAGGCAACCTTAGAGGTGTTCCAACAGCAACCATTTCAAATTTCTAGCAGCAATTATTCTTTGGGCTGTGGTGTGTGGGTGGAGATTTCAATGCACCGTGGGAGAGGGCAAGGAATATGGGTTATATTGGAGGCTTGGAGGATTTTTCCGACTTCATCCAGGAGACAGTGTTGGTGGACTTGGTCATGGCCAATGCCTCTTTTGTCTGGTCCAAGCTGCGAGCTCATGCCTTTTGTCTCCAGGTTGGACAGGTTCCTTGTTTCGATCGACTGGGGGGATTGCTTTCCACATGCATAGGTGGTCTCTCTAGCTAGATCGATGTCTGACTATAAGCCCATTTATTGAAGACTAGCTGAATGCATGACAGGAATCTCCTTTCAGGCTTGGGAAGTTCTGGTTCAGAGAGGATGACTTTATGGACATGGTATCTACTGCTTGGAGGGATCAACCTTCAGCTAGGTCTGCAATGGCTTCTCTGGTAAGAAGATTGAGACACGTAGCTCAGGTGTTGAAGGAATGGGGAGCAGGTAAATATTTACCAGGGAGGGCAGCAAAAGACAGAATTCTGCACCACATTGAGGGCCTTGACAATTTAGAGAAGGTAGGGCTGTTGGATGAGGAGGATAGGCTTCTTAGGGATCCCTGAAAGGACAGTATGAGGAAATTCTTCTTAATGAAGAGATATATTGAAGACAGAGGTTCAAAGACAAATGGATTAAGGAGGGAGACAAGAAGGGCTACATATTCCAATGGATAGCGTCCTATACGAGGAGGGTCAACTCCATCTCTAGCATTATGGTAGGGGACCTCTCCTTCTTGGCGGATGAGGAGATTTGGGGTTAGGCGAGAGGGTTCTTCTCTAGGCTCTTTACGGAGGATTACCGTTGCAGGCCCAAGATATCAAATGATTTGTTGCCTTATCTTTCAAGTTTCAACTAAGAAGAGGGGGGCCATCTCTAGGCTATTCTCGGAGGCCGACGTCCACCAGGCAGTTTTTTCACTTGCGAGTGATAAGGCTCCTGTTAGATGACTTTCCTTTGGCCTTCTTTTAGAAATGCTAGCTCATCATCAAAGGAGATTTGGTGGCAGCAGTGAGGGAGTTTCAGGATGTGAGGGCACACTTAGGGGCTATCAATAAGATCTTCAGAATGCTCATTCCTAAGAAGAAGGGTGCTAAGGACTTTCAGGATTTCAAGCCCATTAGTTTGCTGAATGGTACCTCAAGATCATTTCTAAGGTTCTAGTAGGGAGGTTGGTTTCTGTTATGGACACATTAGTGGACTACTTTCAAGGGGTTTTACTTGGGGGGGGGGTGCATATTCTTGACAATTTTCTGGTGGCACACGAGTGTCTGTTCACTATGAAGCATCAGAAATGAAAAGGCCTGGTTTTGAAGTTGGATTTTTGAAAAGGCGTATGACAGGGTGAATTGATAGTGCCTCTTTGATGTCTTGGATAGAATGGGCTTTGGGAATAAGTGGATTGGTTGGGTCACATGGAAGGCAGGATCATATTGGCCCAGGAATCGGCCAGGGCCGATCCTGATCCAAATTGCGCCAATTCCCGATCCGAATTGGCCGATTCTACCTTCCATATTGGGTCAAGCATACTTCCTCCGCATCATTTGATGTCTCATCAATGGGAAGCCTTCTTACTAGTTCCTTAGTGGTTGGGGTGTTTGCCAAGGAGATCCTATGCAGGGTATTAAAAATTGGCTGGATTGGGATCAGATCGGCCGATCCGGTTCGATTTTGACCCGGCGATCCAATCCGGTGTAACCCTTCCAACTGGTTTTGACATGGCCAATTCCAAGATGATTCTAGACTGATTCTACCACACATTTTTTATTACATATATTAATTAATATATATATATATTAAATGTACATTAATTTACATATTTATGTATATATACATGCATTAACTATATACACATATTATATATGCATTAATTATATACATGTGCTTGTTATTATATTTACATTAATATATGATTGTATGCACATTAACACACACGCATTAAGATATGATTGATATACATATTAAGTATGTTTATACATTAATATGATTGGTATATATATGTGCATATTGTTATTATATGTACATTAATATATGATTCTATGGACATTAACACACACAAACACTTTAATATATAATTGATATACATGTTAATTATGTTATACATTAATATATGTAGATTATAGGGGTTTCGGAGCAATTTTTTCAAAAAATTATTTTCTATCTAAAAATTTATGTTAGATTCGTTTTAATTTTATTTAAAATTATGGCAACGTGGTGTCCTCCGTTTGGTAAAAACATCTAAATTTTTAAAAATTATGTTGATATGTTTGGGGCAGGGCAAGGGCGTGGGGGGATCCAGCGGGGGGGGGGGGGGGGGGGGGGGCGGGGATGGGGGGGGGGGAGGGCTAGGTGGGGGCGTCGGGGCTGGGGCTAGAGGGGGAGGGGGGGGGCGGGGGAGGGCCTGGGTGGGGGGGGTGGGGCCGCCGGGGCTGGGGTTGGGCAGGCCGGGGGGGCGCCGCCAGTGGGGGGCTCTGGGGCGGGGGAGGGGGAGGCAGTGCCGGGGGGGGGGGGGGCTCCGAGGCGGGGGGACAGCGCCGGGGCTGGGGAGGGGGGAGCAGGCCGGGGGGGGCACCGGGGCTGGCTGGGCGGGCCGGGGGGGCGCCTGCCGGTGGGGGGCTCTGGGGCTGGGGAGGGGGGAGCAGTGCCGGGGGGGGGGCTCCGGGGCGGGCGGGCCGGGGGGGCGCCCGCGGTGGGGGGCTCTGGGGCGGGGGAGGTGGAGCAGTGCCGGGGGGGGGGCTCCGGGGCAGGGGAGCAGCGTTGGAGCTGGGGAGGGGGAGCAGGGCCGGGGGGGGGGTGGCGCCGGGGCTGGGGGCCGGGGTGGCGCCCGCTGGTGGGGGGCTCTGGGGCTGGGGAGGGGGAAGCAGGGCCGGCGGGGGGGGGGGGGCTCTGGGGCAGGGAGACAGCGCTGGAGCTGGGGAGGGGGAGCAGGGCCGGGGGGGGGGCTGGGCGGGCTGGGGTGGCGCCCGCCGGTGGGGGGCTCTGGGGCGGGGGGGGGGGGGGCTCCGGGGCGAGGGGGGGAGCAGCGCCGGGGGGGGGGGGGGGGGAGGGCGTTCGGGGGTGGGGGGGGAGGGCTGGGGCGTGTGTAATTTTTTTTAAAAATAGGTTATCACTGGTTTTTATTTTGAGAGAGATTTCATAGGATAAAATTTCACTTAAAAAAAAAAATAGTAACCAAACAGGTTAAGATGTCCGACCTCCTCCTTTTTTAAATTTAGAGAAAAATTTGTTAAAAAAGTGCATCCAAACACCCCATTAATATATGATTGCATGATTGATATATATATATATATATTATACATTAATATGTTATATATTGTTATGATTACATATATAATGTTTATGCATTAAAAATGATGTATCATGTACTTCATTTTGATGTATTTCAATTAATAAATGTAATCATTATGTATTTTTTCTATTCTCATTTCCCCTAATTTTTTAACATTTTTTTGAGGGGGCTGAACAGCCCGAACCAACCACCTTTGGCTTGGTTGGGGCGATCAGCCCATCGATCCGATCGAATTTGGCCTGGCCGATCCAAGACCGATCTCTGAGTTTTTGAACCTTGATCCTATCTCTCCTCTTTTTTTTGTTTTAGTTGTCAGTGTGCTCAGTAGGGTGTAGCAGATGGCGGAGGCGGTGGGCTTGATCAGAGGATTTTAGGGTGCTAGTAGGGGTATCAGGTATGTCCATCTCCCACTTACAGTATACGGATGATACTATTCCGTTCGCTGTTGAGGGCGAGCAGCTACCTCCCATGGCTAGACTTCTGTTGGAACTACTGGAGTAGGTGACATGTCTCAAGGTCAAATTCAATAAAAGCCTTCTGGTGGGTGTGAATTTGGAGGATAAGAAATTACAGAGGGCGGCCAACTTCTTAAGTTGTAAGATTCACAAGTTCCCAAGTATCTTACTTGGGGCTACCTCTTACTTCATGTACTTTTAGGTGTGTAGATTGGCAACCCATCACCCAGAGATTCAAGTCCAGACTCGCAGGGTGGAAGGCTAGAGCGTCCTTTGGAGGTAGGCTTGTGCTGTGCAATTCTATGTTGCCCACATATTTCCTTTCCATATTCAGGGTGCCGAAGATAATGGCAAAGAGGATTGAGTCTATCCAGTGCAAATTCTTTTAGCATGGCAGCTAGGGGTTGGCATGACATTGCATGGGGGAGGCTGGTCATGAGCAAGGAAGAGGGTGGTTTGGGGCTCAAGAACATTCGATACTCCAATCTGGCTCTCTTATGCAAGTGGTTGTGGAGGCTAGGGAGTGGAGAAGGGGGGCTGTGGGACATGTTGATTAGACAAAGATATTTTGATAGGAGCAAACTTTGGGACATCTCTTCTTCCATTAATGGTTCTTCTCCCTTTGGTGTGATATCCTTGTGTGCAGAGATGCTCTCTGTCAAGGGTTTGAGTCCGTCTTGGTAAAGGAAACATGGCTCGCTTTTGGAAGGATAGGTGGCGTGTGGACTTCTCCTTGCAGTCTCTTTTCCCTAGCCTATTCTTGCTATCAGCGGCCCTTGGGCTCAGTTTCTCAGACTTTCGACTCCCGCCTATCAGGAGGGGCTTGGGCACTGACCTTCAAGAGGCATCTGATGTAGGCTAAGATAGTGCACCTCTAGGATCTTCTGTCCTTTCTCTTGCTCACCCACCTGTCTGATTCAGAGAATGGATGGGTGTGGAGGTGGGAGGGAGGGATTTTTTTTCCGTTAGGTCAGCATATCGAGTCATCACAGATGGAGGGCTTTGGCATAGATTTTGTCATCATGTGTGGAGTCTTAGAAGCCCGTTGAAGGTGAAGATTCTACTCTGTAGATCTTGCAGGGGAGACTTCTTACTTGGGACAGGCGGCATTGCTTCATTCTAGATATTCAACCTATCTGTGTGCTTTGTGGAGAGGATGACGAGACCCTTCACCACTTGTTTGTAGGATGCTTCTACTCTCAGGGAGTATGGAGGGAGGTTACGAGGAAGACTCGTATTGACATCTGCCAACATAGGCATGTCCAACAGTTGCTTTTGCATTGGGAGAGACAGTGGCTTCTCAGAGGAGATAGGATCATAGGTGATAGGACAACATGGTGGTTCATCCTTTACGCCACCCTATGGATGCTGAGTATGAGGGGAGAGGAACAGTCGGATCTTTAGTAGGGTATCTAGAGATGGGGCAACTATTTTTCATGCTATTTGTGTTAAAGGAATGGGTGACCACTATTTGTAATGTGGATTCCTCTACTTCATCTCTTTTATTTTGTTGGGGAATAGATGTCTCCACACGAACTTAGTCTAGCTTTCACTGGTATAGGGATGGGAGTTGTCTTTTGGTATATACTGTCTATATTTGTACATTCTATTTTCTTTAATATACTTGTGGTACTACCACTTCAGGGAAAAAAAATTTCTTTGCTTCAGGTACAACTTCATCAGACAGGATTGTTCCTTTTTCACTTTTCTGCTGCATAAAATTACTAAGTTCATCGGTGTTAATTTTTCCTCTTATTTGTGGGACAACTTTTCCTCCATGTTGGATGAATGTCGGTTAATATATTGCATTGTTTTTGAGAAGTTTATTATCATCCGATGTTGATCCACACAGTCAATTTACTTGTTTCTGCTTTAGTTTGCATCTATATTTTCAGTTTCCTTTATTAATATGTTTCCACTTTGATTTGCATCTTTCCCGTCCATAAATTAACCCTATACATGCTGTTTCCTTGTCTATAAAATATTTTGGCTGTATTTTCCCTATATGTATGCTTCAGGTTTCTGCATTTCTTTCACATCATTTCTCTGAGGTGGCAGACTATAGCTTCACTGCTGATATGGAGAATGAGGTGATTCCTTTGCCCATTTTAATTACTTTCACATTCTTTTAGATGTCCTTCTTCACTGTATATCAGTGTACCTTAAACTTAGGCAATATGCTTGGCAAAACCTGACACATTGATGCCTGCCTACTCAAACAAGACATACAAGACACATGATAATTCTTTGTTCATTGTTTACCTGAAATTTCCCTCGAAGCTCTGTATAGCATGAACTTTGTAGATAATGAAGATGACAGGACTGAAGCAGCAGAAGAGAAAAATATGGCGTAATCACCAAAACGGGGCTGCAGTGGAGAAAAGCTTTTCTTATGCCCAATGTTTTAAAAAGGATTAATTGGTCTGAATCGGATGACAGGACCAAAGTTGGTTATTTCATCAGGATTTTTTTTCCATTTTTTTATGTGGGGACTTGGGCCACTGGCTGCTGTAGCTCTGCTACCTTCCCCTGTCTTGGCCTTGCGTGACCTCTGGCCAGCTGTCTCTGCTCGACGCCTGTCCCTGCATGACGAGAAGAGGATTTGAACTCCTGTGCAACCCCTGGCCTTGCGCGACCTGTGACTCCTGGCCCTGTGTGACAAGAAGCGGAAGAGAACTCCTGCACAACTCGTGGCCCTACGCGATGAGAAGAGGAAGAGAACTCATGCACAACCCCTGGCCCTGCGCAGACGAGAAGAGGAAGAGAACTCTGCACCTGCTCGACCCTATTCATGGATGCAATTGCGGAAGACGACTGGCGTCTTACGTAGCATGGTAGCAAACTACCAATTGGTGGAAAGAGTTGGCAAAAAGGTGGAAACTCAACCCATACATGACAACTAACACGGGTGTACAAGACTTTTCCATAAAGAAAACTACCCCAAAAAAACAGGAAAAATAGAGTGACTCGGCGGCTGACTAGTCGGCTAGACCACCTGACTAGACTAGTCGGGCCCATTAGTCGACTAGTCGGCCGACTTTTTAATCACTGCTTATGCCCACTGTCAATCCTATCAAACTCTTTTATATTAGGGCAAATATAAAAGACTTTGCAGGACAAAAATACCCCTGCTTAAGTCATGTGCGCAGGGGAATATGAGACTAGTGCTGAGGAATAGAAAATTACACAGTAATAGTAATCCTCATCACTTCAACACTCCCCCTCAAGTTGAGCATAGACATCTCTCATGCACAGCTTGCACAAAAATAGCTTGGAAATCTGCTGTAACCATTCCTTTTGTCAGTATATCTGCAACTTGATCCTTGGATCGAACATAAGGAAGACATAGTTCCCCAGAATCCACCTTTTCTCGAATGAAGTGCCTGTCGATTTCAATATGTTTACTCCTGTCATGCTGGACAGGATTATTGCAATAGTTATTGCAGTTGTCACAATACAGCCTCATAGGGAGGTAAACATCAATACCAACATCCTTTAGAAGAATTTTCAGCCACAGGAGTTCAGCAACTGCCTATGCCATAGCCCTGTACTTGGCTTCAGCTCTTGATCTCATGGAATGCAGACCGATTCCGGATCGAATCGGCCATGGCCAATCCAGGTCGATCCGGCCGATTCCAGCCGATCCCCGCTGATTCCCAGCCGGAATCGGTCCGATCCAGATCAGATTGGCCCTGATGGATTCCTGAGCCGATCCAATCTTTCTTTCCATGCTTGATCTTGTGCACACTGACTGCTTTTTACTCCTCCAAATAACCAGGTTCCCTCCTACAAGGTGCAATAACCAGAGATTGACCTTCTATCATTGTGAGAGCCAGCTCAGTCTGCATGAGAGTATCCTTCCACAGTTAAAGCTCCTCCTTTTTTAAAGAGCAAACCCGTCCCTGGGGAGGATTTAATGTATCTCAAAATTCTATCTACTGCTTACAATCATACGTAGATGAGTTTTGGCTGGTACAACCACTTTATTGTCCACTTCTAATAAACGTGATTGACCCAATTCTGGATCATCTTCTGGAATCGTATAACTGTCAAAACTCAAAAGTGAGTGACTGTTCATCGGAACTGTTAGTCCAAATACTGCATGTTGGTTGTTTTAGGTGCATGCATAAACTGACTGACAACACTCGTAGCATAAGTGATGTCTGGCCATGTGAGGCACAAGTCCAAGAGCTTTCCCACGATTCTCTGATATGTCCCCTTTTCAGCTTCTGGCAAGAGATCTCCATCTTCAATACTGAGCCTGTGACTCACCTCAATAGGTGTGTCTTCCGGTTTGCTTCCCAACTTTCCAATTTCTTTTAAAAGGTCCAGTGCATATTTTCTTTGAGAGATATAAATCTACCCCTGAGATCTAATCACCTCAATCCCTAAAAGATATTTAGATACTTTAAAGGACCAAGGTCTTTAATTTCAAGAGAAACACTTTGTACCTGGTCAGGGCGCCCGCCTGCCCATGTCCGCTGACACAACATGGCAGCAGGGCCCACCCCACTTGTGTCTAGGGGCGGGCAGCGGGCACTTGCCCCTGCCGGGTACAAAGTGTTTCTCTAATTTCAAACTTGCTTGCCAAGTTGTCTTTCAGCATCTTTTTTTCCTGTAGGTTGTCACCAGTGATCACCATGTGATCAACATATACTAGAAGAATAGCAACCTGTCCACTCTTCCGTTTCACAAACAGTGTGGTCAGCATTACCCTGCTTGAATCCTATCTTTCAACATGGCTGTCCTTAGTCTCTCAAACCATTCCCTGGGTGATTGTTTAAGCCCATGTGAGGCCCTTTTTAACCTGCAAACTGTCTTTAACATCATACCCTGGAGGAGTCTGCATAAAAATTTCTTCAGATAAGTCTCCATTTAGCAATGCATTCTTGACATCAAGTTGATGCAATTCTCATGAGAAGTGGGCAGCAAGGGACAGAAGTACTCTTACTGAGAACAGTTTTGCAACTGGAGCAAATATTTCCTGGTAATCAATACCATAGGTCTGGGTAAATCTCTTAGTAACTAGCCCTGCTTTATATCTCTTCACTGAGCCATTCAGGCTTGAACTTAATTGTGTATACCCACTCGCATCCCACTAGTTTCTTCCATCTGAAGGATCAACAAGTTCCTAGGTACCATTCTTTTGTAAGGCCTGCATTTCTTCCTCCATTGCCTTCACCCACTTGGGATCCTGTACAGCCTGCGAGAAGGATGAAGGGAGAGAACAAGAATAGTATGTGGGAGAAACTTTGGAGTAACATAGGTATTTAGAAATAGGATGCTTCGTGCACTCTCTTACACCTTTTCGAATATCAATAGGTTACTCAAGGTTGGAGGGTGCCTGTGGCTCTAGAGCTTGTTGGGAAGGACATGCCCCTGTGTCCCCTTGAGAGCAGTTTTCAAGGAGAGGAGCTTTTTCTTGATGCTGAATCTCCTCCACTTTTCCTTCATTTTGTTGTTGGTTTTCATTCATTTTCATTTTCTCTCCTGGTATATACTTTTGTTATTTTTCTGCCCTCCTGTTGCTTTCCAGCTTGACCTTCCATACTCTTTCCTTTATTTTCACCACCACTTCTCCACCTGTGCAGTGTCATTAGGGGTAACATGACAAGGAAAAAAGTGATCAAGAAGAGGAGAGTGTTTGTCTGTAGGGCTCTCACATGTCTCCCCCTCACAAAACAAGAGGTGTATAATGGGAGTGAATCTCAAAGAAAGTGGCATCTTTCTGAAGATACTTTTTCCCAGTAGTAGGATCTAGACATTTATGTTCTTTTTGTGTGAGAGAGTAGCCCAGAAAGATGCACTTATAGACTTAGGATCAAGTTTGGAGCCACTTAGACTAAGAACATCGATGAAGCAGTGGCATCCAAACATGTTGAGAGGCAAAGGAAACAAAGAGTGATTGGGTTTTAGAAGGTCACTGTGGTACTAAAGCCAATGACCCTGGATGGCATCCGGTTAATGATGTAGGCAGCAGCAAGAACTGCCTCCATCCAAAATTTTTTTGGAAGATTATGCTAAAAAAGCAAGAACTGCCTTTGCCACTTCATTTTGTTGTGGAGTGTAGGGGCAAGAGGCTTCACGGATAATCCCTGCATCTTCCATGAAGATATTCAGGCTAGTGGCAAAGAATTCCTTGGCATTATCTGACTGAAATACTTTGATTTTGCACTCAAATTTGGTCAGTACCATATTGGAAAAAAAATTGAACAGCTCGAGGGACATCAGCCCTGGATTTCAAAGGATAAACCCAGATACACAATGAGAAGTCATCAATAAAAATAATAAAGTAGCGATGACCATCTATAGAAAGAACAGGAGAGGGGCCCCAAATATCCAAATGAGTACAAATGGTTCAATGCTTTTTTTTATTGAATCAGGAAATGTTGTTCTACAATGTTTGGCCAATTGACAAATTTGGCACTGTAGAGACTCAAGGTTGACAAACTGAAAAAGAGACGGTAACAAAACTTTGAAGGACTTGAAAGAAAGATGCCCTAAATGACAACGTCACAAGTGGATGTCTTTTATTCGACTCTCCAGGGTACTTGATAATTGCGACTGCAGCCCTGCACTTTCCTATCTTCTGAAAGGTAAAGTCTCTCTATCCTCTTTACCACTTCCAATCGTTTGTTGGGTCCTTATGTCCTGAAAAATACAATGGTCAAGAAAAAAGGTTATTGAAACAGTTCAAGGATTTAGTGATACAACTAGCAGCGAACAAGTTTATTGGGAGTGAGGGAACATGAAGTGTAGATAAAGGAAATGACTTTTTCTTTTATTTGCGAGAGGGTAATGTTTTGGCGAGACATCTTTTGTAAGGTGGGGAAACAAAATTCCTCCATCCTCCTTTTTTTGGGAAATTAGGATTTTGTTCCCATTTTGGTTCTTTTTGTATGTGCGGGTTCATACTTATATTTTGGTGTATGGGGGATCCTTATTGGTGTGTGGCTGCTTGTATAGGGGTATTGGGTGGTTGTTCTTTTTGGGGCTACCTTTTTTTGAACCTCTATACTTGTACATTCTTCCTTTCTTTTAATACAATCGTGGTACTACCCACTTAAAAAAAACTTGAAGTGTAGATGGAAGGGAAAGGTGATGGCCAACTGTGACTGTGCCTTTTCCAGCAATTGTGGCTCAGGTGCCATCAGCCACCATCACTTTATCCTGTCCAGAGGAGAGGGAATATGAAGAAAACGGGCTAGGGTTAGTGGGTTACCAGTCATATTGTCAGTAGCTCCAAAGTCAATGATCCAAAAGAGTATGGCTAGGATTGGTAGCAACACTCAGTGCTGCTCCATCAATACTTGTCTGACACATGGAGGTGGATGAGAAGGCTGAGGTTCCCAGCCGTGACAGAGCTTCTGCAGGTTGGCAATATCATTGGAAGAAAGCCCAAGCAGTCTTGGCTCTGCAGAACCAGAAGCTCCCCCTTCAGTAGACGTCCCTTGGGGAGTGGCAACACTTCCTTTTACTACTTGCTGTGCCCCTTTTTATTCTTGAGTTTTGTAGGTTTCTTAAGTTCCCAGCAAGCGTCTACAACATGGTTCATGCGCCTGCAGTGCATACACTTCCGGTTCTCCTTGGAGTCTTCCTTGGAAACACTAGGAGCTGATGGCTTTCCTTTGCTAACCAACACAGAATGCTCACCAAGATGGTGGTCATTTGTCGGTTTTGCAGCAACAATCATCACTTCTCTTTGGTTTTCCTTAATGAGATTTCTCTGATACACTTCTTCTGAGGGAATGGAAATTTCATTAAGGATTTGCCCCCTTAATCTCTCCCATTCAGGATTCAATCCAGCAAGAAATTGCAGAACCCGAACCTTTTGAACTTTTTTAGGTACCTCTTGCCGTCACTATTGCAATCCCAGTCATCATTCTCATAGTAGTAAAGTTCTTCCCATAAGGTTGATAGAGTTGAAATAATCTTCAATTTGATAGAGTTGAAATAATCTTCAATGGAAAAACTCCCTTGCTTAGTCTCATACACTTCGTTTTCAATCTGATAGACCCTCAGGTCATATTTTCCTTTCCCCGTACATCTTTTCCAAGAGCATCCACATATCACGGACTGTGTTCTTTCTGATAATCAGTTTCCATGGGGCATCTTCCACCGAGTTCATGATCTAGGACATAACTATGCCATTAGTCTCTGCTCAATCTTCAAATTTATCATCCTCAACATCGGGTTGTTTAATCTTCCCATTTATATAACCAAGCTTTGTCCTACCTTGAAGAAACATCCTAACTGAAGCTGACCACTCCACATGATTCTTCTTGTGAAGTTTTACTGGAGCAATCTGAAGGCTATGATTCTCCTGATGGGAATGCACTGAAGTATGCCTGTTTGTATCCAGAACCTGAGCTCTGTGAGGTTGGATCAGAATTAGACATCCTTGGATCTGTAGAAGAGTTGTTTTTCATCCTCCACTAGTTGAGAAATCTGCAAGGAAGCCCCTCCTGCTGGTTGGCTTGTTGAGAATACCCTTTGGAGCCTGTCCACTCCCTAAAGAACCCCTGGACAGGATAAGAACCTCCAGAACAGGATATATAGGGACAGAACAGCACCAAGTGGATGTGATGATATATGCACCTCCTTCCCTTGGTGTTAAAACCCGGTCAGGTGAAGAAGAAAAGGCACAGGCTCAAAAGGAACAGAGTAGGGTACCTGTCAGGTCAAACTCTAACTCCTGTGAGAGTTTTGCTAAGCCATGTGATAGCGAACCAGGCACCAGGTAACTGGTGGACCCAGATAGCAAGAAACTGTTTGTCCACACCCAGGAGTAAGGATCCAGGGTCGGATAGAAGAAAAACGGACAGGAAACTGGGTAATGGAGTATCGGTTTCATTTTGCCCTGTTTCATCCAGTATCGGATGGCCTTAAGGGGAGAGTTAATGGCCGGTTTTGGCCGATTTCAGTCGTTTCGGTCTGGTTTCGGCCAAACCAATTAAAATATTATTTTTTTAGTATCAGAGTTGCTACAGTGTTCTCTGCAGGTTTCAGATTGGTCATGGCCGAAACCATATGTTAAACTAATGTTCATGAACAGGGGTGGCAGGGTGAAAAAAAACCCTCTTCTCTGTCCTAGAAATCCGCAAACAGGGTGGCAGGACAAGGAAACAGGGGTCCGACTGCCAGTTGATCCCCCTTTTTGGAGGCTTTTGTTCTCTTCTACAGCCGCCTTTGCTCTGAGACCATGAAGATGACAGGACCAAAGCAGCAGAAGAGAAAAATATGGCGCAACCACCAGGACAGGGCTGCGGTGGAGAGAAACTTTTCTTATGCCCACCATCAGCCCTATCAAACTCTTTTATATTAGGGCAAATTATAAAAGACTTTACAAGACAAAAAAACTCTGCTTAAGTCATATGCACAGGGGCATATGAGACCCACATAACCCTCATTACTTCAACAGATAACATTGACAAGACGTGGAAGAACCATTCCATATTCTTCAAAGGATATGTACATCATGAAGACAGGAGTCCGCCCCTGGTTAAGCATGGTTAAGACTAGCCACCACTTGGGTTACAAGAATGGAAAGAAAAGGAAGGCAGGGATGAGGAAGATAACTCCAGGAGGAAATGATGCAGATGACAGTGGCTATCGTGAGAGTCCCATCGAGAAAGATGTAGTGGCTTATGGTTTCAGGCTCCTCTCCCATTTTCTGTTTTCTCCCTTTTAGTCTGTGATTATTGTGAGGAGAACAGCTTTGAGATGTGGTGCTGATGGTGGCAGATCAAAGATGTCTGCTTGTAGGAGATAGAAGAAGAAAGTGATGGAAGAAGGAAGAAGAAGGAAAGTTGTCTATATGCCTTTTTTTTTTTCTTTTTTCAGTGAGACAAAGTAGACAGTTGGAGGAATAGAGGAAGGAGGACAGCATGAAATGAAGAGAAAAAGGAAGTGATAACTATGACCTCATGTTGCTCAGGTTCTCATGAAGGAGTATGAAGAGCTCATGCCAAGGATTCTTTCCCACTCTCTGAAGGACATAAGCATATACTTGTTAGCTGTCATTTGCCCTGACTAGGACATCTAATGTTATTTGTAACAAGTAATTACAATGGTGCCAATTTTTTTCCCAAAACTCCAGTTAATTAAAAAGAGTAATTTTCATTTTTTGGCAAGATGAAGAATAAAAATTCCCTAATGAATTAAGAAAGGCATCCGTACCTCCATTTAATAAGATAAAGGTATTCTAGTGCATCATCTCTAACAAATTAAATGATAGTGGCTACCAGCTAGCGCAACCTTCTGGCAATTTGCATCCATTGAATGGTCATAGGACACATCACAATCTTCATGCACATCCTTTTTCTGACTGGCATCCTAACTCCCATTCACTGATTCAAAAAATTTCTTGGCCATGTTTTTTCACTCCATAATTTATGTACCTAAATGTCCATTCTTGATACATTTGTCTAACGATCTTTTTTGATTGCTTTGGAATTTGTATGGTTTTTTCACCAAGATACATTTAATGGCTCTTCTTTACTTTATTTAGTTTGCATTTTCCTGTTTTCAAGTTAGCATTTTTTATTCACAATATTCCCTTAAATTTGTGATTACCAATTTCAACAGCTTGACAATGTTTCTGCGGGTGCAACTGACTGGAAGGGACTTCTGAGAGACTATTGGTCTCGATTTAGCAAGTTTTGCAAACTTGCAAGTAATGTTAATATTCGGCAGGTATGATATGCTTTGGACGTAATCAATGGAAAATTCATATAAATGGCACTTCATGAAATGTATGAAAATTCAAAGATAAGCCCTAGTATAACAACTCCTTATGGCCTGGTAGCCAGTTTGTAGTTTTGTCTTCTTAATGTGCGTTTTTTCCACATATTCGCTTGAATCAAGCGTGCAGTTCTTGCAAGTGACAAACTGAGCTACAATTCCTTTGGTGGAGTTGGGAGCTATACCAGGTCCACAAGTCTTATTACTAGAAAAATATTGTTGATATATCTAGTTGCGCAGGAGATATAATACCGAGTCTTGCTAGAAGCTAGACTCTTACTGTATAAGTATGCGAACTATGCTTACAGTTCGACCCAAGCAAGCTTCTCCGTTTGAGATTGAATTTCTTTGTTCTTGATAAAAAAGGCTTGAGCATGTTTTGTAGAGGGTCTGCTGTGCTGTTGCAAGTCCTTCTCAAAGAGAAGGAATTTTAATGACCTAGACCACTTTGGATTCTCTTCTATCATCTCCTCAAAGTCTGCATCTTCTATCCTTTATATCTCTTTCTCAAGATCTGCTGATAGGCATCCTATTTGGTAATAAAGCTATACCTGTAAATTGTTGGCCCACTTAGTTAAGGCAGCAAGGTATACCTAGAGGGGAGGGGGGGGGGTGAATAGGAAATCTGAAAAAACTAAAACACAAATCACCACTAAAACTTTGGTTAGTATAAACAACTGTGTGCAATGGAAATTAAAGGCGCAGAAGCAAGCACACACAAGTACACAGAGAATTATCTTGGTTTGCCCCTTTCCACATAGAAGTCCTACATCCAGTCCCCAAGCAAACTCTTGGGATTTCACTAACCAAGGGTACAGTCCCCTTTAAGGACATACAACACCTAGTCCTTGTTGGTCTTCTTCTATTTCCGGGCAAGAAGGCAGCCCACTGTTTCACCTCAACCAGGTGCTTCTTTTTCGAGCTCAGAAGCAACTCACTGGTACAGACCTCCAGTTGGTCAAACCACCAGACACAAGTTGGTCTTCTTCTCTTTCCGGGTAAGAAGGCAACCCACTTCTCTTACAGGTTAAGAAGTCAACATCCTGGTACAAACCTGAATGCGGTTCTTCCCTTAACATAAGGGGAACGCTTGCACATCAAGCCTTCTCTTTCAATCGAAGAGGAATATTGAACATAGAAGTTTGGACCCGAATTCCCTAGATCAAGCTCAAGATAAATAATGAAATGTTTGATTTGAGACTAAGCCTAAGAAGGAAATAGTTCATAGTAAAAGACTCTTTTTAGGCTAACCCCCAACTCTCTCTCACAAATACACAAAGACATACAGAGAGAATGAGGAGAAAGAAAGGCTTCAATGCTTCTGAAGGTTTTTGCTTGAATGCTTCTTTTTTCTTTGAATGGGATCGAACTCTTTCTCTCTTGCTTTGAGTGTGTATAGAGTTGGATGCTCACTGGGTGTACACTCCTAGAATGATCTTCATGTTTTTTCTTCTTTTTATCATCTTGTTCAGTTTCAAGGCTTCATCTTTTTATGGAGCAGCTTGAACAGATCCGTTGAAGAATAGTCGTTGGAGCTTTTGGATCCGTTGAGACTCATCAGCTTCTGCTTTCCTTGTCTAACGATGTCTTCTTTGTGCCTACTGGCTACTTGGAATGGAGGAAGATGTTCTAACTGGTGCATGCTTTCAAGAGTGCTAGCAGCAGGTCCAAGGTGTTGACTATGAGTGGAATAGATCTGCAGACAATTAATGCAGATAGGAACATGTTAGACTAGAGATGTTTTTTGTCAGATGACCCATACCTCTTTTTGTCATGTTTTCTGTTGACAAATAGAAATAGTAGACAAGTGTTTTTTTCTTTCTTGCAGGAAGGAAGAGATCTTATGATACAGACAAAAAGATATGTAGTCAAACAAAGAGATAATAAGATAAACATGTGAAGTACATTTGAATTTTTCATTTTGGTACCACGAACATTTTGAAATGTTTGAAGTATAGAGGCAATCGATATTTCAGAAAGGCAATCGATGTGAAACAACTGTAATGGCTGCATGGAGGCAATCGATGTCGTAAGACAATCGATGTTTATGAAGGCAATCAATGTTTTATAAAGACAATCAATATTTATGAACGCAATCGATGTTTAAAGACAATCGATGTTCAAGTTTAACAGCAATCGATGTTTAAGTTAAACAACAATCGATGTTCAAATAGTCAGCAATCGATATCTGAAGCATTCGATGTTTGAATATAACAGTAATCGATGTTTAAGCAAGACAACAATCTATGTGAAATGTTCAGGATATCGATATGAGATGATCGATTGGTCAAGGAAACAACATAAACGGTTGAAGTGAAGCTTCGACTGGGTAGAATACAATGTTATCGGTCGAAGTGGAACTTCGGATATGACGAAGTGGAACTTCGTATAAAACAGATCATAACGCTGTCGGTCGAAGTGAAACTTCGTATAAGACTTCGGATATGACGAAGTCTTATTTCGTATATGACGAAGTTAGCTTCGACTGATCACGACCAAAAACATGCAATGACGAAGGGCCAGCTTCGGATATGACGAAGCTAGTTTCGTATATGACGAAGTAAGCAACGAAGTAAGATTCGACTGAATATGATAAAAATATGCATGACGAAGTTGAAGCTTGGATGACTACGTTACAGATCAGTGCAAAATTATTCTTAAAATATTATTAAATGTATTTAAGATGAATATGAGTTTTGTTATCACCGAAATAAAAGAATAAATTATAGGAGTAGTTCAACATAAATCATCATGTTGACTGAGCTTGCATCATTCAGTAGACCATCTTCTCTTAAGCTTGATCAGAAACTTAGAATCAAGCTCAGATGCATCAGTGGTTTGGTGGTCTGAGATGTACAGATTGCTCGTGAAGTGGGGGGAAACCAAGGGGTTTCAACCAGATGCAAAGTCTTTACCTCCAACAGCAAAATATGATTCCCTTTTGCTCCCTATTATTGGTTTCCCCAGATAATCTGTGCAATCTACCTGCAGATGTGGCACAGGGCACTGGTGCAATTGTGCAAGTATTCTGTTGTGGCCAAAATGATTTTGCCAATCCTTAGCTTGCCTCTTATCTAAGCATCTAATGTTCCGAATCATGCTTTGTTCTCTTTATATCTCAATATATTTTTTCATTTCCTGATAAGATTCATATCTCCTGCTCGTGTCCCCCTACTACCCTTGGTCTGTTTCTCTGTTCTTCTTACTATTCCTTTTCCCCTTTTCTTCTTTTCTTGGCCGAGAGGAACCCCTCTTCTACTGGCATCTAATGAACTGGTTTAGGCTTTGATATCTTTCCATGTCAAATTTTCCCTTCTCTGATAAGATTTGTCTCCTCTGCTTTGTGCTCCCTGCTCTTACCTTCGATCCATTTTTGTATGTTGTTCCTACTATTCCTTTTCAACATTGAATAACTGCACTCAACACATAATTTCCTCTTTTCCCTTGAATCCAAGGTTATTGTTAAATAATTTTCAGTTGTGCTGTTCCAATTTATTGTTGCTACTAACAGAAAGATCTTTATATCTTTCTATAGGTGGAGAAAATGTTGGAGGAGACACTTGGACATGTTTTCTTTGATTTGCTTCCTGATAAAAGTCGGACATGTCCCAGGTAATATTTCATCGAGCTGCTGTTTTCGCAAATACCTCAAAATTACAACTCAGATTAAGTGACATTTTTTCTTCAGTTTTCAAGAGTTTCAATTAAGCCAAGGTATTCATAGAAGGTTTCCTTGGGGTGGAGGTCAAGGAAGTTCTGATGGGATCCCTTTTAATAAAAGGGGCATTTTGCTCCAAGCCTAAGAAGTTGGTTGGCCTTAGTGTGAAGATTACAAGACAAATGATTCTTATTCTGTATGTGAAGTGGTTGTGGGTACTAATGATATTAGATGAATCTTTGTGGAAGAACTTGATTATTCATAAGTCTACAGACACTATTGGAGATTCTACTTGCACAAAGATTCATCTTATTGGCCACTTTCATTTGTAGGGCATTTTAAGAGCGGCCAATAAGATGGAAGAAGAAATTTGATTGAAAATTGGAGATGGGTAGTCAACCTGCTTCTAAAGAGATAGCTAGTGTGAAAATAGGTATCTTAAAAATCAATTCTTTAAAGTATTTAATATTGTGCTGAATCCATGGGATGTGGTGAATGATTGTTTTGTCCAACAGAATGAGGTCATGTTTTGGTCTTTCCACTTTCCGGCTGTGCAGGAATCTGAAAGAGGATGGATAACAGGAATACTTTGATTTGCTTTCTGTACTTCACAAGTCCAGTTTAAATTATAATCAGGCAGACCATTTATTGGACCAGATGTTGCTATTGAGGCACTGTACAACATTTTTTTAGGATCACCAGATTCCCTACCAGAAACTTTCTGAGCTTTGGAGAGTTAGGTCTCCACTGAAGGTGAAAGCCTTTGTGTGGTTGATTTGAGAAGAATTATAACCAAGGTGTACAGGCAACAATGGAGAAGGATTGTGACATAGTATATGTATTCAGCCATCTGCTGATGAAGATGTGGATCACCTCTTGTGTTCTTGCCTTATATCCAGTGGGGGTTTTGTTAGATTTAACGGTTTTTTTTCTTTTTACTCCCTACAAATAATCATATTTTCTTATTAGTCCCTCAAATACAGCTACTAGTTTTTTAGTCCCTTAAATCTTCTAACTCTTTCATAAATGCCCATCTAGTATGCAAACGTTAAAAAATGAATATATTGGAGAATATTCCATCTGGAAGTAAAGATAGGATTGAAATATCTAAAATACCCTAACTTATTTGATTTATTTTAAAGAATGGTAGAAAGCTCCCCATCATGACAGCGGGACCTCCCAGGAACCCCCCCCCCCCCTTTTTTGGGCACCTCCCTTTGAGGAACTTGTCATTGAGAAAGAGCCGGATGAAGGGGTTCCCCACCTTCTTCCTAGAGGAAAACTGTGCGGGGATCGCCCTTCAGCCGGTTGTACCTCCAGGTGCATGAGGCTTGTGAAGGGGGAGTTGGGAAGAGGCCCTGACGTGGTGTTGCCATGTAGGAACAGGGAGACCATTTTTTTTTTTTTTTTTGGGGGGGGGGGGGAGGGTGTGGGGGAGAGGTTGGTGAGGGGGGGTGGAGGATGATGGAGACGTGGGCAAGGTCTCCACCAGTAGGATAGTCGCAGACGACGCCACAATCAAGAGGGTCTGCCATGGATTGAGGCAGGGGATGAAGGTGTTCATCGTGAGCCTCAACCCGGTCTGGCATCGAAATCTCAACCGCCTCCTAGGATACTACCGGTGGGGGGAGAAAGTACTCCTGGTGTATTACTTCATGCCCAATGAGAGCCTCGACAAGCACCTCTTCGACCGGCCTAGCTCGACCTGGATTGGAATTGCAGGTTTAGGATCATCAGAGGCGTGGCTTCCGGACTCCTCTATCTGCACAAAGAGTGCGAGCAGGTCGTCATCCATAGGAACATCAAGGCCAGCAACATGCTGCTAGACGACGACTTCAACGGTAACCAGACGTCATGTGGTCGGAACCATAGGTACCTCTCATGGAAATCCCTAGGACTGGGAAGTCAATCAAGGCCACTCTACGTCTATGCCTTTGGGGTCTTCCTCCTCGAGGTCGCCAGTAGGAGAAAGCCGTTGGAATCACGAGCAGCAGAAGATGAGGTGCTCTTGGTGGACTGGGTGATGGCCTGCTAGAGCAAAGGCAGGGTTTTGCCGTGGCGGATCGAATCGGTCCGATTTGGCCGAATCGTATCAAATCAAGAGAAACCCTATTCACCTGATTCCCATCGAATCGGACCGATTCCCATGCGAATCGGCCCGATTCAGGCGAATCGTGGCGGATCAGGAAAAACCTGATTCGCCCGATTCCCCGATGCGGCAAACCCTGAGCAGAGGGTAGATCTTAGAGGCAGCAGATCCAAGGCTGGGTGGGGCATATGTGGCGGAGGAGATGGAGATGGTGTAGAAGCTGGTGTTGCTCTGTCGACCCTCTGCAGGCAACAAGGCCCAGCACGCACCTGGTGGTGCAAATATTGGGTGGGGATGTGCCACTGCCGAAGTCGTCGTTAAATTATCTGCTCCCAGTCTTTGAGCAACTGCGAGAACCTGGCACACCTCTACAAAACAAAGGCGACGACAGAGGCCATAACCAACCGACAAGGTTATCGCCACTCACCAGAGATATAGAGTTCTTCCTCTGTCCATGGTTCGCTGAATTGGCCGATTCTGGATCGGATTGATCATGGCCGATCCGGCTGATTCCAGCCGGTTTTGGCCCAAATCGGCCTATTCGTATCAAGAATCATCCCGATCCGGATCGAGATCGGCCCTGGCCGATTCTAGGGCTGATATGATTCCATTTTCTATGCCTCTGCCTCCTCCGAGGGAGATGGGGGAGGCTGGCAAGGTCTAGCACCCGAGCGGGGAAGTTTGGGATCGAGTGGCTGAGGATGCCTCCGGCAGCAGGGGGCGGCACCATCGTCGGGGGAGTGGGAGGCTGCAGTAGCAGTGCCTGTGGAGGAGTGTTGCTGCTGCTGCTGGAAGGTGGCGACCTTATTGGCAAGGATGGAGTAGGAGCTCTGCCAGTCAGCACAGCTGGTGCCAATGAAGAGGGGGAAAGAGTGTAAGTTGGGGACCAGTGTGACTAACCAGGGGCAATGTAGTCTCTTACTACTATATGGTCAGTTTAATCAGGACAGGGTTGCACTTTGGTTACGGAATCGAATGGCAGGGAATAATAAAGGACAACAGCATAGATTTCAGGGACTTAAAAGTTAATAGTTGTATTTGAGAGACTAATAAGGAAATACGCTTATTTGTAGGGACTAATAAGTAAAAATCCCTAAATTTAAATGTTATCGGGTCTTCCAACTCAAAACCTTAAGGTGATGAGTGGAGAGGGCACCTCTATTATAAGCACAAGAGATACTTTGTCCCTTTCCAATGTGGGACTATTCTAACAGGTTTGGAGGATCTTTAGAAAATTGTCTCTTAACTTTCAGTTAAGTACAATTCATGAATTGTTGCATCTCAAGGCTTGAAAACAGCATCAACCACTGCAACAAGAGGTCACATTTCTTTGCCTCCTTCCACGTGCAATTTGTTGGAGTATTTCACAAGAAGATGATGATGGAACTTTTCTAGGAAGTACAATTATATTGAGTATTCTTGCCAGGCTATCACTTTTCTTTAGAACTGGACTATATTCTCTCTTTACCTGTAGATGTTTGGAGAATGGAGTTGAATCTTTTGCCAAATCGTTTTTTTTTTCTTTTTATTCTTTTGTGAGTTTGAAGAACCTCTTCTCATTTCCTTTTAATTATGTTACCTCTGTTTAGTTTATAAAATTGGTGGCATCTTCCATTTTTTTGGAAGGAAAAGCTCCTCAATCAAGGTAATGAGGTTAATGAATCATAAAGATTTCTATGTAATGTATATAATCTGAAAATGTTTGATTTTTGATAACTTTTTTTAAATCTCATAGTAATGAGACTGACTGAGTGAATGTTTTCATCTGATATCCATGCAGATTCACCTCCTTATTTTATCTATTTCCTTACTGCTAGCAGGAGACTGTATCACTTCCTATGTGTATTATATATATTTTATCTATTTCCTTACTGCTAGCAGTAGACTGTATCACTTCCTATGTGTGTGTGTGTGTGTGTGTATATATATATATATATATATATATTAGAAAGAGAGAGAATTCTACTGTGTCACATTGTTAGTGGAGAAGGGTAAAACTCTCATAATTTGAAGGGCACAGGTGAATTTCACTAGGAGATGATGATCAATGTGATAAAGACAGCAGGGTGTGATTCCATGAAGGAGAACATGAAGAAATCCCTTGAGAAGTGATGGCAGGAAAAGGACAATGATGTCAATGAGGGATGGATTCTGGTGGAAGAAGATCCCCGTAGTTTGGAAGACTTTTGTTATGTCAGTCACCAGATCCAGACACATGATCAGACATGATTATGGGTCAGAGGCAAAAAAAAGATGGGCTGCAATCGTTTGTTGGAGACGTATAAAACTGGGGAATATATGTTTAATAGAAGATAGCAGTCTTTATCAGGTCAAAGTGCTGCCAATTGAGAGAACAATAGTTCATATTGTGTCCATTGGAGGCCTGCAGTATGCAACACAGATGATGATCAGATGATATCATAATTGCATCAATGGAAATATTGTTGTTCTCTCCTACCTCAAAAGTATGTTGAGATGTATACTGGCAACAAGGATGTAGTCAAACCGCAAACACAAATTCAGACCACAACATAAATCTGGCAGTTTACTTCTACCAAGGTTTTGCCATTTAGCTACACCAGATCATATTGGGGCCTTGGATGGTTGTACCACCTTGGGCTGAGTCGGCCAATTCAGCTCAATTGAAGTGTATTTTCTTTTTGTGCCAGATTGGACTGTCTCGTGGCTTGTGAAGGCCATATCTAGTGCAAGATGACCAAGACAGTTTGATTAGTAGGAGATGGCAAACCATGCGTCTCCCTTTGAAATTGGTAAAACGATGTTGCCACTTTTGCAGTGACATGAGACATAAGAGGGGTGAAGGAGATGAGGACGGAAATTGGACAGCTGGAAACAGGAATGCTAACATGCGCTTGGAGCTTGTTTGCCTAGCATGAGTTTAAACAACAGCAAATCACTGTTTGAAGAACAAATGGAACTGGAACAGCTGTTTTTTTTTTTCTCAGAAAGACTTTTCATTCGACATTGTTGGGACGAAGAGAGGCAAGGTATTCTCATATCTTTCTCTGGGGGATTCATTAGAGGATCTATATTTATTCGCAGCCATTGGATTATCTTACACAGTGAACTTGCTTATATGATCACTTTCATTTTGAGTGAGATGTGATGACAAATAGAAGCAAATAACTCTTGGCTATATTCCAATTTTCTCCCATTAGAGAGAAGTAGATCTCTTTGTTTCATCTTTGAAGCCTCTTATCTATACCCATTGCACTCTATTTCTTGTTTATTTTCTGAGTCGTTATCTTTCAGCAATGTGGACAAAAGTAGAGTCAAGTCATAAGACTCACAACTGTAGCAATTTGTTTCCCATTCTAACACTCATTGAAACCAAACACAGCTGCTCAGAAGGGATGCTGGTTCTTAAAGTGAGTAGGTTTGGCGCTGGATATTTCATTGGCTGCAATCAACATCCAAAATGCAAGTAAGTATTATATCATCTTCATCAACACATCATTGGCATGTTCGTCATGGCTTGTGTTCCTTGGATTTCCTGACATTAATCCCCTTAAAATAGTGGAAATATTTGAAGCTTATAGCATGCTTTTGGTATCTAACTTATTGTTGTTATGAATTGAAAAATGCCAGCATATTGAACACTACCGTTTGCTTTTTGCTTCAACTTCAGATAACTGCATGGCATTTTAGTGAATATAACAAAAGAAAGGTGAAGCTGCAATGTATCATCTTATGTGGCTTAATTCTTGCGACTCTTAAAGCACTTCAGATCCTGAATTTAATTAGAAGCCATTCCCATTCCAGTTGAGTTAGATGCTAAGAAACATTTAGACTTTGGCTTGGTTCTTGCATTGCTGTACTGTATTCTTGCAATATTGTTCAACATTACTCATGCTCAACCAATCAAAGGGTCGTCACATGGAGGTGACATGATGTTGAAACCTGTCTGAAACCAATAGTTTATGTCCATAAAAGTAATTTATAGATCAACGGTATAAACTTGACTGAAGGTGAGTAAATAAGCCACATGATGACATGGGTGATAATAAACCTCCACATCAAGGACTCAAACTACCTAAGAAATAGCCATGGGCAACACTACTCTAGCCCGTGTTTAACCTGGTCACATTGTGTTTGGTTTGGTTTGGCTGTTAAGGTAAACCACCTTAACCCAAGTTAGTGGTGGCCTGGTGGGTTAGCCAATCCAGGCCAGCAAAACCCAAGCTAGCAACATTTACTATGATATTATCAAACCAAGAGAGCAGAAAATGTGGATTTCACTAACCCGGGATTGGTGAACCTGAGACAAGCAAATCGGTTATCAAATCAGCCTTAATAAACAAAGGGCAACAACTGTTTCCCATACAAGTTTTATACATATAACACATTTCCTTTTCATTTTCAACGTTTGTTCATGGGAAGGTAGCATTTCAAGGTTCAAAATTTAAGGGACTTTCTTTGTTTCAAAGAATAAATTAAAAAGTAAGGTAAGGAATCTTGAAAATGAAATAACATATCTCTGAATTTGACTTAACCAACAATTAGATTTGGATAATGAGTAGATTGAGTGCCACATCCACTTGTAGTTTGTTGCTTATATAAAGATCGAGAATAAGGGGGCATGATATTTTAGAAAGTCAAGATAGGACAGAGGTCTTCTAAACCTTTGGTATTGGATATGTCAAATATACTGCTTTTGGGCAACCTCTCAACAATTAAGAGACCCCTCCCACTGCTAAAGAATTCACAGTTTCACCTTCTATTTCACTCCCCAAAGCACTTTCACATCTTCTTAACCCGAAATGAAATGGCTGAGGAGGGAAATCGTAAAGCTCTATTTGCCTTTGCCATTTTATGAGTCTGTGGATTGGCTCTTGTTCATTTAGAAAATGCGGAGAAACCATGAGGACTTTTCTACCTTCACTGCGCCTTTCTAGGGAGTAGAGAAGATCTGGGTGATACTTGGCATGGTGACAGTTAAGAGGACACGTTCTGGTTATCATGCAGCATTTGCCACAGCATTGGACCAGGGGCCAGCCCTTTAGAGGCTATCAACATCTGGGAGATGGTACAAATATGTTATGCTTGTATAATTGTCAAACATGCAGAATTTCTTTCATTTAAAAAGATAATATTATCCATTTTTGTGCAGGCATGGCAGTCTATTGGACACAGAAATTTTAAAAATTCGCTTGACGTGGGAAATTTACATGCCTATTTATTGGATGATTTTCCCTATATTTTATCATATTTATTCAGTGCAACTATTTTATCAAGCGATTTGGGATTTCGTGTACTGGACTCTTTCCCTATCGATCAAAGTCAGTGCTAATTTACATCATATTGAATCCATATACCTTTGATAACGTTGCCGAGATCCATTTTAGCGCAAAGTCCCAAAAAATTGGAAATTATCTTTTTCATTTCTTTATGCATTTGTAATTTGGATTACAGTTGGTCTTTCAAGACCATTACAATTGATCCCGATTATATAATCGGATCTTTGGGATTACATTCTGTCATAATCAGACTCTTTGGATTTGTTTTCGCCTACATTTGGATCGATTTGCCTCATTTCTGTCACAATCAAACAATTCACTTTGCTTCTGTCATTATCAGACAGTTGAATTCGTTTCATGGTCATGATCACTCTTTTGATTGTGATCAGACCTTTGGAGTTGACTTGATGTCTATAGGGGACATCTCCGCACAAGGTGAGCTATATTTACATCTCTTGGTCCTTTTTGGGTTTTGTTGCAACTTTTACCCTTTTGGGTATTTTTGCAATTTTCTTCCCTTTCAGAGGTTGTATTGCAGTTTTGACTCTTTCTGAGTATTTATGCTGTAAGACCCGGCTTCCCAGCTTTCCGTCCGGTGTCTTGGATGACTGGCCACTAGCACGTCCAGGCTGGGCGACGCGTTAGTGTCGCGTGGTGGGTGTCCGACCCGATAGTCATCCTTGTCGCGACGCAGGTGTGCATCGTTTTCTTGTCGCGCCCGGCTTGCCTGTCGCGTTCTTGTCGCGACCGGTCAACGGGTCGCGACAGTGTTTTGTCGTGTTCCGCTGTTCGGTCGTTTGACGCCTTGTCAGGGTGGCAGGTGGGTCAGTACGACCTGTCGGGTTGTCGCGGCGTCCCTGGGGGACGCATTTTGGTCGCATCCCATTGACCCGTCGCATTAAGGTGCTTAACGCAATGGGGAGGTCCGTCACGTCTTGGGTGCCGAAGGCTTAAGGCCTTGGCCGACGACTGTTGAACCCCAAAAAGGCATGATAAACATTTACCAAAAGAAGTACTTGGGAGGCCTGAAGATGTGTGGAGTTCCCACTAAAAAGAATTTCTGAATAGAAGATATATGGAATGTCCAATAAGAGGACTTCCTGAATTTTTTTTAAGGTGTGTGGAATATCCACTAGAAGGAATTTCTGAACTGAAGGAATTTCTGAACTATGAGGGATACCCAGCTGAAAAGAGCCCATGGATCTATTTATACTGATCCAAGTGGTTAAAACACCTAGAAAGATGTCTTGGAAGCAAAGTGATGCATGCCTTAAAACCAAGGTAATTCACACCTTAAAGACAGAAAATTCAGAAAGCAAAGCATTTGGTTCCTTGAAGACAAGGTAAAAGAAAGAGAAAAGACTTGAAGACAAAGCAACTTATGCCTTGAAGGCAAGGTAAAAGTGGGACTGAAGTCTCCCTCCAAGCCAAGGGAGAAGCCTTATAAATACCATTGGCATTAAGCCCTCCAGAAAAGACCAAAGTTCAGAATAGAATGACACTCCACACAAATTGGTGTACGGAAGAAATCCGGCAGTACGAGGTCCATGAAGACCAAGCATGAAGTACAAGTACAAGCACAAGAACAAGCCGACGACAGAAGCTCCGAGGATGCAAGTGCAACTCTTCACCGGGCAAAACTCCGAGCAAAGGGGAGCGGGATTTCAACAAACTAGTCCCCACAAAATGAGCCCCTTATAGCCTATTTATAGGCCATCCTCCCCCCCATTTTAAAACAACCCTTAGGTGTAAGGGGAATGGGGGGAAGAGAGGGCGGTTGGAGGGGAGGCCCCCCCCCCTCAACTTCTGAAACATGAAACCGGTTGGGGGGGTGCTCCCCCCCAACCGGTTTTATGTAAAATCAGGTTGGAGGGGAGGCCCCCTCCAACCTTTTAATATAAAACCGGTTGGGGGGACTCCCCCTCCAACCGGTTTTATATAAAAACAGGTTGGAGGGGACCCCCTCCAACCGGTTTTATAAAAAAAAAAACAGAAAAAACAGGTTGGAGGGGACCCCCCCTCCAACTGTTTAAAGTAAAACCGGTTGGGGGGTGCTCCCCTCCAACTGGTTTTACATGAAAACAGGTTGAGGGGAACCCCCCCCCCCCAACCTGTTTTATGTAAATCAGGTTGGGGGGTGACCGCACCCCCAACCTGTTTTATATAAAACAGGTTGGAGGGGGAACCCCCCCCAACCGGTTTAATATTAAACAGGTTGGGGGGGTGTTCACACCCCCAACCTGTTTAATGTTAAACAGGTTGGGGGTGTCCCCCCCAACCGAAATGGGGGTTCTCCCCCCTCCTTCTCCTGTTTATGCAGGGAGGGGAGGAGAGGCCAGCCCCCTATAAAAGGGGAGGCACCCCCCTTCATCTGAGAGGGAGGAGAAACCCCCATATGCTGGCCGGCCAAGCCCCATAAACCCCCACATGATGTGAAAAACCAATCCCCCAAATCCTTGTAAAACCAGTCCCCCAAAAACCCCTGCTGGTTGGCAATCCCCCAAGCCTTGTAGACTAGTCCTAAAACCCTTGTAAACCAGTCCCTCCAAGCCTTGTAAGGCCCGGGTTCTGAAATTTTCAGAAATAGTGCAAATCTTCTTGTTCTCCCAATCTCCTTCCATCCAATTATTTGGTTTGGCATGAAGGTATTGGTTTATTCCTTGTTCAATATGGAGTGAGGAGTGCCCGATAACGTGGAAAAGAGCGGGAGATCGCCATCGTATACGGCTCCGACATCTCCCTCGCGCCACATCCCCACATCGAGCAAGTCTCTGTGGGGATCCAGGGGTTTAAATACCGTCCATATCGAGCAAGTCTCTATGGACATATGGTATTTAAACACCCTTTGTTCTCTCTCTCTTGGTATATTTATACCCCACATCGAGCAAGTCTCTGTGGGGGATTCAGGGGTTTAAATACTGTCCATATCGAGCAAGTCTCTATGGACATATGGTATTTAAACACCCTTTGTTCTCTCTCTCTTGGTATATTTATACCCCACATCGAGCAAGTCTCTGTGGGGGATTCAGGGGTTTAAATACTGTCCATATCGAGCAAGTCTCTATGGACATATGGTATTTAAACATCCTTTGTTCTCTCTCTCTCGGTATATTTATACCCCACATCGAGCAAGTCTCTGTGGGGGATTCAGGGGTTTAAATACTGTCCATATCGAGCAAGTCTCTATGGACATATGGTATTTAAACACCCTTTGTTCTCTCTCTCTCTGTATATTTATCCCCCACATCGAGCAAGTCTCTGTGGGGGATTCGGGGGTTTAAATACTGTCCATATCGAGCAAGTCTCTATGGACATATGGTATTTAAACATCCTTTGTTCTCTCTCTCTCGGTATATTTATACCCCACACTGAGCAAGTCTCTGTGGTTTAAATACCCTTGAATATGGACGTTTAGATGCCTTGTACTCATATGTATATATTCCGTCAAGGAGACTCTGCTCAGGCAGGAATTCTGCTCAAGAGCATATCTGTATAATCATAATCTCACGTTTATATGCATATGTTTTCTTGAGGAAACTCTGTCTAAACAGAAACTCTCCTCAAATACATACTCATATAATTGTGAGTCTATGTTCATACGGATATGAATCCTGAGTTGAACTCTGCCTATGCAGGGGTTCTACCCGAGAACATATCCATATAAGTACGATCATATGTATATATTTCCTTAAGGACACTCCGTCAAGACGGAAATTCCGTCCTAAAATTTACTCGACGAGCTACATATTCTTCTCAAAAGACAACCCTACTTTCCAAACTCGGACTTACTCTGTTCAAAATAAACAAAGCAAAAAAATGTTGTCTTGAAATTTCTTACAGATGCACATATTCTCGCCCACGCCATGAAATGGTATTCGGGTTGAAACAGGTGTTAATACGACATCTAAAGCTTTTAACTCGATGTAAATGTAACATCGGTTCCGATCGATGGAGACAGGGGTTCAGCACACGCCACCCCAATCGCCTGATGATTAAAAGGCACGGAATCAAAGAAGTTCAGATCAAAACACGGCGCACTCATCCGTTTCACGGATATGTAAAAATTCTTTCTCTGCATTGCGCAGACCCTTACTCCTGCCTGGCAGGCAGGCTGGCACGCCCCGCAATACAAAGTCAAAAGATAAATGAACAAACATCCTTCAAATGAAGGAAGAAGAAGAGGGAAAATTTTTCCGTGTCCACAACGACCCCTTCCCTCTCTTTCCCTCTTTCCCCCTCTCTTCTCCCCTCCGGCAGTGCTCTGCCTCCCCCTCTCCCCTTGGTGTGTTTCAGGTGAGGGGGGTCGTGCGTGGTGCCGTCGCGTCGTAGAACGCGGAGGAGGTGGCCGATCTGTCGTGAAGGGCCCTATTGGGGTTCGTTCTTCGTTTAAGGTAGGGATTGCTTGAACTCTTCTTGATCCAGTGGATTGGGAGCTCCTCGGGGTTTGTAGTTAGTGTTTACTGCTTTCCCATGCTCCCCTACCCCCGTGTGATGAGGTTTGTAGCTTGTGGGCGGCCCCGAGATAGAGCATCCCGCGGTTCTGCCTCTCTATTGGTGTCGCGACCGCGGGGAGCGTCGCGACACCAGAAGAGGCGTCGGCTCAGTCGGGCGCAACCTTATCACGACGCGTTTGGCCGTCGCGATAAGGGTCGCTGTCACGGCGCATTTTCCGGTCGCGACAGGGTTTGCTGTCGCGTCGCTTTGCCCCGTCGCAATATGGTTGGTGTCGCGGTGCTCTTCCCCGTCGCGATGGTATCGCGACGGCCTATGGGGGCGCGACATTATTTGTATTGCCTCGGGTGTTTCTGTGGCCCTGGTTTGTGTGTCGGTGTGTGCCCCAAGGCAGGCTTTGCCCTTAGGACCTTCTGGTAGGGAACGCGGCAGGTTACCTCCCTGCGTTCAGTGACCGAAGGTGACACCCTCGTGGCCGTGTCCTGGCAGCGGTGCCAGGAGGGTCGCGTTTGCCTAATAATCGATTGACCGGCGGTCAATCGATTATTAGCAGGGTGACGGGTTTTCCGTACCGACTGGTGGTGTTCCGAGGTTCTGGCTCGTCCATGTGTGCCTCTTGCTTGCTGGGCTTGTTGTGGGTTACAAGCCAGCGGTTCGGCGTGGTTCTTGTTGTGTTTGCCCCGCCTGTTCGCCCGGTGCTTGGCACTTGAGGGCTTGTCCCATTTAGAGGTTGTCTCCGTTGCCTGGGACCCTCATCCTCGGGAGCCTGTTGAGGGAGTGCTCTGGGCTACGAGCGTGTCCGAGTTGGCAGCCAACTTAGCGGACTCTGGAGCTGAGGGGAAAACGAGGTTTGGACAACAGCCCTGAGTCGTTTGTAGAGCTCTCTTGTCTGGGGTGGGACGCCAAGGTTGTCGAGGTGTTTTCTTCTCGGCGCGGCCCAGATAGTCCTTTGTCTCACTGCCTCTCTCTGCGTTGGTTCCGGACCACGTAGTGGTGCTAGGCGTGGGGCCGCAGCTTGGCCAGGCTGCGGTGTTAAGTGCGTTTGTGTGTTTCTGTGGCGGCTTTGTCTCGCTCTTTCGCGGAGGGGAGGCAGGAGCTAGGCTAGCGAGCAGAGGGCGTGGACGGCGTGTCCCCTTCTTTGCTGCTAGCGGCGGTGGCTTGGTTGTTGTTGTTGTGACGGTGTTTTCTCGCGACGTTTCCAAGTACGACTCATTGCCCGAGCCTGCACGATGGTTGTAGCCTGGCCGTGTCTAGCTTCCGTGGGCGTTGTTGGTGTGGCCTTGTTGGCCCGTGCTTCTGGTGGTTTCCGCTTCGGTGTCCTCTCGGTTCTGTAGTCCCGTTCTTGGGTGCCAGTCCGTGGTGGCACCGGCGTATGTGGCTTCCCGACCTCGCGGTGTGTCCGGGGTCCGTGGTGGTTCTGCTTGTGGGCCCTCGACGTTAAGGAGCTCTGAGGTGGCCGTGCTTACGGTGAGACGTTGTTCTCACCTGGTTGTTGCGTGGTCTCGGCGGTGTGCCGAGGGTTGCTTCCGCTTTGTGCCCGACTCCGTTAGTTTTTGCGGGATTCGTGTGTGTCACGACCTTGGTTGGTGGTCGTGGCATTGCGTTGTTCTGTTCCACTGCTTAGTAGTATCCTGATGTAGGTGTTCCTCACTTTACAGCTTTCTAGGGTAGTTTCCTGTTTTCGGAGTTCCTGCTGCTCTGGTCAGTGAGGGACTGGTAATTCTCACTGGGCCTTGTTCGCGAGGCTCACCCCCCTACTTCCTTCAACTAGGGGCTCGTCGTCGTGGGAGCTCAGTGTCGGACGGGTTGCGGAGGCAGTTGTGGCATCGTGTGTTGTCAGCAGCAGTGAGAGTGGGTGTTGTGAGCTATTGTACCTAAGTGAGTAGAGAGTTGTGCTTTGCAAGTCCTCGGGATATGCCACATTTCTTCTTGTACCTGTGCTTTTATTTGGGACTTATTGTATAGACTTTTGTATATTGTACAGATAATTATAGTTATTTAAATTCAGATTTCTTCTAACCCTTCCGGATCTTTGAATCCGTGGGTCGTGGCGCGAACTTCGGGGTCCCTGGCGGGGGTTCGAGAGGTCGAGTCGTTACATATGCAATCTCTTACCCTTTATGGGTATTTTTGTAGTTTTTACCCTTTCAAGGGTTTTATTGCAATTTGACCATTTTTTGGTGTAAATGTCATTTCCTTGACTTTTTCGGACATTATTGCCATTTCTTGACATTCCCGATCATTTCTAGCATTTTTTTACTTTCCCGAGTATTTTGGCCATGCTCGGGTATTCCTATCATTTCTTGGATTTCCCTAGAGTTGCAAAAGAACTCCGGAGTCCGGATTGCTAAAGAGGGCAGATGCTATATCGCATTAGGCTATGATTGACCTTGCTATGTTCTTTGCCTACTCTTTGTCGATGCTTATAGAGTGAGGCGAGACAACTTGCCTCATCGCCTGAAAGAAGCCTATAGGATCAAGAACCTAAGCCAAAGGGAAAAAGGTCATTTCCTAACTTTCTTGGGCATCTCTATCATTTCTTGACTTTCTCGAGTACTGCTACCATTTCTTGACCTTCTTAGGCATTTCTGGGTATGATTAGTAGTAAGCGCAATTCAGAAGAGCGCACGCCGCTTCAAGGAAGTGACGTGGATCTTACTCCACTGAGTTGGCCAAACGACATAAAACTAGGGGAGGTAGCAGGAGCTCACTGGGGATACTTTGGTAATACCCGGGGATTAGAGAACTAAAACCTTGGCCAATGTTGTCTTTTGAAGAAGAAATCTTGATAACATCATATTTTATATTTATGACCTTGGAAGGTCTTTTCTGAAATTCTTGTCCTTTCAAGAACTTCTCTATGATTTCTGTCCTTCTAGACTTTTCTACAATTTCTGTCCTTTCTAGCATGGCTCGTGGCACATTCTCTGTGGCACAGTACGGTACATTACCGTACCGTATGAACAAATTTCAAAAGAAAATGGACAAAACATAAGGACATCACATAAAGAGGTTGAAAAATATAAGTCATCATATTCCGGCATGACTTTGATTGTGCGCACCTCGATAGTACGACATTTGGTTCTAAAAATAAAGTCAAATCTGAAGTCATCATAATTATCAGAAAAATGTATTGATTCTAAAACATAAATATCAGGAATTATTGATTCATAAATATTCAGATTAAGTCGACATTGATTTTTGGGTAATTTAACTTGACGAAAAATTAATTTTAAAAATTAAAATAAAATCATTATAATTTGTATCATCTCTTAATTAGCTTATGTTTAAAATTTCATTTCAATTAGATATCGTTTAGACCCCTTAGATGTGTCGGATGTGGGGAAAGAATTAAAAAAAGGGGGGGGACCGATTGTGGCACGGTACGAGTCGGTCACACCGCTGTGGTATGCGGCAGTACGGGTCGGCCGTACCGCCGTGATACGGACACACTGATTCGGACACGACTTTGATTGTGCGCAACTCGATAGGACGACATCCGGTTCTAAAAATAAAGTCAAATTTGAAGTCATCATAATTATCAGAAATTTGTACAATTGTACTGATTCTAAAAACATGAATATCAGAAATTATTGATGTATAGATATTGAGATTAAGTCGACCTAATTTTTTCGGGGGTAATTTTTACTGGATGAAAAATTAATTAAAAAAATTAAACTAAAATTATCATAATTTGTATTATCTTTTAATTAGTTTATGTTTAAAATTTCATCTCAATTAGACATTGTTTAGACCCCTTAGATATATCAAATGTGGGGAAAGAAAAAAAAAATTTAAGAGGGGGGGAGAACCAAGCCATGGCATGGTACGAGTCGGCCATACCGCCGTGCAAGTTCTTGTCATTTCAAGATATTTCTGCAATTTTTACCCTTTGGAGGGCATTTCTGTAAATTTGTTGCCTTTGAAGGGCCATTATGTGATTTTCTCACCTCAAAAGGCTTTTCTGTAATCTCTCCCCTCTTGGAGGACTTTTCTGTAATTTCCCACAAAGCAGGGCTCTTGTGCTATTTTTTTTAACAGGAGAGGATATCTCTGCAATTTCCACTTCTTTGGGGGGCTTTTCTGCAATTTCCCACAGACTAGGGCATTTTTGCAATTTCAAATGATTCTTGGGTATAATTACAATTTTATACTTCATAAAAGTACAAGCCCATTGTGCAAATACATATTTCATAAAGCCCTTTGAGATGCCACAAGGGTTTTTACACAAAAAGGCAGTACAATGTACAAATGGGATTTATTTCCCATCGAGGAACATTTGTTTCCCTTTTTTGTTCATTTTGAATACATGAAAATAATAAGAACAAGAGCAAAACCCTCAAAAGGGGCCTTCAAACTCCGCCCAAGAGGGGGTCGTCTTCGCCCCACAAGGGGTCCTTCAGCCAATGGGGAGCATTATGGGTCTTCAAGAGGCCATGGGGCCTTTTAAGTAAAGCATAAAGCAAAGCACTTTACAAATGAGGGTCTTTTCTTCATTTAATTCCCTCCATTTAATACATAAACACTTGATTTGCATAAGCACTTGATGAACAAATGGGATTTATTTACCATAAATCACAAAAAAACTACTTGATGAAACACTAATCCCCTTTAAAGGGTCTTCAAACTCCCCAGAGGGGGGTCGTATATGTGATGGGAAGTTTATGGGGTGCATTAGAGCCCCTTGGGGGGCTATTTATAGAGGGTGGAGGGGGAGGGAGCCCCCTCTGGGCAAGCCTACCCGGAGGGAGATCCCTCCTGATAGGCCCTCTCCTGGGCACTATTTTGGGCATTTTTTTAATGGCCCAATCTTGTAAACCCGGTAGCCCTTTTTGGGCATTATTTTAATAGCCCACACTCCCCCTTTTTCTCTTTAAACCCAGCAGGTAGGATTTTGGGTTTAAAACCCATTTTCTTTTTAAATTTGCTTCTTACATTTTTGGTGGAACAATTTTGGGGCTCAACAATAATATATAGGTTGAGCAGAACAGCATTACCTTAGAAGACTACCTGACGTGAACAAGCAGTGGCAAGGCAAACCTGGAACATTTTTTTGGGTATGGGCAATAGTTGTAAGAAGAATATTATAGAGGATGGCTTTTCCATTTAGGAATTCTGTGATTTTTTCCGCCTTTTATATGGCTAGAATGGATTCCATTTCTTCGCCACCTCAGTTGGGAGGGGACTGTTTGCAATGGGTTTCTCTATTCTTGGTTTGCTGGGTGTGAGCTGCTTGGAATGGTTGGTGGTAGCTTTGTTCCTGGTTTGCTTTTTGTTTCCTTCTTGAATAGATCTTTTGGGTTTTCCAAGGGGTTTTTGTGGAGGGAATGTTATGAAGTTATTCTTTTTATGTTTCAAGTTGTGCGGTCACAACTTCTCCAGAAAACAGCTTCATTCTTTTGAAATAGTTCCAAGGGTTTACATCCCTTTTCTTTTGTATATGAAACCATTCCTATCCATTGGAAGTTGGAACAGATTTGTTCTCCTGTTGATGCGTGATTCTTGGCTCACAATGTGAGTTGACTGCATGTTTTGTTTGAGCCTTTGAGGAAGCAGAATTTGGTCTGTGGTATGACTGCATATATTTTCATCACATGATTCTTGACCAACAGTGAATTCATGTGAGTTGAGATTAACCAAACTTCACCACTTGTTTAGGGATTTAAATTTACTGTCTGTGATGTCAATGCACATGTTATTACTTATTAGTATTATATACCTTAAGAAAGAAGTAGTACATGCTTGGTGGCTCATCCTTCACTCCACCTTATGGGCGGTGTGGGGGGGAACTTAACTATCGTACATTCAGTAGGGAGTCCCGTTCGGAGGAAACTTTGGTCCATTTTGTATGGGATAGGGTGAAGGAATGGGCAGTCAATTTGTCTAATGTAAATGCATCTCTATTTCCCTTTTTGGGAGGGTAGAGTGCTTTACACCTTCTTGGTGTTGGCTTCTTGTATAGGTGCTGTGGGGAGGCTCCTTTTGGGTGCTTTTTGGCCCACCGGTACTCGTACATTCTCTCTCTTTCTTAATAAATGCATGTGGTACTATCCACTTTCAAAAAAGAGAGAGAACATGAATTGTTTCTCGTGGTACAAATGATTGGTTTATACTCTAACATGGTTAGACTCAACTGTTATGTCTGAAAGATATACATGTGCATCTTGCTAGTAGAGTCAACATGTAAACTGCTATATCTGTTAGTCTATTTGGAAGAAGTATCTGTTCATTTTGCTGGATAAGGAAGCTCAACCTTTTTTTTTTTTGCTCTTTTAAGTTGACCTTAATGTTCAAGTACACCTGGCTTCTTCGTTTCAGAAACCTGGGTTTGGTTAAAGGATGACCAAGGGTTTTACCACACACATGCAAACGCATGTTTACACATTGACATGCAACACACTTTTACAGGTGCCCTGTAATTTATCATTTTATTTCAGGTATATTGCAGGATCTGTTTTTGGTGAAGATGAAGGTGTGGGTGCTGTCCCCACTGAAAAACCAGAAATGTGCTTTCAACCAAAACTAATAGGCTTCAGTCCTGATTCAAATGAGAAGGTATGACATTCGATTCCAGTGATATATTGTTATTCTTTTGGAAGTCCAGAGTTACTTTTGATGTATCACAATTCGTTTCCTGATGATCCTCCTCTCCTTTAGATTTTCTTGAAGAATGGTCCATGGATTCTATGTCCAGCTGGGGGAAGATAGAAAACGTGGTTCTCCGCCAAAAAGGGCTTCTATTGAGGTCGGTGATATTTTCTCTAGCATATGGATAAAGTTACATTTTTCCTCTTCATTTATAAATCATTTGTATGCTGTAGATATTCTTCCTTTGTTAAAGATATATGATATCTTTGGTTACATTCATAGGGGTTAGGCCAATGCTCAGTTTGGCTCATCATGACAAATTGATTTCTAATGCATGCCTACAACCTCTGTCACATTCTCATTATATTTTTATCCACTTTTACATTTCCTTTGTGGGTAAGCTGGTTATGACAATTGTTTGTTATAGCCAAAAGAACACGGGGGAGTAAATATGCTAAGGAAAATATTCACAGCATGTGAATGATATGTTGTAAAATGCATCTGAGATCAACTCTGATTTAAGTTGCTTGAAAGTATTTTATTTTCACAATGATGAGGGATTTAGATTTCTTCCCTTAAACTATATGCTTGTTTACTAGTGTTTTCTGGACATGGATCTGAAATCCAATAAATGTTTACCTAAACTTTTCATGTGTAAAAATAAAAGTATAAAACTAAAGAGAAAATTGTCTCTATAGTAGAATTTTCATAAATCTTGATTGTCTAAGCTGAAGAATGATTTCTGGCTTGCTCAGTGATGCTATCGTAAGCTAAGAAGGATGTTACAGTTTCATAAGCAATTAGCATCTTTGAGGTTTCAAAGTAACTGTTGACTATTTGGGCATTTGATGTAAAGTGGCATGCCATTTGATTTACTTAATCACCTTGTTAATCACAATTGGAAAGCTCAATTCTCTAGTTACAGGATGAGTAGCAATTCAGTGAGTGAGATGTCAACTTTTGTTTATTGCTGTGTGATGTTCATATCGGTCTTAGGCTCCTTATTGGATCAGTAGAGTGACTGACTAGCTGAATTTGGGGTCTCCCTGGTTGTTGGAGCCCACATGGCAACACACTGGCTGCCACGTTGTGAGGAAAATGTATCTCAAGACTTCTACCTCTGTACCATCCAAGGGTAAGTGCTATCATTAAAGATAGTACTGGGCAATGTTTTTTGGTGGTGTATACATTCTAAATGTCCCCCTCCATCACACCTCTCTGACTACCAGATGAGGTCAATCACCCTACACTCCCATCTCAAACCACCCATGCAACAACACCACTCCCCTCTTCACCAGTGTCAAATGGAACTCACATTCATCCAATTGCTAACATCTCTTCTTTACTCTTCTATTTTCTAATTAGGCCAAGAGTGGCCTATCTGCCATCCTCTCTAGGAGATCCTCTCACCCCCCCCACCCAACTAATTGAGATTTGTGATCACAAATTACACACAGAAATTTGTTGGCACCGGCAAGGGACTCTTAAGTACTCTCTTAGTTTCTTGTAAAACTGGTTTCTCATTTGCTTGCTTATTAATTTTGATTGTATGAAGTTCTGTATTTCCATTTGCTTGTGTATTAGTGTTTACTATAAGATGGTGTTCATCCAGGATGCATATGCATTGCATTCTACCAAAGAAAGCCAGTTTTTCATTCAATTAATACTGTGTCTTCCTAGTATGTGTACTTTCTGTCATATCCATTCATTCATTACCATATAAATTAATCAAACTCTTTTGCCACCAAATAGCATGCATATTTATGAAGATGAAGACTAACTGGATATTCTATCTCAGGCAAAGGATGTTGAGTCAATAACTTTAGATAACGCTATGGAGATGCTACGTTATCCTATAACATTGGTATGCCTGCTTATCTTGATTTGTCGCTTTCCTCATTTTCTTTGAGCCTATTCAATAATTTGAGTTATCTTTCAATTATTGCACAACGCCTACTGCAGGGTGAACATCCAGACGACAAGCAACCAGTAGTGCTGAAGCACTCGAAATTTGGCTTTTCAGTTAGACATAGGAGGACCATTGCTCCTGTACCTAAGGTGTGTCAACCTTTTCTCACATTGTTGGATCTTCTTAGTATTGGTGTTTTGCGAATTTCAGTTGTCATAACTATAATACCATAAAAAGGATGCAAGACAAGGACCTACATTAGCCTTGTTTGGGCTTAGTGTTTATGTTAAGCAATGTTTATAATGACCTGCAACAAGTATGAATCATAAAGGAGGGTGTGCATTAGGTTGACAATTGGCACCTAATAATCGCCACATCTCTATTATAAACCCTTGACCTAATCTTCTTGGATATTGATGTTTGCATCTAAAAGTGGAATGGAAGGAGCACAGTAGCTGTTCCAAGATTTAAGTGGTGGAAATTAAAAAGAGCAAATATAGATGCAGTAAAATGGCATCCATTAAAAGAAGGGGTTTTCTGCAAAAATATCATATTTACAGGTCCTTTACAGAACTGTTCTTATTTTCGTATAGTTTTTATTAACCTTCTTATATCAATATACTGTAAAAATGTTCTTAGAGTTACCTTTGGAAAAAGTGCCCTTACAGTTGTCATATATTTGATGACAGTTACCAAGAGCATAGATGGCAAAATCGGCTGAGTCGGGTCGGAGTCGGCCGACTCTGAGTCGGGTCGACCCTTGGCGACCCGACTTGGGGGGTGGAACAACGACCCACCCATGGAGCTACATGGAACCAGGGTGAGTCAACCGAAATCGGGTGGAGTCGGGCCGACTCAGCCCGACTCAGGCCGACTCCAGGTGGACTCTATGTGGTGTAACCGATTCTCTCAGGTTACCTTCAGGATCCTGTTCGGGCAGAGCTTCAGGATCTCCTTAAAGTAAATGTTATAATTTGTAGTTTCATTTAATTAAGATATTACATGTAAATAAGGAAGTACCCCCCATTTGAATCCAATAAAAATATCAAAAAAATCATATCTCTTACCAATAAAAAGTCAACTCTCCCATCAAAGAAGAAAATTGCAATTTCGGTGATTTTAGCGAAATGCTAACTTTCTAATCTCTCATAATTTGACCTATCTAAAAATTTGATAATTCAAATAAACCATATGGAACACTAAAAATTCAAAGTCTGGTAAAAAAAGTCAAACGTACATATGACTTCTCCAAGGGAGCCACTCTCCTACTGACAACACTTAGTCTGCTTGAGACCTCTCAGGATTTGGTCAAACCTAAACTATCACCACTCAAAGTCATGAGAATTGTCACTTTCTAAGACTTTTTCAATTAGAAAGTGAAAATTTTCATGAGTTTAGGTGATGATAGCTTAAGTTTGACCAAATCTTGAGAGCTCTCAAGCAGACTGTGTTGTCAGTAGGAGAGTGGCTCCCTTGGAGAAGTCATATGCACGTTTGACTTTTTTTACCGGACTTTAGATTTTTAGTGTTACATATGGTTTATTTGAATTATCAAATATTTAGATAGACCAAATTATGAGAGATTAGAAAGTTAGCATTTTGTTAAAATCACCGAAATTGCGATTTTCTTCTTCGATGGGAGAGTTGACTTTTTATTGGTAAGAGAGATGATTTTTTTGATATTTTTATTAGATTCAAATGGGAGGTACTTCTTTATTTACATGTAATATCTTAAGTAAATGAAACTACAAATATAACATTTACTTAAATGATATTCAGGTAAATAAGGTATCATAGTTACCGTTGCTCTATATTGTAATATGAACATATGTGTAACTAGACTATAGATATACCCAAAATGTTATATTACTATATGTTTTTAAATAATTTTTACTGATTTTTCTAGATTTTTCCTGATTTTTTTTTTTCAATTTTTAAACCTGGCCGACCCAGGGTCGGCCAGACTCCATTGGAGTCGGCCGGATCCAAGGATCCGACCCGACCCGAGTCGGGGTCGGCTGGGTCCGACTCACCCAGCCAACCCGACTCTGCCATCCATGACCAAGAGTGCCCTCCCATTGTTCCACTGAGGATGGACCATGACATGGCAGACATGTCATTTTATGAGCCCATGTGAGATGATTAAAACTGGCTCTCTGTTATTTCCTTACCATGTAATCCAAAGTACCTCCAAGCCTGTGTATGTTTTTTTCCCATTCTTCTGTAATTGATAGGATATTTGTATAACCAGCCCAGGGCTTGGCAATTGTTCTGAAAAGAAGGTTGCAAACATTTTGCATAGTTGTTATCCGATTATGGTAAGACTTTTTTATCCAATATATAGGCTCGAGCCAAAAATCTTTGTTTTACAACTATGAACAAATACTCTCTTCTTTCCCATTAGTTTTGTTATTCCAAAAATTGTTGAACACCTAGTCGTTCGAAGACATTCATGTTGCAGAGTTGTTTTGAGGGCAGTATTGTTTTGAGTTGTTTTGTGGGATGCCGTAGATTGATTTTGGAAATTTGTGTCTAGCGAATTGTATACTTACGATGCCTTTTCTTTTTCTTGGTTTTTTTTTCTAATTGATACCAGAGCATGGACCCTAAAAAGATTACACTCGAGGTTGGCTTGAAGCTTTTGCTGAGGAAGGATGTGAAGCAATGTGGACGGCCGAAGAACAAGCCAAGGGCTGAAGAAGCCGAAGAAGCCATGTGGTTGTGATGTTTATCTCAAAGGGAATTAACTAATAAGCTGCATAAGGGGAGCTTGTTGGAAGAGGTGCCTCCTTGCTATTCCACAAGGTTCGCGGCATCGGGGAATCGGGGCGAATCGGGTTTTTCCTGATCCGCCTCGATTCGCTAGAATCGGACCGATTTGCATGGGAATCGGATGGGAATCGGGCGAATCGGGTTTCTCCTTATTCGATCCGATTCGGCCGAATCGGACCGATTCGATCTGATCCGGCAAACCATGTACCATATAGGGTTCAATTCCTTTCATGATAAATGTTTCATCTATTTTGGGGATGAACGGAATAAGTTTCCCTCTTTCTTTCTCCCTGTAGATCCACAGGAATTTCCCTTTTTTTTTCTTCCCTTTCCTGTGTATCCACAGGTTGTTGAGTCCAATTTTTTATGCGAAATGCAAGCTTATTTATGGATATCCGCAGAGAGAGAGAGAGCTTTTTTTATTGTAGGCAGACGTCAATCTATTCTCTTTCCGACCTCACACAAATCTTTGTTGTATACCTACGATATGTTCTTTTAAGCTGTACAAGAATATTGTAAGTTTTGTTATTTCCATCAGGAAACGGAAAAGCACCAATGATAGAATGGACGGTGTTTTGAATTAGTAACGTGATCGAGTGGAGATTTCGTACTTAAGTGGTATTGTGGTTATGGACGATCAGAGGAGTTTGTACTTTGTCAGTTTTCTACTCTGACGAAAGAAAACAAAAATATTTACACGAAGAACAAAAATTTTTGAGATCTGTCGTTCCCACTCACTCCACATGATCTAATGTTAAATTTTGGATCTATATGGTCAAGTTTTTCTTCTACTATGAAATGAATTAAGTATAGATAAAAACTTACGTACTTTGTTATTAGAATTGTTGATATCTATTGTTCATTAAAACTAGATGGTTCAG